>JBBGZY010000992.1:0-97500 GCA_037952925.1 Lithobates clamitans | reverse complement strand
ACTAAACATGCATTTCTAAAGCTGGTGCTGCTGTAAAGACCAATATACAAATAGAACCACAGAGAATAGCGCACATTTACAAAAAAAAAGTTACTTTCAAATCTTACAAGGCTACTTAAAGTGGTTGTAAACCCTTCTTGTTGACTTTTACCTATAGGTAAGCCTAGAATAAGACTTACCTATAGGTAGTGGAAATATCTCCTAAACTTGCACCGTTTAGGAGATATTTCACTTGTAGTGCACCGATGTCGTCATCGGCGCATGCGCTGTGAAGAGACGGACCACCGTGCCATTTCCTTCCCCCAGCTGTGACTGACGGCTCCCGTACACATGACGTCACATGACTCCGGTCAGTCACAGAGCCCAAGTCCGTGGCCCCCGAAGGAAGAGGGGCGAAGATGGACGCGGCCTGCTCAGGGTACAGCGCGGGCTTCATTTGCAGGTAAGTGCGTATAATGGGCTAGTATGCGATGCATACTAGCCCATTATGCTCTTCATTTGGAGGCAGGGCCGGATTAAGAACATAATGGGCCTGGTGCTGAGGATTATGGTGGGGCTTTTTGTTATAAATAAATAAATAAATAAAATAATAATTAAAAATGCAAACATTTTTTTATTATAACAAATTAAATTAAATAGAGAGAAGGAGGATGAGAGAGAGAGAGAAAGGGGATGAGAGAGGGGTGAGGGGTAAGGGAGGAAGGATGAGAGATAGAGGGGCGATTAGAGAGAGAGAGAGAGAGGGGATGCGAATGAGCATGCGTGGAAATGACAGCAACACAGCCCGGCTAAGGCAAGTGACTGAAGACACAGAACCCGGAAGGAAGACAGGGTGAAGATGGAACAAAAGTGTGCCCATTCCAGAGCTGGTAACATTGAGGATATTCAATATCATTTTAACCACTTGCCTACCAGGCACTTACACCCCCTTCCTGCCCAAGCCATTTTTCAGCTTTCAGCGCTGTCGCACTTTGAATGACAATTGTTCTACACTGTACCCAAACACATTTTTTATCATTTTCTTCACACAAATAGAGCTTTCTTTTGGTGGTATTCAATCAATGCTGGGTTTTTTATTTTTTACAAAAAAAAAGAGAAAAAACATTTTGAAAAAAAAATGTTTTTTCCTTTTTTCTGTCAGTAAATTTTGTAACTAAGTAAATTTTCACCTTCACTGATGTGCGCTGATGAGGCAGCATTGATGGGCACTGATAGGCTGAACTGGTGGGCATTGTTGAGGTGGCACTTATGGGCACTGATGAGGCGGCACTTATGGACACTGATTAGGTGGCTGTGATGAGGAGGCACTAATATGCTGCACTTATGGGCACTGATAGGTGGCACTGATATGTGGCACTGATGAGCACTGATAGGCGGCACTGATGGGCACTGTTAGGTGGCACTGGTGGGCACTAATAGGTGGCACTGGTGGGCACTGATAGGGGGCACTGGTGGGCATTAATAGGCGGAATTGGTGGGCACTGATAGGTGGCACGGATAGGCGGTACTGATGGGCGACACTGATGGGCATTGATTGACAGCAGTGATGGGCATTGATGGGCAGCACTGATAGGTGGCACTGATTGCCAGCACTGACTGGCATCGCTAATGGGCACTGATTGGTGGCACTTGTGGGCACTGATTGCTGCCACTGGTGGGCACTGATAGCTGGCATTGGTGGACAATGGTGGGCACTGATTGGTGGCACTTTTTTTCTTTATTGTAATCAGGACACTGATGATCAGTGCCCTGATTACATTTCTACATATCCCCCTGTGAGGAGATACTGCTGATCGGCTCTCCTCTCCTCACACTCTGCCAGTGTGAGGAGAGACGATTACTGGCACTTCCTTGTTTACATGTGACTGGCTGTGATTGGACACAGCCAATCACATGGTTAAAGAGCTGCGGACGCAACATGGCGGTCACGGTCATTGCAACATGGCACGCCCGCGATCGCCACGCTGTGCGCACGCGATCACCGCACAGCGCACCCCCGTGGGCGCAACCGTTCTGGGACACCATCATATGACGTTGTCCCAGAACGAGAGCTGCACTGCTCCGCCTTCATTTGATGGTGGGCGGGCAACAAGCAGTTAAAGAACTGTTTTTGTGTGTAAGAGGCATAGGGGAAGAGTATGGATGGTATAAAAGTGGGAAGTATGTGCAGGTGAGGGAGAGGAATGTGGAGGGTATAACAATGGGCATTATGTACAGGAGAGAAGTGTGGAGGGTATGGTGGGGGCAGTATGTACAGGAGAGGAGTGTGGAGGGTATGATAGGGGCAGTATGTACAGGAGAGGAGTGTGGAAGGTATTATGAGGGTGGTATGTACAGGAGAGGAGTATGGAGAGAAAGATAGTTGGCAGTATGGACAGGAGAGGAGTGTGGAGGGTATGACAGTTGGCAGTATGGAGAGGAGTGTGGAGGGTATCACAATGGGCAGTATGTACAGAAGAGGAATGTAGAGGGCATGACAGTGAGCAGTATGCACAGGAGAGGAGTGTGGATGGTATGACAGTAGGCAGTATGCACAGGAGAGGAGTGTGGATGGTATGACAGTAGGCAGTATGTACAGGAGAGGAATGTGGAGTCAAGTGTATGACAGTGAGCAGTATGCACTGGAGAGGAGTGTGGATGGTATGACAGTGGGCTGTATGTACAGGAGAGCAATGTGGAGGGTATGACAGTGGGCAATATGTACAGAAGAGGAATGTGGAGTGTATGACAGTGAGCAGTATGCACAGGAGAGGAGTTTGGATGGATGACAGTGGGCAGTATGTACAGGAGAGGAGTGTGGAGGGTATGACAGTGGGCAGTATGTACAGGAGAAGAGTGTGGAGGGTATGACAGTGGGCAGTATGTACAGGAGAGGAGTGTGGAGGGTATGACAGTAAGCAGTATGTACAGGAGAGGAATGTGGAGGGTATGACAGTGAGCAGTATGTACAGGAGAGGAGAGTGGAGGGTATGACATTGAGCAGTATGTACAGGAGAGGAGTTCGGAGGGTATGACAGTGGGCACTGTGTATAGGAGAGAATTGTGGAGGGTATGACAGTGGGCACTATGTATAGGAGAGGAGTGTGGAGGGTATTACAGTGAGCAGTATATACAGGAGAGGAGTATGGCGGGTATGACAGTGGGCACTATGTATAGTAGAGGAGTGTGGAGGGTATGACAGTGAGCAGTATGTATAGGAGAGGAGTGTGGAGGGTATGACAGTGGGCACTATGTACAGGTGAGGAGGATGTAGGAATCTGGGAAGGAAAAATGTAAAGGTTTGTGGAAGGATGTTTAGGGACTGCGTAGTGGTTAAGCGGGCCATACATGAATTGAAGTTAAACCAATTAAGCAGAGACCAGCTATAGTCGATCTATGTATGGGCTAGCTGGTTGTACACAAGTCAATCTATTAATCGACTTGAGTACAACCAGCCTGTCAGGTTTTCTCCAAAACAGTCAGTGCTGCCAGCTATAGTTAGCAACACTGATCATTGTATTCTGTGGGTTGGGAAGGCTCCCCAATGGCAGAACACAGTAACACTGCGGGAGTGTTTCCCCCATCCACAGGTCAGCAGGTGAGAGAGTGTGTGTGGGGACAGGCAGCAGGTGGGGGGAGTAACTGGGAGTGATATCTTTTGGAGTAAGGTCTGTCATCTGCAGGTTAGGAAATGGTCACCTGTGATATAAGTTGAAGGGAGGTGGCTAACATGGAAAGTGGCTGGGGAGTGACCTGGTTGGTGGTGAGTGTGAAATGGATGATGTGTTTCAAGTTTATTTCACATTTGCAGTAATGCTTATTGCCCTCTGAAAAGTGATCTGTGGTGTATTGCTTTTCAACGAGTGGTATAGTAGCAGCTGACAGGCGTTCATTAGGTGCTACTGCCGCCTCTTTTTTTTTTTTTACATTGCTGAATGGCAGTTTTACATTGTTGGACTATGCTGCTGCTGCGAGCGAGTTTGACAGACGGTGCTGCCTGTCAAACTCTGCAGGCTCCAAGCTATCCATTGAGCTCAGTGCCTCTGACAAGAAGTGAGGAGAGGCACTGTGAGCTCATCCTCTCAGTCGGCTGCAAACAGAGTGTGCCAGCTTGTATTTAAACTGGCCGTTCCGTATGTAGCTTCTGACAGGCTGCGCAAGGAGCCCCGTATCTCCAGGACCATAGGTGATAGGAGCCCCAAATTTTGACCAATAGTGGGGTAGACCTTCAGCTACCTACCCCCTAAATTTGGGCTCTATGTGACCCTGGTCGCTAAACCACGACCCTCAAAGTCATTCTTTTTTTTTAAATGGGCCTATCTTAAGCTAAGAATCCTGGAGCTGCAGCTCCAATAGCCCCTATGTTAATCTGGCCCTGTTTGCAGGCCATGCGAGGAGCAAAAGAGGAAGTAGATCCCATCGGGGTTTACTTCCTCTTTAACCTCCCTGGCGGTATGATTATTTCTGATTTTAGGTGCTGAAAGTGGTACAATTATTTTGCACAGAAATTTGGTGTTTTATATTGTAGGCCTGTAATTCTTAGGAATAGTTCACTTAAATCTGTCCAAACAAGAGTCTAGTAGACATCCCGGGTATGATAAAGTTTGAAAAACTAAATAAAAAATTATAATATAATAAATAACTATATATAATTATAACAAATAATAATATAATAATAATACAAATTATATAATAATGTAATCAAACCAAAAACACTGAAATTTGCTCAGTTGCAGAATTTTGGCTTTTATTACTTTTAGTATTTGATGACGGATCTCCCCACAAATCACTATCACTCAATTCTGCGAGTGATTCTAATTTATTATTGCTTTTTTCTAGCTGGTCTAAAACCACTTTTGATGTAAAGAGACAGTTTTGGTTGCTATGGGCAATCTCCAGTTTCCTGGCAGAAAGAACAGTTTTATATATATAAAACTGCATGCAGGACACTGGGCAAACCACTAGGGACAAAGGGGATGTGTAGTTATTTGATACAGTACTGTAATCTGTAAGATTACAGTATGCTGTATCTATACTGTGTGTTTCACTATTTGAATTTACCGCCGAACTCCGTCCCCGTGCGTCGCACCGCTCGCAGGGAACGGAGCTCGGCACTGTGAATCGAGCGAGACACGGCGGCTCGCCGATCACAGCGGGGAGACATCGCAGGATCCAGGGGACAAGGTAAGTATACTCTTCCTGGATCCTGCGATGCAAGCCCGAGTCTGGCTCGGGGATACCGCTTTTGGTATAAAAAATCCAACCCGAGCCAGACTCGGGAATACCGCCAGGGCGGTTAAAAACACCTGATCTTAATATGTAAATATGGGGATTTAGTCACACCATATGGCCATACCGTGCTTAAGCCCACCACTGTGTCAAAGTACCCCATTTTTAGTGGGTCCTATACTAGTCATAAAATAAAATTTTATGTCCTTTTTCCCCCACAAATAGAGCTTTCTTTTAGTGGTATTCGATCACCTCTGCAGTTTTTATTTTTTTACGCTATAAACAAATAAAAGAAGGGGAGGTTTGGGACTTTAAATGGGGTGCATAACCAATAGTTGGTCTGTTGTATGAAAACAGTATAAATTAATGTACAGAAAATTAATATTATTAAGAACAAACATTTTGTTTCATAAATAGCCTCATCAGCAAGTTATGGGAGTTATACATCATAGTTACAGTGATACATATAGTAAACTGATATCCATTGATGGTACAATAGAGCCATAGCACTCTAAGATATATAACATACAGAACTGATTGCATGGAAAATCGCAATAATATTGCACTTATTGATCCATAAAGTAAAATTTATACAGGGCATTATCCTAATTTTGTTCTTTTCAATTTATATATTTTTTGTCAATCATGTTTTTACCATGCATTTAGATGTTCATTTCTTATAGTAATTTTTACTCCCCCCCCCCCCCCGGTGCTACCGACCGGGGGGCGGGTGGGGGGGTTGACGTGGGTCATGGCATACTGTTTGCCTCCCCCCCCCCCCAAAAAAAGAGAAAACTGGGCAGAGCTGACAAGCTGACATAATTCAGTCTGCAAATGTGCTATGTGTTGTCAACATACAACAGGATGTCCTGTGGGCACAGTGGATGAAAGATCAAGCTGCAGCATAGCCCGTGGCTGGGAGGTAGTCTTATGATGTCCACCCAGAACCAGAAAGCTCCCACTCGGCTGTCATTTGTCTATAGGCTGGATGGGAAGCAGTTAAAGAGATACAACAAGGGGAAATGTGCATGTATTGCAGAGATGTGCTACATAAGTTTTTTTAAGCTATGTCACTGTCATTATCCAATCTTAAGCAAGCAAAACGTTTTTTTGTTTCTGTTTTTTGTTTTTATCTCATTTGCATTTGACTTGGCATTCAAAGTAAACACACCTTTACCTTAAACTGGCCATACACAGTTGGTTTTATTCATCAGTTTAAATGGATTCATCCACACAAACAAGGTTGATGGATGAATCCAACTGCTGGGACATTGTGTTCTGACAGCGGCACCCGCTGCTGTCAGAATACACTGATCTACAATGGCAGCTGATTGGCTGCAGCCGCTGACTGAGGAAAATGTTTACAAGATGAATTTCGATTCGTGCATGGCCAACATTATTCCTTATTTCAACCTCAGGTTAAGAATAGAGGTTTTAGTTATACATTTTTAAATATATATTCAGTAGACGCCATACTGTTGCATCAAGTCACCTCTGATAAGTGTGGTTCCTAATCCAAAACTTCCCAGCTATGGGACATACACCCACCAGCATAACATTATGATTACCCACTTAATATTGAGTAGGTTCCACTTTTGCAGCCAAAACAGCCCTGACCCAACGAGACATGGACTCCACTAGACCACTGAAGGTATTGTGTGGTATCTGGCACCAAGCCATCAGTAGCAGACCTTTTAACTCCTGTAAGTTGCAAGGTGGGGTCTCCATGGTTTGGACTATTTTTCAGCACACCCCACGGATGCTTCATTGGAATGAGATCTGGAGAATTGGGAGGTCAAGTCAACACCTCATACTCGTTATTGTGTTCCTTAAACCATTTTTTGCAGTGTGGCAGGGTGCATCATCCTGCTGAAAGAAGCCACTGAGATCAGGGAATACTGTTCCCATGAAGAGGTATACAGTGCCTTGAAAAAGTATTCACATCCCTAGAAACTTTCCACATTTTGTCATGTTACAACCAAAAACGTTAATGTATTTTATTGGGATTTTATGTGATAGACCAACACAAAGTGGCACATAATTGTGAAATGGAAAGGAAATGGTAAATGGGTTTCCAAATTTTTTACAAATAAATATCTAAAAAGCGTGGCGTGCATATGTATTCAGCCCCCTTTACTCTGATACCCCTAACTAATATCTAATGGAACCAATTGCCTTAATAAGTCAACTAATTAGTAAATAGAGTCCACCTGTGTGTAATTTAATCTTAGTATAAATACAGCTGTTCTCTGAAGCCCTCAGAGGTTTGTTAGAGAACCTAAGGCCCCATGTACACGGGACGCTGAGGCAAAGTCCTCTGAACGAATTTTTTTGACACCTTGAAACCGGCGTTTAAAATGCCCGTTTATTAAGATTACCTCATTTAAGACCCTCCCCAAGCTCAAAAAACATTGTTAGTTAACTATTTCAGCCATTTTCACCAGAGTGAGTAGCAGCAGCAAAGAGAGCAGTTGTCTACTTGTATTTGCCTCTATTTCTGTGCTTTTTTTTTTGCAATTGATTCAATAATGAGCATATGTGAGGAAATGCTCCTGACATTGCTCTTGATGAGGCTAGAACGACGTAGAAATTTGCGTGAGAGGTCCAGAGTCACCTGCTACAAGTTGTGGATTGTCCACTTACCATGTCACCTGCCACAAGTTGTGGATTGTCCACTTGCCATGTCACCTGCCACAAGTTGTGGATTGTCCACTTGCCACGTCACCTGCCACAAGTTGTGCATTGTCCACTTGCCACGTCACCTGCCACAAGTTGTGCATTGTCCACTTGCCACGTCACCTGCCACAAGTTGCCATGTCACCTGCCACAAGTTGTGGATTGTCCACTTGCCACGTCACCTGCCACAAGTTGTGCATTGTCCACTTGCCACGTCACCTGCCACAAGTTGTGCATTGTCCACTTGCCACGTCACCTGCCACAAGTTGTGGATTGTCCACTTGCCACGTCATCTGCCACAAGTTGTGGATTGTCCACTTGCCACATCACCTGCCACAAGTTGTGGAATGTCCACTTGTCATGTCACCTGCCACAAGTTGTGCATTGCCAACTTGCCACGTCACCTGCCACAAGTTGTGCATTGTCCACTTGCCACGCCACCTGCCACAAGTTGTGGATTGTCCACTTGCCACGTCACCTGCCACAAGTTGTCATTGTCCACTTGCCACATCACCTGCCACAAGTTGTGGATTGTCCACTTGCCACGTCACCTGCCACAAGTTGTGGATTGTCCACTTGCCAACCACAAGTTGTGGATTGTCCACTTGCCACCCACAAGTTGTGAATTGTCCACTTGCCACATCACCTGCCACAAGTTGCGGATTGTCCACTTGCCATGTCACCTGCCACAAGTTGCGGATTGTCCACTTGCCACCAACAAGTTGTGGATTGTCCACTTGCCACGTCACCTGCCACAAGTTGTGGATTGTGCACTTGCCACCCACAAGTTGTGGATTGTCCACTTGCCACGTCACCTGCCACAAGTTGTGGATTGTCCGCTTGCCATGTCACCAGCCACAAGTTGCGGATTGTCATTTGCCACGTCACCTGCCACAAGTTGTGGATTGTCCACTTGCCACGTCACCTGCCATAAGTTGTGGATTGTCCACTTGCCACGTCACCTGCCACAAATTGTGGATGGTCCACTTGCCACGTCACCTGCCACAAGTTGTGGATTGTCCACTTTCCACGTCACCTGCCACAAGTTGTGGTTTGTGCACTTGCCACGTCACCTGCTACAAGTTGTGGATTGTCCAATTGCCACGTCACTTGCCACAAGTTGTGGATTGGCCAATTGCCACGTCACCTGCCACAAGTTTTGGATTGTGCACTTGCCACATCACCTGCCACAAGTTGCGGATTGTCATTTGCCACATCACCTGCCACAAGTTGTGGATTGTCCACTTGCCACGTCACCTGCCACAAATTGCTTGTTCAAATCTAACAACATATGTGTCAAATTCCAATTATACTTTGGATAACAGCAATGCTAGTGGTGTATTGGATTGGATCAAGGGCTCATTAGTGTATATAAATGGTCTATGAATCATTGCAAGCAATTACAATTTTTACATTTTTTTTAATGGTTTTTCATCATTTGCCATCATTTTTGAGATTTTTAATGTAAAAAAAATAGGGCACCTTTAAAAACGCTTATAAACGCAAACGCATTTAGCCGCATTTAGCCGCGTATAGCGTCTGAAAGTTGAAAATCTTCTGCGTCTGAACCCATTTTTTTGCTTCCAAAGAAACACTGTTAAACGCAACTGCAAAAAAACGACAATAAACAAGACTGTGTACGTGGTCACATAGGATAACACTAAATGAGTTCAGGGGCAGTTGAAAAAAGCGTCCAACTGCCGCTGAATGTGTGTTTAGCAGCGTCCCGTGTACATGGGGCCTTAGTAAACAAACAGCATCATGTAGGCCAAGGAACACACCAGACAGGTCAGAGATAAAGTTGTGGAGAAGTTTAAAGCAGGGTTAGATTATAACAAAATATCCCAAGCTTTGAAAATCTCACGGAGCACTGTTCAATCCATCATCCGAAAATGGAAAGAGTATGGCACAACTGCAAACCTACCAAGCCATAGTTGTCCACCTAAACTGACAGGATGGGCAAGGAGAACATTAATCAGAGAAGTAGCCAAGAGGCCCATGGTAACTCTGGAGGAGCTGCAGAGATCCACAGCTCAGGTGGGAGAATCTGTCCACAGGACAACTATTAGTCGTGCACTCCACAAATCTGGCCTTTATAGAAGAGTGGCAAGAAGAAAGCCATCATTGAAAGAAAGCCATAAGAAGTCGTGTTTGCAGTTTGTGAGAAGTCATGTTGGGGACACAGCAAACATATGGAAGAAGGTGCTCTGGTCAAATGAGACCAAAATTGAACTTTTTGGCCTAAAAGCAAAATGCTATCTGTGGCAGAAAACTAACACTGCACATAACCCTGAACACCTGAACACACCATCCCCACTGTAAAACATGGTGGTGGCCGCATCATGTTGTGGGGATGCTTTTCTTCAGCAGGGATAGGAAAGCTGGTCAGAGTTGATGGGAAGAGGGATGGAGCCAAAAACAGGGCAATCTTAGAAGAAAACCTGTTTGAGTCTGCAAAAGACTTGAGACTGGGGCAGAGGTTCACCTTCCAGCAGGGCAACGACCCTAAACATACAGCAAGAGCTACAATGGAATGGTTTAGATCAAAGCATATTCATGTGTTAGAATGGCCCAGTCAAAGTCCAGACCTAAATCCAATTAAGAATCTTTGGCAAGACTTGAAAATTGCTGTTCACAGACGCTCTCCATCCAATCTGACAGAACTTGAGCTATTTTGCAAAGAAGAATGGGCAAAAATGTCACTCTCTAGATATGCAAAGCTGGTAGAGACATCCCCAAAAAAGACTTACAGCTGTAATTGCATTGAAAAGGTGGTTCTACAAAGTATTGGCTCAGGGGGGCTGAATACAACAAATGCACGCCACACTTTTCACATATTTATTTGTAAAAAAATGTAAAAACTATTTATCATTTTCCTTCCACTTCACAAATATGTGCCACTTTGTGTTGGTCTATCGCATAAAATCCCAATAAAATACATTTACGTTTTTGGTTGTAACATGACAAAATGTGGAAAATTTCAAGGGGTATGAATACTTTTTAAGGCACTGTACTTAATCAGCAACAATAATTAGATAGGTCGTACATGTCAAAGTAACATCCATATGAATGGCAGGACCCAAGGTTTCCCAGCAGAACATTGTTCAAAGCATCACACTGTCTCCTCCGACTTGCCTTCTTTCCATACTGCATCCTGGTGCCATCTCTTCCCCAGGTAATGAATGCACACACACTCAGCCATCCACAGGATGTAAAAGAGAACATGATTCATCAGACCAGGCCACCTTCTTCCATTGCTCTGTGGTCCAGTTCTGATGCTCATGTGTCCATTGTAGGCCCTTTTAGCTGTGGATATGGGTCAGCATGAGGTGCCCGGACATGAGAGGATCTCAGCGGGTCAATGCTGGATCTACTGGCTGGGTGAGTATCTGAAATGTGCAGATAGTACCATCAGGTAAGCGGGGCCAAAACAGAAACACACTGCTCCTGAGCAGATACCCATAATGGCACCCCCACACATATTTTACTATGCGTGTGGTGCATTTTTTAAAAAGGGTTGGGGACTTCTTTCTCCATGTTTCTTGTGGGTACAGCAGCCCATTCAAATTAATAGGCTGCTGTACCCGTGACATGTGTGCACAAACTCGCATGCACATACACTATATTACCAAAAGTATCGGGACGAACATGAAGCCTTTTCATCCACATCAGTGCCTGACCTCACAAATGCGCTTCTGGAAGAATGGTCAAACATTCCCATAGACACTCCTAAACCTTGTGCACAGCCTTCCCAGAAGAGTTGAAGCTGTTATAGCTGCAAAGGGTGGGCCAACTCAATATTAAACCCTACAGACTAAGACTGGGATGCCATTACAGTTCCTCTGTATGTAAAGGCAGGCCCAATACTTTTGGTAATATAGTATATGTGAACCTAGCCTAAATAGTTTAACATAAGGTGGCCCTGCAGAATTACCTGAGATCAATGGTCCAGTGAGGGAACGTTTGACTTTAGCAAAACAAATCAGTTCACAGTGTGTACCTTTTTGAATTGCTATACAAATTGAAGATAAGTGACAGAACGACATTATAAACTACATAACACCTGGAAAAAGCACATTATTGTACTTGATTACTTTGATTTGACAACAAAAAAAGTGAACACTTCATTCCTATTAGCTGCCATTAAGGCCAATGTGTTGGTACAATACGACTCTATGTTTGGTGCAGCTCTGCAGACTGACAGGACAAGAAGTCTCTATATGATCTATGATGATAATACAACACTCATATTACTTTGAAAAGCTAAAGTAGCTAGGTAGATATTTTCTGAAGAATAACGCGTAGTTCAGTTGTCACATTCAGCTCTGCTTTTGGCTCTGTCTGGCAGGGTTAATGTATTCTCAAGGTCACACATAGGCGACCTTGAACTCCAGTGATTTGCCTTGTGTCAGTCTGCTGTGCAGCCTTGTCCGTATCTTCCATCAAGTGTCTGAGAAAGAACTAACGCCCCATCCATTAACACAATTGTGTTTGGGGCCCAAAAGAGAGAGAGAAGGCAGAGTGGTGGAAACAGCCGAAGAAGAGAGGAGAGGGAAGAGGTTGAGGAGAGGAATAGGGAAAGGAGGAAGGAGACATGATATAGAAGGTGAAAGAAGAAGAGAGAAAAGATAACTAAAAAGGAAGGAGAGAAAGAGGTGATAGATGGATGGTTAAGGGAGAAAGGCAGTGGGGGAAAGTAGACAGGAAATACAAATATGATTATACAGTGCTGTGCAAAAGCTTTAGAAAAGTAAAGAAAAACTGAAAAGTAAGAATTCTTTCAAAAATATATATATTTTTTCCAAATAACATTTTATTATTATTATTTGCATTACAGGAACACATAAGTTGAAAAATACAGATCGTATTATGCATCAATTCTTTCAGACTATTACTTGAAACTTCCTTCAATATACTCTAAAATAGTCACATATCTGAAGTTGTAGTATATGCTTCGTGGTGTCATGAAATACCATGCAGCAACCTATGTAAGGTAGTGAGAGTCACAAGAATACACAGGGAAGTAGAAAAGGAGAGGGATAGAAAAAAAAAGAAGGAAGGGGTCATTGTAGTAGCTCATTTACCTGGTCTTGGTAGGTCCTCCCGAAGGTGCCACAGCTCCCAGACATTGTCATGGGCATCCAGCCTGTCCCGCATCCTGGCTGTCATTTTGTCCATCAGCTCCACATCTTTAATTCTGGCGTATAAGACCTCAGGAGTAGGGGGGGATAGTTTTTTCCAGTTTAGGGCGATAAGACAGAATGTGCAGCTCTGAGGATGTGGCATGCTAGTTTTTTGAAGGGTGTGGGGATCTTTAGTGGCGATAAGCCTAGTAGAAAAAATTTGGGGGTCACAGGAACTGCTGTTTTTAGAAGACAGGTCAACAACTGTTGGACCGCATTCCAGAAGGGGGTAATTAGTGGGCAGCTCCAATAAATGTGAAGGAGGGTACCTTTATCTACCTGGCACCACCAACAGCAATCAGAACTAGTGGGATAGATGGTGTGGAGCACATCAGGTGTCATGTACCAGATTTTATATGCGTCTTTATATAATGTGCAGAGTGAGCTCTTTGCTGCCTGAGACCATATCATCTGCCATTGTTCTATAGGGATTTCCTCATTGAGGCCTTTCTCCCACCTAGTCATATAGGCGTGTTTACCTTTTGTTTCTAGGGGGTAGGCATTTAGTATTTTGCAAATGTCTGAAATTAGGCCCTTCTGGGCAGAGCCTGCTAGAATTAGGTTTAGATCAAAAGGGGTTGGGGGGGGGGGGGGGGTGGGAGAATTGCAGGTCAGGTGCTATGGTCAGGGCGTAGTGGCGTATTTGCAGATAACTATAAAACACCTGGCGAGGCAGATCAAATTTGGTCTGAAGTTCGGAGAAGGACAATAACTTGCGCAATCTAGGGTCCACTAGGTTCCCATAGTGAAATAAATTCTGTGACGTTCACGGATATGACATTTGGTGGGTGAGGCTATCTGGCGCCTTGGGATTGCAGATAAATGAGGAGCGATCTTTCTGAAGACAGCCCATGTGGATGCGATAATTTGTACCAGAGCCATCGAAGTTGAGACATGGATCCCAGCAAACGTTCGGGGGGGCGTTTTTGCATCCGCACTCCAAAGTAAGTTATTCGGGTGAGTTGGGGCCAGCCAAATTTTTCTATTTCTGTCCACTTATTATAGGACCTTTGGGTGAACCATGAAGCTATTGCATGAAGTTGGGTCACTTAGTAGTATTTGATGAGGTTTTTGGTAAATGCGAGGCCTCCGTCCAAGCCTGCTGCCATTAGTACCGATTGGGGTACTCTATGCCTTTTGTGGTTCCATATAAATTTAAATAGGTCGGATTGGAGTTTTCTCAAGTGTTTGTAGGGGACGGAAATAGGTAATGTTTGAAAAAGGTATAGTAGCTTTGGGAGGATCGTCATCTTAACAGAGGCGATCTGGCCTAGAAGGGAGATGTGGTGCTTCTTTCACTGCAGCAGCAGGGTTCTGATCGAGCATAGGAAGGGGGGGGGGGGGTTCCTGGTATAGAGTGGTGAATTTTGAGGTGATGTGTATTCCCAGGTATTTCAAAGTGGTGGTGAATTTCCAATGGTAGGAGAAGTTGGCTTTCAAGTGTGCAGTTTCCGCTCCGGGGATATTGATTGGGAGGGCCTCTGATATAAATGTAATAATTTTATATCCCGAAAAGACTCCATAGCGGTCAAGTTCTGCATTGAGATTTGGGAGGGAGATTCTAGGTTGCGTCAGGGTGAGGATGATGTCATCAGCGAATAGTGAAATTTGAAACTCTCTGCCCCTGACAGATACACCCTGGATAGCTGGATTACCTCTAATAGAGGCAGCTAGAGGTTCAACACAGGGCAAACAGCAGGGGTGAGAGTGGGCACCCCTGCCGGGTGCTGTTAGTTACGGAGAAAGAGGAGAAATGGGCAAAGGAAGTCCTAACCTGGGATGAAGGGTTGGAGTAGAGGTGCTGGATCGCTCGTAGGAAGGGTCCCAGAAACCCAGCATAGTGTAGCGTGGCGAACAGGAAGGGCCACCCAAGATGGTCACCTTTTCGACATCCCCGTTCGAGACGTCCACCAGATCGATCACCTTGCTGGTGTTGTCACCCACCTGTCTGAGTGGGACAAAGCCCAATTGATCCTTGTGGATGAGAGAGGGGAGGACGACATTCAAGCTTTTGAGAGTAGTTTTGTAAAAATTTTTAGGTCCGAGTTCAGCAGAGCAATGGGCCTGTAGTTGGCACATAGGATGGGGTCTTTATCTGGTTTGGGGATCAGAGTGATAAAGGATCGTTGCATGTCTGAATGAATGGGGGTGTCCTGGAGAAAGGCATTGAAGAGTTTACACATGTGGGGGAGTAGGATGGGAAGGAAAGATTTGTAGTATTCATAAGGTAGTCCGTCCGGGCCTGGGGACTTGTGGGATGTAGAGTTTTAATAGTCTGTTCTATTTCTTCTTCAGTAATCGGTGTGTTTAGGGATGCTAAGTCAGAGGCTTGGAATTGGGGAACTGCGCTCTGTTCGAGATATTGTTGCATGTGATGGGAGAGGTCGGGGGGGAGGGTTACTGGGGATGTCAGGATTGTTAAAGAGGTCAGTGTAAAATTCTGCAAAGGTATGGGCAATGTCCTTGGGGTGGGATAATAGGCAGCCTAGTTTGTTTTTAATCTGGTGGGGTGTTGTCATGTGGGGGTTGTCATGTAGCTTCTTCACCAGGAGGGAGTGGACTTTGTTACCTTCGTCGTAATATACTCGTTTTAATCTAAGCAGAGCTTTTTCTACACGGTGCAATGCCAGATCACTCAGGGTCACTCGTAGATTTGTAATTTTCTTAAGGAGGGGTAGGGTAAGGGACGGTTTTAACCGACGCTCTAGAGCCCTAAGCTCTCTCTCGGTTTGCAGCTTTGTGACCAGAGCGTTTTTTTTTAATGGCGGAGGATAGCGCCATACATCTACCTCGGAGGACTGCCTTATGGGCTTCCCAGAGTGTGGGGAGGGATATGTCGGAAGTGTTATTTTCCACGAAGTAGAATTTTAGGGTGGAGGTCAGCTCTGTTTTTGATGGAAGGTGTTGAAGAAGGAATGTGTTTAATTTCCAGTTGTAGGGCCTATGATTGGGGGAGCCTAGATCTAATGTAAGCAAAATAGGGGTGTGGTCAGACCATGAGATCGGGAGTATCCGTCCTTCACGTGTTATTCTAAGTGTGGGGTTGTTGACAAAGAAGTAATCAATGTGGGAGTTTGTTCGGTGGGGGGCTGAGTAAGAGGTGTACTTCTGATCCCCTGGGTGGAGAGCCCTCCAGGCATCAAAGAGAGCATAGCGTCTGGACTGGAGAGTTGGTGAAAGAGCTTCGAGTCCCTGAGGGCTTGAGCCAATGATGTCCGGGGGCTCACTACGTGGAGATTCGCAGTTGCAGAATGGGTTACATTAAAGTCACCCCCCCACCACCAGAGACCCGTGGTTGGACCGAAAGAGGCGAGTAAACACTTTAGACAGGAATCTATATTGTTTAATGTTTGGGGTATATAGGGCACAGAAAGTGACCTCCTGTGTTTGTCACAGACCTTGGAGGATGACGAAGTGGCCATGTGGGTCGCTATAGTGTTCTGAATGGGGACCCATGTTTTATGAGTATGGCGACCCCAGCTTGCTTATGAGGTCCTGAGGAAAGGTAGATATGAGGAAATTGTTTAGAGGCGAATGCGAAGGAGCCCCCTTTATCGAAGTGTGTCTCCTGGACAAAGATAATGTCGGCGCCTGACTGTCTAAATTCCCTTAGTGCCAGATGCCTCTTTCTATTGGAATTTAGGCCACGAACGTTCAGAGATAGGATCTTAGTCATAGTGTCGGGTAAGGGGGGAGGTATCTTACCTGATGTGGTGAGGGGGGTCTGAAAACTGGAGGCCAGGAGCGGGCACACTTCAGGAGGAGATCCAGGCAAATTCCGCGAAACACTCAGTGAGCTACAAGATGACAGAGGAGAACTGAAAGAGAAAGTTAATACACAAAAAACATTGAGCGATTAGAGCAAATGTTTTCACATGACCTTGAGAGGCCTAGGTCGGTACGGTTTCCCAGGGACCCCCCTAACCTTAATCCAAGGGGATAGGTCAGGTGGATGCAAGGAAGCCCAAAATTGGTCATATAAAACACAAAAAGTAAAACTGTGGTAACTTTAGTCACTTAACCAGGGGGGGGGGGTGCGCATGAGAATTCCTACTCTCTCGGGTCTCATCAGAGACATGCCCATAAGGTAAACTGGGGATTAAAACTAGGGCACAAGGGGGGCTAGATACTCAATAGTGTCCAGGGCAGAATCACCAGCCTTGTTGGATGGTAAGTCAGTCCATTAGCAGGTAACATATAAAGGGGGGGTGCATGAAGTTCAGCCATTTCTGTGCTTGGTGGTCTTGCGGGAGGCATCCATTATCCAGGGGTGTTTGCATGGGGGGACCTTCTGCCAAATTGTGGGTGGTAGGGGCGGTGTGGCCACAAGATCCCAATCCGGAAGCTGGGGGATAGGGATTCCTAGGACGTCACAAAAGGCGGTTAGATGCTCTGGATATTGCAGGGCGGCAGATTTGCCCTGGTGTTTAGCTGTGAGGCTAAAGGGGAATCCCCAGTGGTAGGGGATGTTTTCGTCTTCTAGGGTGTGTAATAAGGGGTGAAGAAGTCTGCGTTTTTGTAAGGTAATCCATGAGAGATATGGGTATACTTGCACTTGGACATCTTAGAAAGTCACTTTGCATGCTAGGCGAGCTTGCCGCATGATCTCTTCTTTCAGGGGGTAGGAGCTGATCCTACAGATGATATCCCTCGGTTTGGAGGTGGTGCTCTTAGGACGTAGGGCTCGGTGGGCTCTGTCCATTTCAATGTGTTTAGTGGGAGGCTCACCTAAGAGGTTGTTAAACACAGTCTGTAATGTATTTTGTAGGTCCTCAGGGCCTTCAGATTCCGGGACACCTCTCACTCGGATATTATTTCTGCGCCCTCTGTTGTCTAAGTCCTCCAGGTGGCGTTGCATGTCTCTCAACAGGGTGCGATGGTCTGCTCCCTGGAGTTGGGCCCTGTAGACTGCTAGCTTAGTGTATTTCTTCTTCGGCCATTTCCATTCTGTCTGCTAGGTGTTTAAGGCCTGACTGGAGCACTTGTATTTCTGAGCAGCATGTAGACTTTACGTCTTCTATCAGCTGCCTGAAGTCCTCCTTAGTGGGCATCGCCTGTAAATATGAGTGCCATTGTGGGGGTACAGGGTAGGTTTGGGCTGGCATTGAGGTTTGCTGTGGTGGAGGTGGGCGAGGCGGCATTGGTTGAGGATGTGGGGTGGCGTTGCCCTGGGCAGGATGTGCTAGCCCTGATGGTGAGTCCCATGGTTTGCCCCATGGTTCGCCCCATGTTGATGTCTGAGCAGGGGAGCATACTTTCTGTGCGTAGGTGGTTGGTGGTGCAGCCTGTTCCCTGGAGGAGCTGAGGGTCTGTGTGTGAGAAAGTCTCCAGTCTCTGGGCTTTAGGGGGGGTGGTTCAGGTGCAGAGGGGCTGAAGGCCGCATGGATCCCTGCAGGCTTTTGTAGTATCTGGATGGCTGGATACATAGGGCCTGGCAGGGCTGGGAAGTCCACAGAAAAATCTGAGGATGCTGGGGATCCAGGGTCAGTTCCATGTACACAGGGGTCTGATGCTGTCCTCAGAAAACGAAGGTATGCATCTGAACATTGTGTGTACTGTTGAGGGGGGCGGTCCGGGCATGGCGGCCTGTAAGCCATGCGGTGAGGACTCAGGGGGAACGGATTGGTAGGGGGGACTCACCGCTCCTGAGAAGGAAGGAATGTCTATGGTGCTCATCGGAGTCGGCAGGGGGCCCGCGGAGGTCCGGTTTGATGTGAGAGTCGGCGGGGAGGGCTGCACTGTGGTCCGAGAGCGGGCCGTGGAGGCATCCAGCGCCATTTTGTCGGTGCCGCCAGGAGACATGTCCGTCGGCGAGAAGAAGAGCCGGAGGTCCGTGGAGGAACCAGGTGGGGGCTGTGATGATCCCCAGGCTTTTGTGGAGCGGGTGGTCCTGGATCTGCCCATTAAATTGCAGCGGAATGTCCCCAAATGTGCCTATTGATCACGGGCTGAGAGAGAGCAGGAGAGTCAGGCTTCCATCCAGAACAGCTTCACGCCCTCCCAAAAATATATATTTTAATTGTTTATTTTTATCAATTTACAAAATGGTAAAAAGTGAGCGAACAGAGGAAAAATCTACATAAAAACAATATTTAGTGTGACTACCCTTTTGCTTCAAACCACCATCAATTCTTACACTTGCACACTTTGTACACTTGCACATAGTCAGGGATTTTGTAGAATTAGAGCCAGGTTTATAAATTCCCTATTATACCAAACAGGTACTAATGATCATTAATTTCTTATATGGGTTGAAACACAGTTATTAACTGAGATAGAAACAGCTGAGTAGGAGGCTTAAAATTGGGTGAGGAACAGCCAAACTGCTACCACGGTGAAGTTGTAGAAGACAATTTCATGTCACAGGTCATACACCATGGCAAGTCTGAGCACAGCAACAAAACACAAGGTAGTTATACTGCATCAGCAAGGTCTCTCCCAGGAAAAAATCTCAAAGCAGACTGGGGTTCCAAGATGTGCTGTTCAAGCTCATTTGAAGAAGCACAAAGAAACGAGCAACGTTGAGGACCACAGACACTGTGATCGGCCAAGGAAACTTAATGCAGCAGATGAAAGAGTCATGCTTACTTCCCTTTGAAACCGGAAGATGTCCAGCAGTGCCATCAGTATAGAACTGGTGGAAACCAGTGGGGCACAGGTATACCCCATAAATGTCCAGAGAAGTTTAGCCAGAAGTGGTCTTCATGGAAGAATTGCGGCCAAAAGGCCATACCTCCAACCTGGAATCAAGGCTATGCGACTCAACTATGCACAAAAACATAGAAACTGGGGTGTAGAAAAATGGCAGCAGGTGCTCTGGACTGCTGATTCAAAATTTTAAATATTGGGCTGTTGCAGGAGGTTGTTTATTCGCCAATGGGCTGGAGAGAGGTACAATAATGAGTGTCTACAGGCAACAGTGAAGCATGATGGAGGTTCCTTGCAAGTTTGGGGGTTGCATTTCTGCAAATGGAGTTTGAGATTTGCTCAGGATCAAGGGTGTCCTCAATGCTAAGAAATCCAGGCAGATACTTATTCATCATGCCATACAATCAGGGAGGCATGTTTTTGGCCCCAAATGTATTCTGCAGCAGGAAAAGGACCCCAAACATATAGCCAATGTCACTAGGAACTATCTTCGTGTGAAGAAGAATAAGGAGCAGTGGAAGTGATGGATTGGCCCCCACAGAGCCCTGATCTCAACATCATAGAGTCTGTCTGGGATTAAATGAAGGCAGAAGGATTTCTGTGGTTAGTTCTCCAAGATGTTTGGAACATCCTACCTGCTTAGTTCCTTAAAAAACTGTGTGCAAGTGTACCAAGAATAATTTATGCTGTTTTGAAGGCAAAGGGTGGTCACACCAAATATTGTTTTGGATTTCTCTTCTGTTCATTTACTTTCCATTTTGTTAATTGATAAATGTAAACTATTAACACTTCTATTTCTGAAAGTATTCTAAATAATTTTTTTCATACTTGCCTAAAACTTTTGCACAGTAGTGTATACCATATAGTATAAACAGTACAATACAGTATGAGTGTACTGTGCGTTTAATGGAATACAAATATAGAAAAAAGTTACGTTTTCAACTTTTTTTATTTCTACAAGGACCCAACTGTTCTGGAGATATTCTGTGGCCTTCCACTTATTGCTGCAGATTTCCTTTGGTCAATCTGGATAGTGCAGGAGGGAAATAATGGGGCCAGCAGAGCACCCTAAAATTCCTCTAAAAATGTTCCACTTTCCAAAGTCAAAATTTACACAGGGCTAAGCCTGGTCTCCCCTGCCGCCTGTAGAACAGTGTTTGAGCTTGACAAATGGTCACTTAGGTACTGGGCTCTGAATTGTAAAAAGGCTACTGGGAAGTTTGACATGTTTCTCCATACTGACGATGTACCAGGTTGTTTTTGTTTCTCTTTTAAGAGAGCAGCAATTATTTGAAAGCTAAGAGATGCCACCTTGGGTACCTGCTACACAGCCATGCAGAATTTGAGAATGGTCAGACTTGCATGCATGATCCAACCATCTAATGATGTCTCCTGGGTTAGTTAATCCCGCAAACAGGGGCATTCGTATGAATAAAGCTGAAATGAAAAGATGTACACTGCTCTGAATTCATGATGAAATGTGAACAATTCCAAGTTATGGCTCTGTTGTACCAAAAGTCCTATGTGTGAGCTTTAAGTTATTTTTGCCATCATAAAAGGAACAAAGTGCTTGGAGAGGGAGAGAGAGAGAAAGAGAGAGAGGGAGAGAGAAGCGCTAACAATACATGGTCAAAGTAGTGGGTTACGCTTTCTGTTAAGAAGGAGCTCCCTTGGGAATGTAAAGACTCTGAATGTGAAGAATAGGGGACAAGTAGAGACAAATGGCGTGAAAACAAATGTTAGTATTCACAGTGATCCTGAAAGAATGCCAGAGTCATGTACACACGTGGGGTACACTGTTTTCCAACAGAATATATCATGCCTGTGGTGAGGAATCGGGTCTACAGTATTTAACAATAGTTAACAATAACAGTTGTTAATTAAAAAAAAAAAACGAATATGAGGTGAAGATAATATGTAATATGAGAGACAGGAAAATGAAGATGAGACAGAGGAAAGATTTGGGGAAAAAAAATGAAAGGTAAAGACTTAAAAAGAAGGAATACAATTTTGGGGTGATTATACAAATGAAAAAAGTACAACTGATACCGGGCCAATGAGGTATGGTGGCCATAAAAATATTTGTCCATTGACGAGCTTTAAAATGGATATATGCTCAGAAATGTAGCTATGTTCCTTCCCATAATCCCTAATCTAATGGCTACACACGTGTTGCTGTTACTGGGAAAGAATCACAGTGTTCAGGCAGAGACACTGATTGGCTGCCTTTGTCTAATGCTGGGCATACACTATACGAAAAATCGGCTGAACCCATGTTCGAAGAATGAACATTCAGCCGTGAGCGCAAACCATAGTGTCATCATTTAATGACCAATCAATCGTTCAGTGGACATAAATTAATGTATTTTTTGTTCGTTTTTTTACATATACCTAGTGCAGACAGTTTGGATGGGAAACAAATTAACCTTTTAATTTATTGTTCGTTCGGCAGAAAATTTCCAAACTTGTCCTTCGTTTTTTCTGCTCAAAAACATCCCAACGATTATCGATTTTGTGCACATTAACTGGACGAAAAACGAACAAACTCTCTAAATGACCGAATTTCCCCCGATTTTTCGTATAGTGTATGGCCAGCATAAGCAACTGATCATTGCCTCTAACTGCCTGTTGGGACCTGAGCTGGATGGAACCTGAACCCACTAAGAGGTTAGAATTGCAGAGCTTCTTGTATTTGTTAGGTTATGGGGCAGCATGGACAGGTCATATACCTAAAGCTGATTTACCACTTTAGGCCACTATAAAGAGAAGCCCTTGCTTGCATCATGTACCAGCAGCCTGCGGGCTTTATTACCCTGATCCTGATATATACATTTATTTTTTAAAAAAATGCTGAATTAAATACATTGAGGTACAAGCATATTATGGTTCTACCATGATTAGAATGTGTAAAATGATGGAAGGACCCCTGTGTAGAATACATTGGTCACTCTGTATGGTCAGTGAATATGTACATGAGCAGTTTTCTGTCACTGCTTGCCTCTGCCCCACAATAAAATCCATATACTGCACGACAAATCGGATTGCTCTATCCAGCTCTTAATAGAGTTGATTAGCAGCCGCTCAGTTATCCCTATGTATCCACAGCAGGGCAGGGGCAGGATTACCCAGGATAACTTGTTCCATAATACCATTCAATTGGTTACATGAGGATTTAACAGATGGGCTCCTCTGTGAGTGCAAACATCGGATCCCCCAGTACCCAGATTATCTGGGACCAGAGATATGACTAGTATAGACAGCTGGCACAGTGACATAAGGGGCTGCACCAGAATCACAAGCACAGATTGTAACACCAGGTAGAAAAATGCACCGCCATCCTGATAAACATAATCGTGTGCTGGAGTGAAGCTGACATCATGTCACAAAGAATACGGCATGGGCCATGTCTACTGCAATGCATATATACAGGAGGAGGAACACTTTAATGCACCTTCGTTATAATTATTACATGCTATATTGTACACAAACACATCCCTACTGTCATGATTTGACTTGAACAGTCCTGATTTTTAAAGCCTTATTCGCAGCCCTGAATTGCACATTTTTTTATGTTTCTGTCCTAGACATTTACCAGGATTCTGCTGAGAAGATAAGCAAAACTGTACATGCGGTACTTGCATCTATTGGGTTTTTATTGTGAGCGAGTTCATCAAACTTAGGAAAGAACACAGACAGGCCTCAAGTACATGGACACTTCCAGGCATCCAATGTCAATTGTGGGTTAAAGTGTTCCTAAACCCACAACAGTAAAATCAGTGTGTATATGCAGTAAAGCATGCTTGTTATACTCACCGTGGAACCTAAGGGGTTAATCCTCTGCATTGTGTAAAAAGGCTGTTTGATCCTGTCTCCTCTGATCCTCCCCTTCTTCCACAGTCTCCAAACCATCTCCTGACAGTACAGAGCCTTAGGGGCACTCTGCACATGCTCAGTTTGGTGATGATTGCTAGAGAGTTTTTTTTTCTTGAGAGGGTGCGTGTGATTAGCACAGGGCCAATCAGCACCGTCCAGACAGAGGGTCAGGGGTCCTGCAGCTTCATAGGACAGTCAGAGGAGAACGAAAACTCCTCCTACAAGCTTCAACCAGACACTTATACAAGTCATAAGACTCCTATATTCTACTGATGAGAAAAGATATTTAGCAGTTTATATTTACTAAAATAATTGCATTTCCATGTTCTGTGTACTGTGGGAGACCAGATATAGTGAACGCAGGGTCCTGAGTTTAGTAACACTTTCATTTCTGCAACTTCTGCACCCATAGTAATAAATGTCTGGACCCATCTCTAATAAACTAATAAAATTACCTGTTTCTTCTGGAAATATACTGTACAGTTGTGCTCATAAGTTTATATACCCTGTCAGAATTTATGATTTCTTGGCCATTTTTCAGAGACTATGAATGATAACACAAAAACTTTTCTTTCACTCATGGTTAGTGTCGGGCTGAAGCCATTTATTATCAATCAACTGTGTTTACTCTTTTTAAATCATAATGACAACAGAAACTAGCCAAATGACCCTGATCAAAAGTTTACATACCCCCGTTCTTAATACCGTGTATTGCCCCCTTTAACATCAATGACAGCTTGAAGTCTTTTGTGGTATTTGTGGATGAGGCTCTTTATCTGCTCAGATGGTAAAGCTGCCCATTCCTCTTGGAAAAAAGCCTCCAGTTCCTGTAAATTCTTGGGCTGTCTTGTATGAACTGTACGTTTGGGATCTCCCCAGAGTGGCTCAATGATATTGAGGTCAGGAGACTGAGATGACCACTCCAGAACCTTCACTTTATTCTGCTGTAGCCAATGACTGGTCTACTTGGCCTTGTGTTTTGGATCATTGTCATGTTGGAATGTCCAAGTACATCCCATGCACAGCTTCCTGACTGATGAATGTAAATGTTCCTCCAGTATTTGTTGATAACATGCTGCATTAATCTTGCCAACAATGTGCCTGTGCCTTTGTAGCTCACACATCCCCAAAACATCAATCCACCTCCGTGTTTCACAGTAGGAATGGTGTACCTTTCATCATAGGCCTTGCTGACTCCTTTCCAAATGTAGCGTTTATGGTTGTGGCCAAAAAGCTCAATTTTGGTCTTATCACTTCAAATGACTTTGTGCCAGAAGGTTTGAGGCTTGTCTCTATGCTATTTGGTGTATTGTAAGTGGGATACTTTGTGGCATTTGCGTAGTAATGGCTTTCTTTTGGCGACTCGACCATGCAGCCCATCTTTCTTCAAGTGCCTCCTTATTGTGCAATTTGAAACAGCCACACCACATGTTTTCAGAGAGTCCTGGATTTCACCTGAACTTATTTGTGGGTTTTTCTTTACATCCCGAACAATTTTCCTGGCAGTTGTGGCTTAAATTTTAGTTGGTCTACCTGACAGTGGTTTGGTTTCAACAGAGCCCTTCATTTTCCACTTATTGATTAGAGTTTGAACACTGCTGATTGGCATTCTCAATTCCTTGGATATCTTTTTATATCCCTTTCCTGTTTTATACAGTTCAACTACATTTTCCCGCAGATCCTTTGACAATTCTTTTGCTTTCCCCATGACTCAGAATCCAGAAACGTCAGTGTAGCACTGGATGAAAGATGCAAGGGTCTGTCAGGAGTCCAGAAACTCATTGACCTTTTATACACACACACTAATTACAAGCAAGCAGATAACAGGTGAGGATGGTTACCTTTAATAGCCATTCAAACCCCTTTGTGTCAACTTGTGTGCATGTTATCAGGCCAAAATCACCAGGGTATGTAAACTTTTGATCAGGGTCATTTGGGTAATTTCTGTTGTCATTATGATATAAAAATAATAAACACAGTTGATTGATAATAAATGGCATCAGCCAAAACCTAACCGTGAGTGAAATAAATGTTTTTGTGTTATCATTCATATTTTCTGAAAAATGGCCAAGAAATCATAAATTCTGCCAGGGTATGTAAACTTATGAGCACAACTGTATATATTCAGGAGCTGCTGAATTTAACTGGTTCTTTATCAAACAGTACAGAGGCCACCAGATACCCAAGCAACAATTGATTCACTCCGGCTCCAATAAACAAGTTAGGGGTTTTCTTGGCAAAGTGTTACTAAACCCAGGACCCTGCATTCACTATATCTGGTCTCCCACAGTACACAGAACATGGAAATGCAATTATTTTAGCAAATATAAACTGCTAAATACCCTCTCTCATCAGCAGTTGGAGCAGTTGTATGACTTCTATTAGTGTCTGGTTAAAGCTTGTATTAGGAGTTTTCATTCTCCTCTGACTGTCCTGTAATACTGCAGGGCCCCTTACCCTCTGTCTGGACAGTGCTGATTGGCCCTGTGCTAATCATATGCACTCTCCCAAGAAAAAAAAAACTTTCTAGCAATACACACCAAACTGAGCTTGTGCATCTTGTCCCCTACCCCCTATAGTAGATATGTTGGGGACATTGGAAGAAAGGAAGGATCAGAGGAGACATGATCGAACAGCTTTTTTACACAATGCAGAGGATTAACCCCTTAGGTTCCACAGTGAGTATAACAAGCATGCTTTACTGCATATACAGACTGCTTTTACTGTTGTGGATTTAATAACACTTTAAGCTTTGTTGCTGAAAAACGTGAACTACCTCTCGGCCGCCATGCCGCCGGGGCAGCATACTCCGCTACACAGGGTCCCTGCACTTGCTCGGCTGGCTAGATCCTCCTTACAGACCTACAGCCTCCTGCCTTCACAGTCCCCAATGGCCACCATTCAGGTATTCTACTCTATACTCTTTTACACATCCTACATACATGTCTGGTTCCATACCTGGGGCCTTTACACAACCTACTATTACCCCCCTTGAGGCATACCCCTTGCCTTGTGTTAACACCCTCTTTCCCTACCTCTTTGCTCCTCACAGATTGGAGCTCACCTCGGATCACTCCATTCAACTGGTGGCTCTTTGGCGCCCTCTGTTGGGGAATACCCCCATGGTTGCCCCGCTGGGTTTGGGTACACCAGGCCTGCTGGACGTGGATTGGGAGCGAGCCATATATTGAGGTTCAGTGGTGTTTTATCCCCTCCACCCCCCTCCTTTTGAATGTTTTTATTGGATGCAGTACCCGCATACATGTTCCTCTAGCAATACTATATGGTCAGTAACTCATTGTTTTTTTCTAATTTGATCATAGATGCATACTATATGTCTGTACCACAGGAGTTATACCTCTTTTGATATTTATGATGTTTATGCTGATTTTGAATATACATTACTGTACAATTGGTTTACAACTGTCTTTTTGATTCATAGACATACCTTTTTGTTTGCTGATTCCAATCAGACACCCCTGAGGAAGAGTTTATCTTGAAACGCGTCGGGTACTCCCCGTATGTGTGTTCCATATGTACCGGAGTTCTATGATTGTAGATCTCTGCATACTGTATTGCTATACAATTTTTGTGTTTGTATTATGCATCCTGTATCTTATGTACGTGCACCCTTTGTACCTAGACCTATCCAGATCTATACCCTAATAAATACCTAAACTCATTGCAACAACAAACCTATATTTTCATACTCCTTATTACTCATGAGTAGGTGTCCCCTTTAATGTCCCTTAAGAGGATCATTTCACCAACACCTTTGGGCACTCTTTCACCTTTTCAATTTTGACCCTCATCATAAAGGTGAAATGCGTATGCTTCTTTAAATCCAGGGACAGGTGCTTGTGAATGGAGCCAGTTAGGATAACCTCCCATTGTGGTTTGACACATTCGATCAACAGTACCTACCACAGTGGGCTCCATTCACTAAACAATATCGCATGCAGTATTGGGGTCATGTAACACATTTTTCCCAAATATCACATGCGACACTGAAAATGTCAATTCACTATCCCTTTATGCACTGTTTACCGCAAATAGCAAAAACGCTTGGTAAATATCGCATTACACATCGTAATGTGTAATGGAAATAACTATTTAAATACAGGTGTAAATAAGTAGTGGTCCAGGCATGCGATATTTTAGGAATGTATGAGTAGTCGCTACCTTTTTGGATCAGTTCTTTAGATTTTCAAAGACTTTTTATATGTATATACAAGCATATACATTAATTAATCTCTAATTAGAAACGCCTGCCCTACTATTAACAGATATGGTAGTAGTAATATATTGATCTGCTGGAAGTTGCTAAAACACCCCTGTCCAATCATTAAAACTACAGAATGAAATCAATATATAAAATATAGTGTAGCATTTCATATATAATTAATTTATTCAACCTTTAAAAAACAGATACATTAACTTCTTCCCACCGACAGTACGCATATATGCGGCCTCACTGAACCGGGCTTTTTCCAGTGGGGCCACATACAGGACAGGTATATGCATACCTTTCTCTGTGCTGGGAGTGCACCTCATACTACCCAGGTCCAGGTCACCTGATCACTGTGATAGCCTCTGATTGGCTATCACAGTGAAATTAGTCACTGTACAGCCCGCCCCTGTGTTTACTTCCTCTTGCAGGAGAGGAAGCTATCAAACCAAAGTGTGTAAAAAAAAAAAAGAAAAGAAAAAAGAAAAAAAATAGCTAGTTCAAGGTTAGATCTAGGTCAGTTCCAGGGTTAGTGTTAGGGCCAAGGCAAGGGTCAAAGATCAGGGTCGGTATATTTTTTGTAAGATTTTTTTTTTTTTTTAAAGCATTTCTTTAATTAGTGTCAGCTTCAGTTTGTTTTAGGTAGGATATAAAAAAAAAAAGCAAAATATGCACCATTGTTTCAGATCCGTACTACGGGTACAAACAAAAAATACGTACACATATGTGGTATGGCTGCCATCGTCAGGAGCAGGAGAATTTTTTTTTCAGTTTTTCTTTGGTGATAAATTATGGTAATAGCAAGAAATATACAGATATACAGAAATGTTTTTTTTCTATTTTGGGCCAGGTTTCCTTTGCTAATAAAAACAAAAATCAGGGTATATCCATTATCATTTACCATCAAATGAAAGCCCAATTTGTCCTGAAAAAAAACAAGGTATAATTCATCTGGATACACAAAGTAATTGTGATGATATGTACAGATTTACTAACACATGTCAAAGGTGCAAGCTTGTGTTCAGGCATTAAAGTGTTACTAAACCGAGAACCTGCATTCACTATATCTGATCTCCCACAGTACACAGAACATGTAAATGCAATTATTGTAGTAAATATAAACTGCTAAATACCTTTTCTCATTAGCAGTATAAAGCAGTCTTGTGACTTCTATCAGTGTCTGGTTAAAGCTTGTAAGCTTTAACTTATTCTACTTTGTCTGTCCTATGAGGCTACATGACCCCTGACTCTCTGTCTGGACGGAGCTGATTGGTCCTGTGCCGATCACATGCACTCAAGAAAAAAAATCTCTCTAGCAATACACACCAAACTGAGCATGTGCAGAGTGCCCCCAAGGCTCTGTATTGTCAGTAGATGGATTGGGGACTGTGAAAGAGGGGAGGATCAGAGAAGACAGAATCAAACAGCCTTTTTACACAATGCGGAGGATTAACCCCTTAGGTTCCACAGTGAGTATAACAAGCATGTTTTACTGCATATACACACTGATTTTACTCTTGTGGGTTTAGTAACACTTTAACATTTGTTTTACCCCATTCACTAAGGGTTTTAAAAAAACATTTCTTTTGCTGCTTCACAACTTACTTACAAATAATAAAGTGACTCTGTGCTATTAATTCATCATACTAATAAACCTTAAATTTAATCAGCATTAAAAGTGATTCTGTGCTTATAATGTGCAAGAAAAATGCTTTTTGTATTTACTGTATTTGAAAAGTGTCTCTGTGTTTAGAAATTGCTTCAAATTGTTTTTTCAAGTTCACCAAATTTATGTGCTTTAATAAACAATCATATTTCATGGTTTTTCCTCCAATTATGTAAATCCATGCAACACTTTTCCAAATATCCTCAATGTGCTCACACCACTGTGATCCCATTTAGGTGGATCCTCATCTCCCAGGGTGGACCTTACTTTAAGTAAAGGTCAATATTAGCTTAAACACCAATACCTCCAGGGAGTTACTCTGTTTTTCTGTCCTCACTGTGCTCGGCAGCTCTTTTGCTCTTCAACTCCACACAATTCCACTCATCCTCTCAGTAGCTCATAGGAATAAAATAAGCCTCATAGTGTGTATCATCTTTTTTTTTTTTAGGAGTATAAGAAAACTGCACCTTCATTTACACCATCTGTTAACCAGCCAAACATATACACTTTATTACCAAAAGTATTGGGACACCTGTCTTTACGCACACATGAACTTTATTGGCATCCCAGTCATAGCCCGTAGGGTTCAATATTGAGTTGGCCCACCTTTTGCAGCTATAACAGCTTCAACTCTTCTGGGGAGGATGTCCACAAGGTTTAGGAGTGTGTCTATGAGAATGTTTGACCCTTCTTCCAGAAGCGCATTTGTGATGTCAGGCACTAATGTGGACGAGAAGGCCTGGCACGCAGTCTCTGCTCTAATTCATCCTAAAGGTGTTCTATCAAGTTGAGGTCAGGCCAGTCAAGTTCCTCCACCCCAAACTCACTCAGCTATGTCTTTATGGACCTTGTGCACTGGTGCGCAGTCATGTTGGAACAAGAAGGGGCCATCTCCAAACTGCTCCCACAAAGTTGGGAGCATGAAATTGTCCAAAATGTCTTGGTATGCTGACACCTTAAGAGGTCCCTTCACTGGAACCAAGGGGCCAAGCCCAACCCCTGAAAAACAACCCCACAACATAATCCCCTCACCCCCAAATGATTTGGACCAGTGCACAAAGCAAGGTCCATAAATACATGGATGAGTGAGTTTGGGGTGGAGGAACTTGAATAGCCTGCACAAAGTCCTGACCTCAACCCGATAGAACACCTTTGGGATGAATTAGAGCAGAGACTGCAAGCCAGGCTTTCTCATCCACATCAGTGCCTGACCTCACAAATGTGCTTCTAGAAGAATGGTCAAACATTTCCATAGATACACTCCTAAACCTTGTGGACAGCCTTCCCAGAAGAATTTAAGCGGTTATAGCTGCAAATTGTGGGCCAACTCAACATTGAACCCTATGAACTAACACTGGGATGCCATTAACCCCCCTGGCGGTATGATTATTTCAGATTTTTGGTGCTGAAAGCGGTACAATTATTTTTCCTGGAAATTTGGCGTTTTATATTGTAGACCTGTAATTCTAATGCCGCGTACACACAAGCGGACTTTACGGCAGACTTGGTGCGGCGGACTTTTCGACGGTCTTTCCGACGGACTTGCCGAATGAACGGACTTGCCTACACACAATCAACCAAAGTCTGATGTATTTGTACGTGATGACGTACGACCGGACTAAAACAAGGAAGTTCATAGCCAGTAGCCAATAGCTGCCCTAGCGTCGATTTTAGTCCGTCGGACTAGCATACAGACGAGCAGACTTTTCGATCGGACTCAAGTCCGTCGGAAAGATTTGAAACATGTTTCATTTCTAGGTCCGTCGAACTTTGGGGAAAAAAAAGTCCGCTGGAGCCCACACACGATCGAATTATCCGATGGACTCTGGTCCGCCGGACCAAGTCTGCCGTAAAGTCCGCTCGTGTGTACGCGGCATTAGGAATAACTCACTTAAATCTGTCCAAACCAGAGTCTAGTAGACATCCCGGGTATGAAAAAGTTTGAAAAACAAAATAATAAATTATCATATAATAAATAACTATAAATAATTATACCAAATAATAATATAATAATAATAAAAATGATTCAATAATGTAATCAAATCAAAAACACTGAAATTTGCTCAGTTGCAGAATTGTCGCTGTCATTACTTTCAGTGTTTGATGAAGGATCTCCCCACAAATCACTATCGCTCAATTCTGCGAGTGATTCTAATTTATTATCGCTGTTTTCTAGCTGGTCTAAAACCACTTTTGATGTAAAGGACAGTTTTGGTTGCTATGGACAATCTCCAGTTTCCAGGCAGAAAGAACAGTTTTTATAATATAAAACTGCATGTAGGGCACTGGACAAACCACTAGGGACAAAAGGGAGGTAAAATAATTTCATACAGTAATGTAATCTGTAAGATTACAGTATACTGCATGTATAGTGTGTGTTTTACTTTTTAAATTTGGCGCCGTTCTCCATCCCCGTGCGTTGCAACGCTCGCAGGGAATGGAGCTTGGCTCCGTGATGAATCGAGCGGAGGACGAGCCACTCACACTGCAGGGAGAAATCGCAGGATCCTGGGGACAAGGTAAGTAAGCTCTTCCTATTCCCGAGTCTGGCTCGGGGTTACCGCTTTTGGTTCTGAAATTCCACCCCGAGCCAGACTCAGGAATACCGCAAGGGAGGTTAAAGTTCATGTGTGTGTAAAGGCAGATGTCCCAATACTTTTGGTAATATAGTGTATATTATCATCCGAGAGGACCGCTGTGGTTAGCTGCACAGCCACTGCAATTTTGTTTTACTTTAAACCAATAAATGTATTGTGGTGAGCACTATGTTCCTTCTCTGTCTTCTTTCAGCCTGACTGCTTTTACACTCTTAAGTAGCCGGGTCTGCTGATTAGCCTGAAGTTTTGTTCCTGATATTAAAGTGATATATACTCTTGATCTACGTGGGTTTAACCACATTGAAAGGTTATCCTAAACTGGTTCCATTTACAAGCACCTGTCCTGCTCCTAGATTTAAATAAATATATTGCCTTTCCTTCTCTCTTTTCCAATTTAATGTATATATTATGTATATTATACATAAAGATGTGACCACCTTAACAAAAGCAGAATACGTGAATAGCTAGAGTTAACGTAAATATATTTTTTTCTCAATTTGTGTGAATATTAAAATAGGTACTTACTGCACAACATCCGAGGAATATATACCCTTGACATACAAGTGATAAATAGTGTAAAATTTAAACACTATTATAAGTTTTTCTACATTTACCCAAACTGTTATGTGTGTTATAAAAGTTAACTTGTATTTTTAATTGAAAACTTTAATAAAAACTTTAAATAAAACTTTAATAAAATTAAGATTTGAAACAAAAAAAAAATTAAATAAATAAATAAATAAATATACGCATTTCATCTTTGTGGTGAGGGTCAAAATTGGAAAGGTGAGAGAGTGCTCAAAGGGGATGGTGAAGGTTTCACCTGAAAGTTACATGCCATCACTGATTTTTGCAAGAGCTTTGGACTGTTTGGTCTTTTATCACATTATTTACATTGATGCACTGATTTATATGTTTTATATGTTTAATTATTTGATTGTCTATATGGAATACTGAGTTTTTTTATTTTGCACAGCACGTATACATACACAGTCAAAAATTTCGAAGTAAACTGTACCCCCTGTCAGACACTACATCATCAGGACAGGAATTCCATGTAGTTTAAAAACTTCTCGAACCATCAACTTCACAGTTTGTTCAACAGAGGGTACCCCCTTAACAGATATAAAATGAACCATCTTAGTGAGACAGTCATTGACTACCAAGATAGTGGTCATCTCTTTTGAGGGAGGAAGATCAACCACAAAGCAAATAGAAATTGACCCTCATGGTCCTGACAGAACAGGGAGTGGTTGGAGCAACCCCAAAGGAGAAGATCTTGGTGCCTCAAAGTGAACAGGTCAGACACAAGTTCATATAGTTCTTGACATCTTTCTTGTAACCAAATGAATGTAATAAAAGTTCTTCCATCTTAGAAACCCCAATTTGCCCAGCAGGTTTAAAGTCATGCACCAAGGGCTTCTTTAATTTGGGTTGTTCGTTGGTGGAAGGTTATGGTAGTATTATATAACTCAATTTAAAATTATTATTTTTTTCTGAAAGCCCATTTTTTCCTGAAAAAACAAGGTATAATCCACCTGGATGCACAAAGTAGTTGTGATGATATGTACAGTTTAACTAACACATGTCAAAGTTGCATAATTGTGCTCAGGCATTAAGATTTGTTTTACCCTTAGGCGCCAAAGGGATTAATCAGATCCTTATCGGGGAAAGAAACAGCAGAAAACAAATCATTCTGACCTAAAAGATAGTGGGCCCCTCAGGTGGGGGGGGGGGGGGGCACAAGCACCACAAGAAGTTGAACAAAATCTGGTGATAAGGAGCTCTTTTAAACGCGGGAGTGTGGGTCCATGCAGGGTATTGCCCTCAAAGTCAAGTTTCTACTAGGGTGAGAAATGAAGGTCCCAGGATGTTAAGAACCAAGACAAACCAGGGAACATACAATGCTAAGTGCAGTAACACACTAAATGTTGAGGAATAGCAGAAGAAGGTGTCAAACACAAAGACTTAGCCTGTGTGCAGGCTAAACAAGGTGACTAGAGCACCCGACTGCTGAGGAGTAGGAAAGAGCTTCAAGTTTGAGTTGAACATATGTTCGACTCGAACATCGGGAGTTTGCCCGTTCGCCGAACAGCAAACTTTTTGGGGCATTCGCAGCAAATTCGAGCGCCCCATAATGCACTGTGAGACCGCAGTGCATTGCTGTATGATGATTGGCCAAAACTTACACTTGACCTGCATGCTTTGGCCAATCACAGCACACTCCACAGCGAGAGCCATGATTGGCCAAAGGCAGGGTGCCTCTGGCCAGACATGGCTCAGGGGGACTAAGTCCACGCCTCACACTATATAAGGCTGCTTACACAGCGCCCAGTGTGTTATAGTGGATGGAGATAGAGAGATTAAGCTAGATTAGGCAGGCAGGTTGGTTAGTTAGTGACAGTGTATTTGAAATATATATATATATATACAGTCAGACTAGTAAATATATATATATATATACATACTGTATATAATACAGTGTGTACAGTTTCAAATACACTTCAGGCGGTGTACACAGTATATAATACAGTGTAGTGAGGTGTTAAAAAAAATACCCATCATGTCCGGAAGGCCTCCAAGGAGAGGCAGACACTCACAGGCCACTAAAAGAGGGCAAGCAGCCTCTGAAATAATATTTAACAGCAGGGCCCATTCCTGCACCCAACAAGAGTAACTGTGAGGTGTTTTGGCACCACCGACACTCTAAGGCCCAATGTTTTTGCCCCTGTCTAACAGGGGCATGTAATTACAATTTTTGAAATAATATTTAACAGCAGGGATCGTTCCGGTGCCTAACAAGAGTAACTGTGAGGGGTTTTGTTGTAGTACCACAGACTGGGTACATACACGTCCTCTGCTGCTGCTCCTGACCTCTGGGACGCCAGGACCTTATTACGCTCCTTCTTGTATGTGCTCCTCAAGCTACCAATTTTCCTGTCCAAAAAATCGCTGTCTGCATTGGGGACCTCCGTCTTCACAAATTCCAGCAGTTTCTCCAGCGCTGCCTTCCTAGCTGGTCTGTTATGATATAAATTATGTTTGACTTGCCACAAACTGGGCAGCTCCCTGTACCTATCGATAAACTGGCTCATAAACTCAGGCTTTTTGAATGGATTAATTAAATAAGAATCTGAATTACAACAAAATGACCATTTTAGAAGTTTTTTAAAAGTTTCCTAAAGTTTTAATACATTTTAAAAGCCAAATTTTGAAGATGCACACAGTGTGTCAACATGTGCTATCTGCCACCATGGAATATCTATGTACGCGTTTTGTGGGTGCAACCCCTTCCTCGCAACTCAAGTAGGTGAGAGAAAGGTGTTGCACCCCCAAAACATGTCCTTTGATCCCCCATGATGGGAGCTAGCACATGTTGACATTAGGCATGGGATCAGGAGGGAAATCCCCACTTTGAATCACAATTTTTGTGCATCTTCAAAATTTGGCTTTTACAGGGGTGACATCACCTCATCTGATGAAGGTAAGATCAACACAGTTTTGACATACTCATGTCTGATATTGCCCTAACTTTTTGTACGTTGAACATTGTAAGTTCCAGAGTTGTGTATGTTATGGTTTGAAACATGCCTGTTAAAGCAAAATATAAATTGTCAAACTTAATTAAACAAAGATGTATTTTTGGTGGAAAAATGTTTTACAACGCACATGTGAATGTAAAAGTTTTTATACTCAACAATGTGTGGCTTCTTCTTTCAATGATCCATACCAGTTTTTGTATTAAGTTGGTGTTTACTGTGAGAATGGGGGTTATTTAACCTCCCTGGCGGTATGATTATTTCTGATTTTAGGTGCTGAAAGCGGTACAATTATTTTGCACCGAAATTTGGCGTTTTATATTGTAGGCCTGTAATTCTTAGGAATAGTTCACTTAAATCTGTCCAAACAAGAGTCTAGTAGACATCCCGGGTATGATAAAGTTTGAAAAACGAAATAAAAAATTATAATATAATAAATAATTATAACAAATAATAATATAATAATAATAAAAATTATATAATAATGTAATCAAATCAAAAACACTGAAATTTGCTCAGTTGCAGAATTGTCGCTTTTGTTACTTTTAGTGTTTGGTGACGGATTTCCCCACAAATCACTATCACTCAATTCTGCGAGTGATTCTAATTTATTATCGCTTTTTTCTAGCTGGTCTAAAAGCACTTTTGATGTAAACAGACAGTTTTGGTTGCTATGGACAATCTCCAGTTTCCTGGCAGAAAGAACAGTTTTATATATATAAAACTGCATGCAGGACACTGGGCAGACCACTAGGGACCAAGGGGGATGTGTAGTTATTTGATACAGTACTGTAATCTGTAAGATTACAGTATGCTGTATCTATACTATGTGTTTCACTTTTGAATTTACCGCCGAACTCCGTCCCCGTGCGTCGCAACGCTCGCAGGGAACGGAGCTCGGCACTGTGAATCGAGCGAGACACAGCGGCTCGCCGATCACAGCGGGGAGACATCGCAGGATCCAGGGGACAAGGTAAGTATGCTCTTCCTGGATCCTGCGATGCAAGCCCGAGTCTGGCTCGGGGTTACCGCTTTTGGTATGAAAAATCCAACTCGAGCCAGACTCGGGAATACCGCCAGGGAGGTTAATAAAGCAAAATCCACTTGGCACTACAAGTGCACTAGGAGAATCGAGGAGACAGTAAATCAAATTCAAGATGATTTCAGATCAAAATAATTTTTAATCTTAGAAAAGAATCAAAAATTTGCTGGAATAGTAATAGCCCCCCTACCCGTAAAATAGTCCAGTTATGCGGCACATCACGGGGCGCTTTGGGGGGGCAAGCCTCCCCCAACTGGATTTACGTACTGAATTGCGGCCTCAGGCCCAACTGAGGCCACATTATTTGGAGCATTTCTCCTTAAATAATTATGTAGACAACAGCATGCTAGCATGTGTGATTCAGTTTATACTCCGCCATGTTGATTGCCGTAAGGAATAGGCGGAACCGGCTGGCCATTATACCATACGCATTCTCCACCACTCTTCTGGCTCTGGCCAGCTGGTAATTAAAAACCCTCTTCTCCGGGGTGAGGGTCCTCTGGGGGAGTGCCCTCATCAGATGTTCACCCAGACCAAATGCTTCATCTGCGACAAACACAAATGGGAGTCCTTCCACGTTCTTTTCAGCAGGTGGCAATCCCAAGCCACCACTCTGGAGACGTCAATAGAACTCACGTCCACATAGAGAAACTCATATGTTGCGACACCACCGTCATCAACACGATACTATGAAATCCCTTATAGTTAAAATAGTATGGAGGATATGCTGAGACCACTGTCTTCTTTTATACAAGCGCTTGATTTTACTGCTAAAAACGTGAGTGTATTTCTTTTGCTTTTCATGTATTAAAATTTCCATACAGAGTTACGCTATATGCCTTCCTCTTTCTTTTAATGGTGGGGCTGACTGCCTATATCTACTGAGTCCATCCATACCTTACACCTGTTCGGAGGTCCATCTGGAGGTCATATCTGGATATAGCATCTGATCCCCTTGGTATATTATACCACAAAGCTTGATTGACTCACTAGGTGTACAGCTATTTGAGTTCAATCCCTCTGGTAAGCAGCTTCTGGTGTCTTTGGTGGTGGATCTACTATCAACTGTTATTACATCATACATATTTGAAGTTAAAGACTGTCACTATATCATATCCACATGTGGTTGAGGATTATCATCACACATGATTGAAGCTTGTCACTGACTTTTTTTGGACATCACATGTCCAACTTCCTCTGTTTATAGACATCACATGTCATATTAGAGGACTGCTTGGAGTATTTTTGAGCACATCATTTATTATTCACATTTTTTTGTACTCATATTATTTTTTATAGTTTATATGATCACATAAGTGCTGCACATTTCACCCAATTTGTCATTTTTGCAAATTTATCCACTGCTGTGCTGGCTGCTGTCCCACCCAATGGACACCTTATCTCTGGTTACCTGTACATGCCATCTACCCCTGTAGGGGTAATAGGAGTCGGTAAGTGGGGACCCATATAGGGGAGCACAAAAGTCACCTGACCTGCTGAGCACTTCTGTTACTTTGGAAACTTCTGGCAACTTTAACAGATATTTTGCACATTTTTTGTGTGGGACTATAATCTATTATCCAGCCCTGTTTTTGAGGCACATATTTTTTAGGTACTGGGCTATTGGTTTCTGCATTTATCATTATACTTTTATATAATCTACATATCTGCAAGTTTGATACTTAGTCACTACTGTAGCTGTTTATTATACAGTGTATGGTTTATTATACAGTGTATGGTTTTTCACAGATAGGAATTTCTCCACTTATTGTGAGTTAATTTTGTAATTGAGGTCGTAAGTAGAGGTATTATGTGGTATTGCACTTTTCCTACTTAGTAGTTTATTTGGAATAATAATTTTTCACATTTAGAGCACTTTTATAATTTTTTGGATGACGCTATTTGTTAAGGTGTTCTCTACAGCCCTCTTGATTTTAGGGTAGCGCCATTCACCCCACTTTTTCTTACAATTTATAAATAGCCCCTTAGGGGAGTCTATTAGGGGAGGCTAATTGGTCCTAAGCGCAGAGACTTTTTTATTTTATTTATGACTTGGAACAATAGCTTCAACATCATGGCCTCCTTAGAGGGACATACATAGGAAGCCTTATTCGTGAACTCCTTTGTTCTTATACTAAATTTTGAGCAGCAGAAATGGACTCAAGTCTTCAAGAAGTCTTGGGCTTGGCCAGGTCTTATAAATATTTTTTTACGTTCTAAACACAATAAAGGAAGTATAAAACACTATACATTCTTTTTTTTTTTTTTTTTTTACTATACCTTCTTATTAAAATGCTGTTATAGAATGTATTGCTAAGTGTCATATTTAGAAGGCCAAAGTTTATATTATTCATAGCTAACCTCTTGTGGATGATGTTGTTGAATCCCCAAACAACAGAGGATTTGTGTATTTTGTGAAGAGGGCTCTTCACATTTGTCAGCTTGAAATTAAGATTTCTATGGTGTAGCAAGTCTGACAAGACCCTGAATTACCATTACATCCACTTGTGTACTGTGGTTAGTTTTTATTTTCGTGGGTGTCACAAAGTCTGCTTCTGGCAAGAATTAAATAAATCCAGAAAGCAACCAGAAAAGTCCTGCAAAGCTGGAAACAAAAGAAGTATTATATTTAAGCCCCAGAAAACATTGTTATTGCTTATTATGTACTTAAAATAATTGGCATGAAAGTGATTTTTCTCTTCAATCTGCTATTGGATATAAAATTATATGTATAGCCAAATGTTTTTTGTGCTTTTTGGTGTACGTGTGTGTGTGTCAGGGGGGGATGGTTTAATCTAAGCCAATTTTTTTTGTCTGTTTACAATTGTGGAAGCTTCTCTTCACTGTCCCAGAGGCACAAGAGGAAGTTAGAATAAATCTCCCAAAGTGAGGGGAATTCCCCTCTAATCTTAGTCCATCCATTCTCAATCAGGGTTCCATGAAAACCTAGGGTTCCTCTGGAGGTTGCTAGGGGTCCCTTGAGCTGTGGTTGATTGACCTTCCACCTTGTGATGCCTGCATAGTTCTAGGGCCAACAGCACTTCTCAGGGCCTAAAGGCTTTACACCAATCATCTTTTTAGCTGTTTGTAGGGGTAGCAGTCTGACCACTATTGTAAAGGGGAACATTTATCCATCTGGCCACCAATGTAACAGGCATTCTCTCCATTGAATTGAGCTAAGCAGAGGTTCCCAAAGAAGTGAACATTATTTCAAGTGTTCCACTAGGGTAAAAAGGTTGAGAAAGGCTGTCTTAGACAGCTGTCCACAGAACAGGTGTTCTCAAAGATCTCCACTTACTTCTTGCTCTAGGGGTGGCTCTAAAATTTTTGGTGACAATGGTTATGGTTATCAGTACCAAAATAGAGGTGTGAAATAGAGGTGTGAAATAGAGGTGTGAATCTTACTGATGGGTAAACAGCATTAATAGTTTAACAGAGGTTCTAACCTTCCACCACCCTATCCAAAACGAAAATAGACAATAGAGTCTTCACATAAATGGGCAGATCAGGGAACTGTAGTATGTTTGTTTGTAACAACTCCTTAATGTTGGTCAACCCTGTTTAGTGAAAGGTGAGAGATTTTGGCAAGGTTCACATCTATGTGGGTGTGGGATTGCATGTAAATCACATGCTTTCCTGCACCTGCAGCAAAGACAATTAGCAGAAGTGTGGGGGTGCCATTAATTCTTATGCCGCGTACACACGAGCGGAATTTCCGTCGGAAAAATCTTGGATGGTTTTTCCGACGGAATTCCGCTCAAGCTTGACTTGCATACACACGGTCACACAAAAGTTCGCTGATCTTTCGACCGTCAAGAACGCATTTATGTACAACACTACGACGAGCCGAGAAAATGAAGTTCAATGCTTCCGAGCATGCGTCAAATTGTTTCCGAGCATGCGTAGGAATTTTGCACGTCGGAATTGGTACAAACGATCGGAATTTCAAACCGGAACTTTTTCCGACCGAAAAATAGAGAACATGCTCTCAATCTTTTGCTGGCTGGAATTCCGCCAGCAAAAGTCTGATGGAGCATACACATGGTCGCATTTTCGGACCAAAAGCTCTCATCTGACTTTTGCTGGTGGAATTTCCGCTCATGTGTATGGGGCATTACACTGGAGCTGCAGCTGGTTTTACCATGCTAGGAACCGCATAGTACTATACAGTTTCCCTACGGCTGTGATTTTGGAAAAGGGAAAACCTTTTTCCTGCATTTTCCTTGGGTACAGCAGTTCATTTAAATGAATGGTCTACTGTACCCATGCAAACATGGTCACAGGGAAATCACAATATTGTGAAACTAGCCTAATTTCTATGGCTCTCCCCTGGCACAGGAAAGTGCCATTAAAGCTCTCTCTTTACTTCACCATAGCCAAAAACTTGCAAAATCACAACACATTTGTAGAAAGATATGTAGTTAAAGGGGTTGTAAACCCTCAAGATTTTTCACTTTAATGAATTAAGGTGAAAAACCTCCTGTCATTGAGCAGCCCCCCGAGCCCCCCTTTTACTTACCTGAGCCCCATAATGCCCGCGACGGTAACGAGCACACCAGCTCCGGCCGGTGTCTCGTGTTCTGATTAGATAGATTGATAGCAGTGCAGCCATTGGCTCCCGCTGCTGTCAATCAAATCCAATGACGGGGACACCGGGGGGCGGGGCCGAGTCCTGCTGTCTGTGTCAATAGACACAGCAGCAGCAGGACACCGGAGCAAGCCCACACAGGTGTCCCGAAGGAGAGCGCTTCTCCGACGGGGCAGTTGAGAAGAGGAGGAGCCACCAGCGCCACTGAGGGAACCTAGAGGAGGAGGATTGGGGCCTTTCTGTGAAAAACCAACTGCTCAGAGGAGGGAAGTAAGATACATTTGTTATTTAAAAAAAAAAAAAAAACGAGGGTTTAGTAACCCTTTAAGATCTTTTGGTGACTGTCTAAGGTCTGTAGACAGCCTAAATTATAATTAAAGGCAAAACACAAATTCTTACTCAATCCAAAAGAATTCTACTTTAAAGTATATCCATCTTATAAGAATTATGGATATGGCCATTGCTGACCTTCTCATAAATGTTTTAGTTGCCCGTTGTGGTTGACTTCAATATTTCTGAGTCACAGACTTAAAACAAGCATTCAGCAATTGAAGGTCAAACTTCTTATATCTCAGCTTTCACTAACAAAGTTCATTTTGTATAAAATGTCTATAAAGCCATCATATAAATGGCGGCTGGTCACGGACGGCATCCATCCCCCATCCCAGTCGGTCGGCCGGCTAGTCCGCCGGTCAGGTCATGGGCGGCACCCCCGGGTAGGTCAGTTAGTAGGTCGGGGCCTTGCACTTAGCCCATCTCGTGGGCAGCGCTCCAGGCGGCGGGCAGCATTGGCTTCTCCCTGGGCTGTTCTCTCTGGCTGCTTCCTCGCTTCCCCTGCGTCTACTCCCTCCTCCTCCTGGTCACCAATTCGATCGGATCTCCTTTCGGCCAAGCGGGTGACAGGTCACATGACCTGCTTCCTGATTGGCCAAGAGGAGAATCAGTGTTACAATAGCAAATATTAATTCGCTATTGTCACACAACTGGGTGGGCTCGGAATGCAGTGCTCTGCGCCCCGAGCCCACCCTTTTTTGAAGCCTATTAGAGCCTCTGGCTCTAAACATGTGCTTCAAAAAAAAAACCACTGTATTGGAATCTATGCATCTGGATCCCTGCATATAGATCAGGGGCCCGGACGCATGGATAGAGGGGGCAGCACCCATACGCCCTTAATGGATGGGCTGCCACTGCATCATATGACATCATTGTATGAGGCTTCTTGTGCTGATTTACCAACTTGCTCATAGAGAGAAATCAGAAATCTTAATAGCAAGAGTTGAGCAGGGAAGTACTGCAGCAGAAATATATTGTAAACAGATTATCCCTAATGCTAGAAATATCTTTGCCAAGTTAAAAGTGGGAAGGATAAAAGTAAGGCTGCAGTTATTTTTGCACATAGAATGAAAACCAAATAATGACTCCCTCTTGTGGTTGTTTCAAGTAACTAAAGGTGCACACAGTGAGGCCGATTTACTAAAGGAGTTAAGAACGTTTGCATAAAAATTATTTTAGTTTAATTATTCCATCATAGGCAGAAAAAAATAGGTAATCAGAAATCTAATTTTCACATAATTGGAGGCAACGGGGTTGCTAGGATTGTAAAAGTCCAAAATATGTGAGCAATATTGCGCTTGTGTAACAATAAAACCAAAAACATAAATAAATATAAAAAAAGCTGCAACAGTAATTGTGAGACATTTTACACAAGAAAAAAACAGGATACCAAATATGTTGCTCTAAAAAAAAAAAAAAAAGAAAAAGAAATTCATATCCAAAAAGTGAATCATAAGTCTTTAAAGTCCAAAAAAAAAAACGCATAATAAATGTGTAGCCAAAGGACAATCAACTCGGAAGTGCTTGTAGAAAACCTCCACCATGTGAGAAGCCACCGACACTAAGGTCAAGATGTACTCTTACTATAGTGTATAGACCCTCTGATTATGGAAGGTCACATAAGCCTTAGGAATCTATCACTATTAGTTGGCCCAGGAAGACAAAAGGCATTGGTATAGATCACATACACAGCTCCTGCTTACCAGATCTCCGGTCATCCAAATTTTGCAGAGGTCCACCCAAAAAAATAGAAGGGACTTTATTTTGCAATATTCAGTGCCGTGGGACTTCAGGGGCATGTAATGCACAAAGTGCTAGGGTCAGGAGTACATAACACTGAGTGCTGTGGTCAGTGCTGGGATAAAGAGTACATAACACAAAGTGCAGGGGTCAGGAGTATATAACACTGAGTGCTGTGGTCAGTGCTGGGATAAAGAGTACATAACACAAAGTGCAGGGGTCAGGAGTACATAACACTGAGTGCTGTGGTCAGTGCTGGGATAAAGAGTACAGAACACAAAGTGCAGGGGTCAGGAGTATATAACACTGAGTGCTGTGGTCAGTGCTGGGATAAAGAGTACAGAACACAAAGTGCAGGGGTCAGGAGTACATAACACTAAGTGCTGTGGTCAGTGCTGGGATAAAGAGTACATAACACAAAGTGCAAGGGTCAGAAGTACATAACACTGAGTGCTGTGGTCAGTGCTGGGATAAAGAGTACAGAACACAAAGTGCAGGGGTCAGGAGTACATAACACTGAGTGCTGTGGTCAGTGCTGGGATAAAGAGTACAGAACACAAAGTGCAGGGGTCAGGAGTACATAACACTGAGTGCTGTGGTCAGTGCTGGGATAAAGAGTACATAACACAAAGTGCAGGGGTCAGGAGTACATAACACTGAGTGCTGTGGTCAGTGCTGGGATAAAGAGTACATAACACAAAGTGCAAGGGTCAGGAGTACATAACACTGAGTGCTGTGGTCAGTGCTGGGATAAAGAGTACATAACACAAAGTGCAGGGGTCAGGAGTACACAACACTGAGTGCTGTGATCAGTGCTGGGATAAAGAGTACATAACACAAAGTGCAGGGGTCAGGAGTACATAACACCGAGTGCTGTGGTCAGTGCTGGGATAAAGAGTACATAACACAAAGTGCAGGGGTCAGGAGTACACAACACTGAGTGCTGTGATCAGTGCTGGGATAAAGAGTACATAACACAAAGTGCAGGGGTCAGGAGTACATAACACCGAGTGCTGTGGTCAGTGCTGGGATAAAGAGTACATAACACAAAGTGCAGGGGTCAGGAGTACATAACACCGAGTGCTGTGGTCAGTGCTGGGATAAAGAGTACATAACACAAAGTGCAGGGGTCAGGAGTACACAACACTGAGTGCTGTGATCAGTGCTGGGATAAAGAGTACATAACACAAAGTGCAGGGGTCAGGAGTACATAACACCGAGTGCTGTGGTCAGTGCTGGGATAAAGAGTACATAACACAAAGTGCAGGGTCGGGAGGGTGTGTTGCATAGAGTTCAAGGGACAGGAGTGGAGGATGAAAGTGCATCTTCACACAGTTTATTGTCAACTACTTTAGTAAATCAGTCTCATGTAGTGTATGTACATGCATGTGTCTGTATGTGTGTCTGCATATGTGCAGGAATGGGAAAAAATAACAGAAACGGCATATACATTTTTTTTAAAATTAGGCTGACAGTAATTAGCAGTCGGATAAGCACGTTAATTACGGTATATGGTATGTGAATTATGTGAGTATATGAATTTTCAAAGTTGCATGAGCCCAGTTTATCTATGCTCCAGTTAGAAAAGCTCCTGTGTCCAAGGCTAAATGCTGGACCAATGATCAATATTAAAACAAAAGTTACATGATATGATGAGTTGTTCCCCCTACTTCCTACTTCCAGATGGGTTTATGTTTGAAAAAAATGCTCTGCGCATGTGCGATCGCTTCCATGGATTTTTAGAATTGTTTTGGTTTGTTTGCACTGGAGCTGTATCTCCAGTTTGAAAACGTATGTATGCAGCATTTGCCAATAAATCGCTTAAGAGACAATATTACACTATTTTGAGTCTCTTCACATATTTTATACACCCTTTTGCTGAGGCTGTCTGATTCCCTGGTTGCTGATTACTGTCCGGTGCACCTAAAGGCTTTTGGTGAGAGACGCCTGGATACTCCTCCATTGGATCTTTGAATTCAAACAAGCGCTTTGTGACCCCCCCCCCCCCCGAGTAAGGGTGGTCGCTGGCTTTTTGGTAAGCCTTTTAATTAATTATGGTGATAGGTAACACGCTGCCAAGCCTCTGATCAACGCTGTCCACCTTCTATGGGATCTCCTCCGATGAATATTAATTTACAAAGAACTTTTCTTCTCTCATTTGGATCTCCTCCATTTGTATGACAGCTACATATGAACTTTTGTTTTTTATTTTTTATTTATTTGTTCACATTGCTTTTCAATATTGCATGTTTGTTTTTCACATTTATTGCACGGTTTTAACTTATAGTATGTTATATGCTATATTAATTATTAATATTGAATGTTGGTTATAGAGATATTGTATCATTGCACGCTTGCACTTTATTCATCACATGCTGGTAGGCATTGTGTCATTTAATATTCCCAGTTTAATTTAGCGCTGCATTTTATATTTTGCATAAATTAGATCAGGGGTCAGCAACCTGTAGATCGTAGATCAGGGGTCAGCAACCTGTAGATCGCGGACAGGTGACTCAGGGGCGGATCCAGGGGGGGGGCAACAGGGCAATTGCCCCCCCCGAAATAATAGCACACACACTCTTAATGTAACTGTCTCCTGCACTCCGCTGCCGGCCCGAGTCTCTCTCTCACATGTGCCGATCAGCGGCGCCGAGAGAGAGACTCGCGTGTGGTATGTACGGGTGGCGGCGGCGGTCACTGACACTGAAGGAAGGATAGGTGGGTGGAGCCTCTTCCCTGCTCTGCACTCGTTGCTAGACGCCAGGCGGCCCTGGCATTAGCAACGAGTGACGTCACGGTCAGTCACACTCACACTGCAGTGAGTGAGTGAGTCACGGCGTCACGTCGGAGGTCGGACTCGAGTCTCTCAGAGCCGACCGACGTGACAGTGTGACAGGGCCTGGAGCGGGCGGCTGGTGTGTGACTGAGGCTGAGCGAGGCAGCGAGCAGGCAGGTGTTGAAGCCGCTCCCCTTCTGATAATGTGACTGAAGGGACATGGCGTCGCGGCCATCTTGGTACTCCCGCACTCGTCCACAGTAAGCCTAGTGTTTGTAAGTCAGCAAGCGGACATCTTTATACACCCACCAGAGTCTTGCTTATCACAGTCATTTTTAACAGTAAACTCAACTTATATTTCACTAAATAAGCTGAGTTTACTATTAAAAATAACTGTGAAAAGCAAGACTCCGGTGGGTGTATAAAGATGTCTGCTTGCCGACTTCTAACTCTAGTCTTACTGCTGACAAGTGAGGGTGTACCAAGATGGCCGCAATGCAACATGCTTTTGCATGCATATTCTGATGAGTTACAATATCTCTCACTGCCCGCCCTCACTCTAGGACACATCCACTGGCAACTTGGCAAGTGACAATCCGCATGTTGTGGCAAGCGACATTGGCAAGTGAGAATCTGCATGTTGTGGCAGGCGACATTGGCAAGTGAAAATCCGCATCTTGTGACAGGCGACATTGGCAAGTGACAATCCGCATCTTGTGGCAGGCGACATTGGCAAGTGACAATCTGCATGTTGTGGCAGGCGACATTGGCAAGTGACAATCTGCATGTTGTGGCAGGCGACATTGGCAAGTGACAATCCGCATCTTGTGGCAGGCGACATTGGCAAGTGACACGCTGCATCTGGTGGCAGGCGACGGTAGCAAGTGACACGCTCAGGGCTCCCAATGATTCTGCATTATGGTGAGTTGAACGATTTCATTTTACATTACAATGTAATAATATAAATAATGCGCCTCAATCATCCTGACACCACATCAACCATGGTGCTGTTATGATTGAAGCGCCAACACCAGCCATTGCCCGACAAATTGCCCGCAAAATTTTATGGCAGTGCCCCTCCCGAGACTAGGCTCTGGATCCGCCCCTGAGGTGACTGGTAGATCGCGGTCTGGGCTTGCTGACCCGCCATTCCAGAGTATCAAACAGAGTGCAATGCAGAGGGATTACTTGTAAAGTTGTAGCTGTAGTAGGGACCTAGAGTCGCATAAGCCAATGCCTCCTCTGTAGTGCTGGCTCCTGTCCCATGCGCAAACATACCAGCTGCACTCCACCTCTTATCCCAGCTATCACTCTCCAGAGTGGTGCCAGCAGCAGGAAAGAAGAGATCTTCAGGTCAGTGTGAAGTAATACACTGGGCATAATAGTATAGAGCTGCTTTCACAATGATGTGCTGCAGTTTACCCACACCGCGGGTGCAGTACAGTGTACCTGCAGTTTTCCTGCGGGTTTGCTGCGCTTAGCCATAGACTTCTATTATATCCTGCTGTTTTACCACCCCCAACTTTATGTGTGAATGAGCCCTAAGGGTGCCGCTGCTGAATGCAACAAAGGGCTCATTCACAAGTGCAGCACAAGTGCCGCTCCTCTGAAAAGCGATCCAAGTGTGTGTTGATAGGTGCTGAGAATGCAATATGTTGCCTCCTCACCACCTGAATAAAACCCATGATTGCTGTGCAATGTGCGCGTTTGTGACATGGCATTACTACAATTAGAGGTTTAAATCAGGTGTGAGTAGGTGACACTGTGATCTTTGACTTCTCCCATGTTATTCAGGTGGATCTACACCTCTTTAAGGTTGCCTACCCCTGCATTCGATTAATCCAGAGTAATTTTCAGTACCAGTCTGACACTGCCTTTTAGGAATCCCATTTTTACTCCCTCCGCCCATCAACATAATGGCTTCAGCCAAAAATTTCCTCTGTCATCCATTATTGCTCTGCTATCTTCTCCATTTCCCTTCTCCTGTACTTGTGTGCCATCACACCTGATATTCACTTTTACTATGGGAAAGTTTGACCATTCTTCCAGCAGCGCATTTGTGAGGTCAGGCACTGATGTTGGACAAGAAAACCTGACACGTAGTCTCTGAGTCTAATTCATCCCCAAGGTGTTCTATTGGGTAAAGGTCAGGACTCTGTGCAGTCCAGTCAAGTTCCTCCACCCCAAACTCGCTCATCCATGTCTTTACGGACCTTGCTTTGTGCACTGGTGCACAGTCATGTTGGAACAGGAAAGAGCCATCTCCAAACTGTTCCCACAAAGTTTGGAGCATGAAATTGTCCAAAATGTCTTGGTATGCTGACACCTTAAAAATTCCCTTCATTGGAATTAAGGGGCCAAGCCTAACCCCTGAAAAACAACCCCACATCATAATCCCCCCTCCACTAAGTGATTTGGAGGGATGGCCCAATACTTTTGGCAATAGAGTGGGGATGAGAGAGTGTAGGGTGGAGGAATTTGACTGGCCTGCACAGAGTCCTGACCTCAACCCGCAGCTTGCAGCATGGCTCAACAGCACATACAGAGGTAATGCAAGAGGGACTCCTTAATGCAGTAACTCAGGACAGTTTTTTTTCTAAATAATTGTAAATAATTACAATGGTAAAATTCAAACAGAGTGCAGAAACTGCCACTCAATCAAGCATATGTGATGATGTCACAGCTAAGCTCCAACCTACGTGTTTCATGCTAAGGGACATTTTCCAAGGGTCATCAGATGCTTCAACTTGTTTTTACAGTTTTGGGACTTTAATGTCACTTTATTATTTGGGGAAATGCACAAATTATATATATGTGTGCTTATATTTATTATGGTTGTTAAAAAGACAGCGCAACACATTTTTTTATATATAATTTATGATATTTAGGTATCCTAGTATCGGTGAGTGCTGCTGTTTTTATACACTGGGTTATTTTAAAAACTTGATGTTTAAGCGCATAATGAGGATTTATCATACTTTCCAACCTTTTGCCAATTTCACATATCCCAATTTCCCCTATATTGCTCTATCCATCCTCTCGTGCCCTAGCAACCATTTTTCTATTATTTATTATTATTATTTATTACAGGTACTTATATAGCACTGTCAATGTATGCAGCGCTTTACACATATATATTGTGAATTCACATCAGTTCCTTACCCTCAAGGAGCTCACAATCTTAGGTCCCTAACTCACATTCATACATACACATACCAGGGCCAGTTTAGACAGGAGCCAATTAACCTACCAGCATGTCTTTAGAGTAAACCCACACAGCCACAGGGAGAACATGCAAACTCCAAGCAGGTAATAATAATATAATAATATCAAATAATATTCATACTTTCCAACCTTTTGCCAATTTCCCCAATATTGCTCTATCCATCTTCTTGTGCCCTAGCAACCATTCTAGATTTCAAGCAAGGTCATCTTACAGAGTACTATCCCTGCAGGGCCGATCCTAGGGTCACCGGCGCCTGGGTGCAGAAATATTTCTGGTGCCCCCACATGGGCGTGGTCATCTTACCAACTCCTCCCCTTTACAAATGTTTCTATGGCAATGACTCAAACACAGATATGCTCCCCTAAGAACTCTTTGTTACCCTAGGATCCTCCTATGATCTTTTAACAATAAAAAAAAATACAGGAAGAGCTTACACTAATGAGACCTGGAGGAGAGTCTCTCTGATGCACACAAAGAGGGCTTCTGTTAGCGAGTCTGTTAGAAAGAACCCCCAGACATAGTACAGGAGATGATCAGAGACTGCAGACATAGTACAGGAGATGATCAGAGACTGCAGACATACTACAAGAGATGATCAGAGACTGCAGACATAATACAGGAGATGATCAGAGACTGCAGACATAGAACAGGAGATGATCAGAGACTGCAGACATAATACAGGAGATGATCAGAGACTGCAGACATAATACAGGAGATGGTCAGAGACTGCAGACATAGTACAGGAGATGGTCAGAGACTGCAGACATAATACAGGAGATGATCAGAGACTGCAGAAATAGTACAGGAGATGGTCAGAGACTGCAGACATAGTACAGGAGATGGTCAGAGACTGCAGACACAGTACAGGAGATGGTCAGAGACTGCAGACATAATACAGGGGATGATCAGAGACTGCAATCATAAAACAGGAGATGGTCAGAGACTGCAGACATAGTACAGGAGATGGTCAGAGACTGCAGACATAGTACAGGAGATGATCAGAGACTGCAGACATAGTACAGGAGATGGTCAGAGACTGCAGACATAGTACAGGAGATGCCCAGAGACTGCAGACATAGTACAGGAGATGATCAGAGACTGCAGACATAGTACAGGAGATGATCAAAGACTGCAGACATAGTACAGGAGATGCCCAGAGACTGCAGACATAGTACAGGAGATGATCAGAGACTGCAGACATAGAACAGGAGATGATCAGAGACTGCAGACATAGTACAGGAGATGATCAGAGACTGCAGACATAGTACAGGAGATGATCAGAGACTGCATACATAGTACAGGAGATGATCAGAGACTGCAGACATAGTACAGGAGATGATCAGAGACTGCAGACATAGTACAGGAGATGGTCAGAGACTGCAGACATGATACAGGAGATGGTCAGAGACTGCAGACATAATACAGGAGATGATCAGAGACTGCAGACATAATACAGGAGATGATCAGAGACTGCAGACATAATACAGGAGATGATCAGAGACTGCAGACATAGTACAGGAGATGGTCAGAGACTGCAGACATAATACAGGAGATGATCAGAGACTGCAGACATAATACAGGAGATGGTCAGAGACTGCAGACATAGTACAGGAGATGGTCAGAGACTGCAGACATAATACAGGAGATGATCAGAGACTGCAGACATAATACAGGAGATGGTCAGAGACTGCAGACATAGTACAGGAGATGGTCAGAGACTGCAGACATAGTACAGGAGATGGTCAGAGACTGCAGACATAATACAGGGGATGATCAGAGACTGCAATCATAAAACAGGAGATGGTCAGAGACTGCAGACATAGTACAGGAGATGATCAGAGACTGCAGACATAGTACAGGAGATGATCAGAGACTGCAGACATAGTACAGGAGATGGTCAGAGACTGCAGACATAGTACAGGAGATGCCCAGAGACTGCAGACATAGTACAGGAGATGATCAGAGACTGCAGACATAGTACAGGAGATGATCAGAGACTGCAGACATAGTACAGGAGATGATCAGAGACTGCAGACATAGTACAGGAGATGATCAAAGACTGCAGACATAGTACAGGAGATGCCCAGAGACTGCAGACATAGTACAGGAGATGATCAGAGACTGCAGACATAGTACAGGAGATGATCAGAGACTGCAGACATAGTACAGGAGATGATCAGAGACTGCAGACATAGTACAGGAGATGATCAGAGACTGCAGACATAGTACAGGAGATGATCAGAGACTGTAGTTATGATACAAGAGACGATCAGAGACTGCAATCATAGTACAGGAGATGGTCAGAGAAAGCATCCATAGAACAGGAGATGATCAGAGACTGCAGACATAGTACAGGAGATGCCCAGAGACTGCAATCATAGTACAGGAGATGGTCAGAGAAAGCAATCATAGAACAGGAGATGGTCAGAGACTGCATAGTACAGGAGATGGTCAGAGACTGCATAGTACAGGAGATGGCCAGAGACTGCAAACATAGTACAGGAGATGATCAGAGACTGCAGACATAGTACAGGAGATGATCAGAGATTGCAGACATAGTACAGGAGATGCCCAGAGACTGCAGACATAGTACAGGAGATGATCAGAGACTGCAGACATAGTACAGGAGATGATCAGAGACTGCAGACATAGTACAGGAGATGATCAGAGACTGCAGACATAGTACAGGAGATGATCAGAGACTGTAGTTATGATACAAGAGACGATCAGAGACTGCAATCATAGTACAGGAGATGGTCAGAGAAAGCATCCATAGAACAGGAGATGATCAGAGACTGCAGACATAGTACAGGAGATGCCCAGAGACTGCAATCATAGTACAGGAGATGGTCAGAGAAAGCAATCATAGAACAGGAGATGGTCAGAGACTGCATAGTACAGGAGATGGTCAGAGACTGCATAGTACAGGAGATGGCCAGAGACTGCAAACATAGTACAGGAGATGATCAGAGACTGCAGACATAGTACAGGAGATGATCAGAGATTGCAGACATAGTACAGGAGATGCCCAGAGACTGCAGACATAGTACAGGAGATGATCAGAGACTGCAGACATAGTACAGGAGATGATCAGAGACTGCAGACATAGTACAGGAGATGATCAGAGACTGCAGACATAGTACAGGAGATAATCAGAGACTGTAGTTATGATACAAGAGACGATCAGAGACTGCAATCATAGTACAGGAGATGGTCAGAGAAAGCAATCATAGAACAGGAGATGATCAGAGACTGCAGACATAGTACAGGAGATGCCCAGAGACTGCAATCATAGTACAGGAGATGGTCAGAGAAAGCAATCATAGAACAGGAGATGGTCAGAGACTGCATAGTACAGGAGATGGCCAGAGACTGCAAACATAGTACAGGAGATGATCAGAGACTGCAGACATAGTACAGGAGATGATCAGAGATTGCAGACATAATACAGGAGATGGTCAGAGACTGCAGACATACTACAAGAGATGGGCAGAGACTGCAGTTCCTATGGACATTAGTACATATTGGCTGATCGGCCCTCTCACCTGACCCAGCGATACAGCAACGGTTCCTCTGATCAGGAGTCAGCTCACTCTGAATTGCCCATGGTGACTCCGCTGTATTCCTGCAATGACTCCATTCCTTTCAATGCCAGCGATGGCGCTAGGCTGTGTGGCTTCCCTCTGGTGGCGCAGGGCAGCGGGGTTCTCTCTCTGATGGTGTTCTCTCAGCACTGTCCTCTCCCTCTGGAGTCCTGGGTGTACTTCCCTGAAAACTTTCCCAGGCTCCTGTCTCTCTCTCTCTCTTTCCCATTCAGCTGAGCATGCTGTGTGAGCTGCAGTTTCCGTGTTACAGTGGGGCTGCCAGTTCTCGGGACTATATGTCCCACAATCCTCTTCTCTGCTCCTTTTTCTATTCTGTTTCCTCCCTGGTTGATATGAAGGCGGGGGAAGAAACATAGTAGGCAGCTGTGCTGGCAAGCACCGCTCACTAGTACAGCAGCACGCAGGAGGAGAGGGAGGGGGGAAAGGAGAGGGAGGTTGGAAAGGAGAGCCCGCAGCTGCATTGGCTTCACTAGGGTTAGGGTCACCCCCCTTCCACCAACTATAGTCGCCCCTCAGTACAGACGCCCCTCCACTACATATAGACCCCCCCTCCATCAGTGCAGAACCCGCACTAAGTATAAACCCCTCCCTCAGTACAGACCTTACTCAGTACAGATCCCCCCCAGGTAACCCCCCCTCCATTAGTAAAGACCCCCCCAGGACAGATCTCCCTCTCCATTAGTACAGACCCCATTAGTACAGACCCCCTCTCCATTAGTACAGACCCCCTCTCCATTAGTACAGACCCCCCTCCATTAGTACAGACCCCCTCTGCATTAGTACAGACCCCCCTCCATTAGTACAGACCCCATTAGTACAGACCCCATCTCCATTAGTACAGACCCCCAGGACAGACCCCCCTCCATTAGTAGAGACCCCCATATTAGTACAGACCCCACCATTAGTACAGACCCCCCCCCCTCCATTAGTACAGACCCCATTAGTACAGACCCCCTCTCCATTAGTACAGACCCCATTAGTACAGACCCCCTCTCCATTAGTACAGACCCCCTCTCCATTAGTACAGACCCCCCCTCCATTAGTACAGACCCCCCCTCCATTAGTACAGACCCCCCAGGACAGACCCCTCTCCATTAGTACAGACCCCCTCTCCATTAGTACAGACCCCCCCTCCATTAGTACAGACCCCCCAGGACAGACCCCCCCCTATTAGTACAGACCCCCTCTCCATTAGTACAGACCCCATTGGTACAGACCCCCCCATTATTAGTACAGCCCCCCTCCATTAGTACAGCCCCCTCCATTAGTACAGCCCCCTCCATCCATTAGTACAGCCCCCCCCTCCATTAGTACAGCCCCCCCCCTCCATTAGTACAGCCCCCCCTCCATTAGTACAGCCCCCCCCTCCATTAGGGTACATATATACACCCGGGCGGCAGCTGAAGAGGAGAGAATGGTGTGCAGCCAGCCGCGCCGCCCGGGTGGAGAGCAGAGCAGTTTAAAGCAGGCAGGAGACACAGAGCAGAATGTGTCGGGCACGGACCACTCCTCCGCTCCCCGCGCGACATCACTGTGCGGCTGGTCTCTCTCCACGCAGAGACCAGACGCTCTGCCTCCGAAGTCCCTCTTTCTCCGACAGGAGGAGGGAGGGGCTTGAGCAGCACACACAGCGGCGGCGGCGCCTTTCTTCTTTTAACACCGGCGGAGAGCGCCGCCGCCGGACACAATCAAGAGGAGGAGGAGGGAAGGGAGCACTCTGGCAATTCAGCGCCCCCACCTCTCTGGCGCCTGGGTGCACAGCACCCCGTGCACCCCGTCTAGGACCGGCCCTGTATCCCTGTAATGTGTCCATCGTTCCTGCTCTCCATTCATACTCTCACTGTCCTCTGATTATTCCAGTGACCCTTCTTCTGTTGCCACTATCACATCTACTGCCTGTTTCTACCTCTGAACCTCTTTCTCTTTTTAGTGCCCACTCTCATTTCTCCCATAACTCACCTAGGGTCCCTACACCTATATTGTCTGCCTTTGAGCTTCTATATAACATGGCCTTGAGTAGGAGTAGTTTTCCATAGTGGTGAAGGAGTCAAACAGTTGCACATGGAGTTATAGAAGGCTTTAGATCCACCATATACACCTTGGAACTTAAAGTAGATATAAAGAAGACTTGAAAATTACAGAAGACAACAAGGAGGATACTGCTGAGGTACAGAAAAATTTAGGTAGAAGTCCAATAAAAACCTGACTAAACTTAAACCTGCTGCCATACTCATTCTAAGCCCTATGCTAACTACCCTGTAAGGGAAAGATCTTTATACTTACCTAATCTAAGTGAACTCTGGTCCAGTCACGTGATCGGCACCCAGCTCCCATCGGTGGCTTCAGGGTAGAAAAAGGACAGTCAACAAAAAACACCCCATAGTAAGTCTATAGGTGACATCACTGCCCAGGCTCTGCAGCCATTGTCAGCACTTTCTTTTCTCCCCTGAAGCCGACTGCTGGGAAGATCATGTGTCCAGATCGCAACATCCTTAGATTAGGTAAGTATACACATCTTTAATTTACAGGATAGTTAGTATAGGGCCTAGAATGGGGGTGGCAGCAGGTTTAAGCTTAGGTTTTGACTAGACTTCCACTTTAAGACAAAGTAAATCAAGAGTAAACGGTTTTCCAACCAGTTACAAGATGCCCTCACTTCCAGATAAATGTTTCCATAGTAGACATCACAGAACTAAATGCCTACCTTGCAAATCTATTGATGGTGCAGTCACTACTGTGCTGGTTAGTTGATTTGATATCCATTAGGATATGTGGGCAATGCATTAAACTCCTGCAGAGGACACATTGCAGCCATTATATCTCCAACAAACTTGTTGCTTTGCTTTATGCTTGCATGGTTGCCACTGTGGTATGTTCCTTGGCATTTTTTTTTAATTCTTTATTTAAGGAATGGGGATTATACAAGTAAGCAAGGAATACAACATAGCAGTCACCTGTATCTATTAATAGTTATTCATAATAACTCAAACAAGTCAATGTACATTGATGTGATAGCAGTCAAGGTTCCTGCCCAGGCTCTGCATTTTGCAGACACCATCTCATCCGCCTTAAACCGCCCACGGGAACTTTTCAAAATAGTTGCTCAATCAATGAACCCGGCCTGCCTAGAGCCCCCTGCAAACGATACTCAAGAATTCTGCAATGAGTTATCAGATTTCTTCATCGACAAAATCGACAACATTCGGAAAGCAATTCATCAGAAAATAACAACCAACCTCACCCAACCAATGCAAAAAGAGGATATCGACACGAACATCACTCAACCACCAAAGTTCTCTTTGTCCCCAATCACCACGGACACGACTAAAAACATCATCAGAAGCCTTCGCGACAGCACATCACCGAACGACATCATCCCCACCAAATTGTTCAAAGCATGTTCCGACATCCTGGCCCCCACCCTAACACATCTCATAAATCAATCATTCAAAGAAGGGACTGTGCCAACCTCCCTCAAGCAAGGCATCGTCAAACCCCTGCTAAAGAAACCTAATCTCGACCCTAAAGACCCTAACTGCCGCAGACCAATAACAAGCCTCAACACCATCTCCAAGATTATAGAGAAAGCAGTAGTACAGCAGCTACAACACCACCTGGAGACACACCACCTCCTGGACCCTCTGCAATCAGGCTTCCGCCCAGGCCATGGCACAGAAACAGCACTTCTCAAAATATGGGACGACGCCCTTGAAGCAGCAGATGACGGGGAACCGAGTCTCCTGGTACTGTTAGACCTCAGCGCAGCATTCGATACAGTGGACCACAATACTTTACTTGTCCGCCTCTCAGAAGTTGCAGGAGCCACAGATTCTGCCCTAAAATGGTTTACATCCTTCTTAGAGAATCGCTCTCAGACGGTTAAACTGGGAACATTCACCTCGGAATCTCGGGCAGTCTCCTGTGGAGTCCCTCAGGGCTCACCCTTGTCACCAGTGCTATTTAACATCTACATCCGCCCACTTCTCAATATCATCAGGAAAACGAACCTCTGCTTCCACTCATACGCAGACGACACCCAACTCTACTTTCGCATTAATGGACAGAAAGATCATCATCAGCAACTACAGAAATGCCTCACTTTGATCAATGACTGGATGACCGCTAGCTCCCTCAAACTTAACGAATCAAAAACAGAACTTCTTCTCCTGCAACCCAACAAAAATTCCAAAATTGAGACTCCGTGGACACCACCCTCCATCCTCGGACAGACCATCTCCCCCAGCACCAAAGTCAAGAGTCTCGGAGTCATCTTTGACTCAGGAATGACAATGGATGCACAAATAGGATCGGTGGTGAGCGGATCTCACCACCTCCTCCGCCTGCTTCGCAGACTCATCCCCTTCATCCCAGAAGAGGACAAAGCGGCAGTTGTAGGAACGATCATCAATTCCCGACTCGACTACGCAAATTCCCTCTACGTAGGTCTACCCCAATACCAGCTTGCGCGCTTGCAACTCATGCAGAACACGGCGGCAAGGCTGTTAACAGGGAAAAAGCCCTGGGAATCCATCTCCCCATCCCTAAAAAGCCTACATTGGCTAACGGTGAAGAATCGGATCACATTCAAGACCCTCTGCCTCACCCATAAATGCATACAAGGAAACGCTCCGCAATATCTCCGGGAAAAAATAAAACACTACACACCGAATCGCAATCTTCGATCAGCTAACCAAAACCTCCTCCTCATTCCCAAATACCGCTACAAAACAAAGGGAGAACGTAGATTTGCAGTCCAAGGACCTCGACTATGGAATGCTCTCCCAACCAACCTCCGCATGGAAGAAAACCACCAGGCCTTCAGGAAAAAACTAAAGACCTTCCTTTTCTAGAAGCTGGCTACAGAGAATACATCTAGCGCCTTGAGGCGATTCAGTTCGCAATTTGCAGCGCTTTACAAGTTATTCATTCATTCATTCATTCATTCCTTTGGAACGTGCTAGTGAAGCAGGAAATTGTGGTTTAAAGATTTCAACCAGTTTTATCCAGCAGTTCAACCGGGACAGTAAAGGAAACCTTCTAACTGGAGAGAAAAATTAAACATAGTTCCAATGGATTATTTAGTAAGACCAACTGGGCAAAAGGTGACCCCGGGGGGGGGGGGTAAGACTAGCTTAACCCTATTGGCCAGGTATCAAGCTAATATATTTTAGTGATCTGATTCTAAATGTCATATTTTATTTAAAGTATGGTTCTCAGTCCTAGGGACATAGGAGTGGTACCAAAATGGGACGCAGATTTTCTTATTTTTGGGAAAAAAGGGTGAGTGACACCAGTGGTGTCATAGGAGAGAGGAAGGGATAGAGATACAGAGGAGCAAAAGTGGAGAAATAAGAAGGAAGGGGGGTGGGTATGAAGTTCTGGCGAGGCTGACGACCCCTGACCCACAACCCTAAATTATCCAGGGACAGGATGCCTAAGTGTAGGACTTGTATTCATCTGAGCTTCGAAACAGATCCCAATGTGTCCAACAAATGTTGTGTTCCTCCTCCCTTTCCTCCAAAGCAGCTGTAAGGCGTTCCATCCGCTGAATATCGCGAACCCTAACAAACCACTGTGTCTCTGTCGGTGCGGACTGCTGCTTCCACATGCTGGGGAGACATGCCCTGGCAGCATTCAAGAGGTGTTTCAATAAGGATTTACGATAACGCTTACTGGACATCGGAGTCAGTTTCAGGAGTATTGCTGCTGGGTTGTCCTGAAGAGCAACATTAGTAAGTTTGTGAATGATTCCCAGTACCTCTCCAGAAAGGGGTCAATACCGGGCACTCCCAGAAGATGTGAAGTACCAGATGTGAATGTGCCATTCTATGTGCCACATCTCCAGTACAGAGGACTATGTCCTGGGAATATGGATGCTAACACAGAGGGGGTCCTGTACCAACGCGCCAGAACTTTGTAGGTGATTTCTTGGTATTTGCTACATAAGGAGGACTTATGCGCAAAAAAGAGGATTCGATTTTTTTGATCTTCTGTGAACGTAGTATTAAGATCTCTCTCCCACTTCCTCAGGTACGGGGTATCATGTTGGGATGTATGGGTCAGCAAGATATTGTAAGAATAAGAAAGGGATTTCATTATTGGTTCCTCTCCCAGGCATAATTCTTCAAAGGACGTAGGTTCTCTGCGGAAACCGCCGATCACCGGAAGGGATCTGAGAAAGTATGAAAGTTGCAAGATCTTCCATCTGCCCAAAATTGAGGAGTTAAAGCTAGGATATATGCTTGAGGGGTCGCTCCATTCAGATGGTCCGCAAAAGGAGGAGGCTGTAACTAGGCTCTGATCTGAGTGGAGCCGAAAGGACCTATCAGAAAGGCCTGATAAAAAGTCCGGGTGTCCAATTATAGGTGTCAGCGGGGAGGGAAAACTGAGCGTCTCCGCTATCCTAAAGTATCTATGAAGCTCCTGTAGGGTGGGTTCAATTAATGGGTGGGAAGAGGAGAATCTGGAAGAACGAGTTCCACTCCAGGGTAGGCCCTCAAGGGGAAACGGTACTGTTTCCTGTTCTAGACCGACCCATAACTTATGTGATGAATACCTGCACCAGTTCACCACTCTGTTCATGTGGACTGCTGTGTAGTACAAGGCTGGGTCAGGGAGACCAACCCCTCCTCTGGATTTTGGCCATTGTAATAGAGATCTCTTGAGCTGCGAGGGTTTGCCCTGCCAGACATATCTAATAAAGACTGAAAGAAGTTCTGCGGTATCCTAACCGGTAGTGCTTGTAAGAGGTAAAGCAGTCTCGGCATGATATTCATCTTTAAGACATTGCATCTACCAATCCAGGAAAACGCCAGGCTCCTCCATCTATCTAGGTCTGAGGAGAAAATGCTCAGGAGTGGCTAAAAGTTGAATTGGTAAATGAGGTGCAAATCAGAGGGGATTTTAGTGCCTAAATATTGGATGGCTTGAGGAGTCCACCGGAAGGGAAAATTACCACTAAGGGAAGCCCGGGAGCTAGGCGCAAGAGAGACGTTCAGCGCCTCTGACTTTTGCAGGTTAATTTTAAAATCTGATAGCTCACCGAATTGGCTTATTGCCGATAATAGGACTGGGAGAGAAGTATGTGGGTCCGAGATGTAAAATAGCAGGTCATCCGCATATGCAGCAATTTTATGGTGGTATGTGCTTGTTTCAAGTCCTCTGATGTCTGGGTTAAGCCTAATGTGTTGTAATAGGGGTTCTAGGTAAATTATGGGAAAAGGAGAGGGGAAAGTGGGCACCCCTGTCTCATACCGTTACTTATCTTAAAGGGGTTGGAGGGCACCCCGTTTACTCTAAACTATGTGGTAGAGGAAGAATAGATGGCAGATATCCAGGACAGAATGGAGGCCGGCTTTCCAAGGCGTCGCAGGGTGGCCAGGAGGAAAGTCCAATTCACCCTGTCAAACGCCTTTTTGGCATCTGTGGACAACAGGATGAGCGGAACGTTAAGGCGTTTGCGATCTATCTATCTATCTATCTATCTATCTATCTATCTATCTATCTATCTATCTATCTATCTATCGTCCTAATAGTGTTGTCCCGCACCTCTCTGTTGCGAATAAAGCCGACCTGGTCCAGAGGGATTATGCATTGGAGGACAGAGCCTATTCGCTCGGCCAAGATTTTCGTAAAAAATTTCAAGTCACAATTAAGTAGGGAGATAGGCCTATAACTTGTGCAAATAAGTGGATCCTTCTCAGGCTTAGGGATAACAGAGATGCTGGCTTGCAGCAGGTCTGGAGGTATGGCATGATTATCTAGTATTGCGTTAAAGACAGTAACAAAGTGAGTTGCCAATTGAGTTTGTAAAGTTTTATAATAAGAAATTGTGAAGCCGGCTGGGCGCTTTCCCTTTCGGAGTTTCAGCCAGGGCATTCATGAGTTCATCCGTAGTAAGTCCACCTCCCCTTCATTGAGAGAGGGCAGGTTTGCCGCCGCAAGGTAAGTCTCTATGGCCTCCAAGCTATTCTGGGGCCGTTCTCCCAAAGGGTGGGAATGCAGATTATACAGAGCTTCATAGAATACACGGAAGGACTCTGTCATTTCCGCAGAGTCATGAATTCTGGCTCCTGTGGAGGTAGATAAGGCGGGGATGTAGGATAGGTTGTGTTGGGTTTGTATGGCGTTCACTAATGTTCTGCTGCATTTATCTCCGAACTCGTAAAAGGTTCTGCTTACCTTCAATAGACTATTCTTAGAATGGAATAAAGAGTGCTCTCTTATTTGCTCTCGGAGGTTAGTTACTTCTGCCTCTAGGGCCCTGTCTGGGTGAATTTTATGGCGTTTTCCACAATCATGGAGTTTTGCGAGCAACCCGGACAACGTTTTCTCTCTGGCCACTTTGAGTCTGTGACCATGTTTAATGAATATTCCTCTTATGTAGCACTTATGTGCTGAACAAATAGATAGAGGATTAGGGACCGAATCCATGTTAATCTAGAAGAAGGGTCCCAACTCTCGTAAAATGTCCGCTCTAACCTCGGGATCTTGGATAAGGGATTCATTTAGTCGCCATGTAGCTGTTTTGGGTGTCAAGTGCTGCATTGCTAAGGTTATGGAGATCAAAGCATGGTTCGAGAGCATGAAGTGCCCAATCTGAGCCCCAGAGACAAGTGGGATCGTAGCGTGGAAGACCAAGAAAAGGGCTATCCTAGAGTATGAGCCATGTACTGGAGAGAAAAAGGTGTAGTCCTTCTCCTGCGGATGAAGGATACGCCAAATGTCAACTAATCGATGGGAGTGCAACAGTTCCCTGATTCGGTTCCGGGATCTCAGGGACAGGGCCGAGGAGCCCGTTGATGAGTCTTTGCGAGGATCAATGGTAAGATTAAGATCTCCTCCTTAAACCAGTGTTCCCTCTGTGAGGAAGCCAGGGCGGTCAGGCATGATTCGAGTACTGGAAGCTGGCAGGTATAGGTTCGCGAAGGTGAATGTCTGCGACTGAAGCGTAACTTTGACAAAAGGCATCTACCCTCAGAATCAGCGTGGAGGTCTCCCAGCTGCCAGGGCTAGGTTTTGGCCAGGAGGATACTCGTGCCCTTTGATTTTGAAACACTGTGATACACTATTGGGAAATGTTTACTGTAAAGTTTTGGGATCCTATCCGCCCAAAAATGGGTCTCTTGCAAAAATACTACCTGAGGCCTTTGTCTCCAAAGATCAGTGAGGCAACTGGTTCGTTTTTCTGGGACATTTAAACCCTTCACATTTCAGGACACAAATTTCAAAGACATTACAGGTAGGGCGGGGACGGATCGTTGGACCTCGCCAGGAACCAGAGCGGTAGGTAGTGGGGGGGGGGGGACAGACTAGGTTAGGAAAGCTGAGGAGAAAAGGTAGAAAGGGACACAGAGGGGGCCGAGAAAGAGGAAGAAAGAGAAATGGAGGACGAGAAGGAAAAGATGGGAGAAAACTAAATCTCCAAACAGAGGGCTACTGCCTATTTGGGCAGCTAGGGCCTAGTGGGGGAAGAGGTAAGGCACTTCAGAGGTCGGGCCTCCGGAGCACGAAGCCCCCCCAACCACCTCCCACTGGAAGCGGTCCTATTAGGAACCGCATTATTACGTTAGGCTTCTCATTACAAAAATAGCTCCAGGATGAAACACAAAATATAGAACTAACCTTTAAAGAATAATTTAATATTCAATAGTGCCTTGAGTATTAGCAAAACTGTTATGCCCTGTACACACGGTCGGATTTTTCAATGGAAAAAGTGCGATCGGATTGTGTTGTCGGAAATTCCGATTGTATGTGGGCTCCATCTGACTTTTTCCGTAGGAATTTCCGACACACAAAGTTTGAGAGCTGGATATAAAATTTTCCAACAACAAAATCAAAAATTAAATTCCGATCGTGTGTATACAAATCCGACGCACAAAGTGCTCAGAATAAATTAAGAGATGAAAGCCATTGGCTACTGCCCCGTTTATAGTCCCGACGTACGTGTTTTACGTCACTGCGTTCAGAACGATCGGATTTTCCGCCAACTTTGTGCGACTGTGTGTATGCAAGACAAGTTTGGCCCAAAATCCGTCTGAAAAAATCCGATGGATTTTGTTGCCGGAATGTCCATCTTCTCAATGTCAATGTAGCAGGAATTACGTGGTTTTGGCAGCATCAAAAAATTCCATAAATAGCCCTTCCATCTATCTTATGTGTGAAGTGTAGGATTACCATGCTATGTTACATCTAACGTACTTGAAAGAGGGAAGTTGTGCAGTGTGCAAGTTGCTCTAATTGACCGCCAGCAACTCTCCTGCTGGTTCAATCTTCCCTTACCCCCTTACTCCACCTATATCCTGCAACAATGTAAATTAATGAGTAAAAATTGACTAGAGGTTTTGCACTGCCTTTTCTTAGAACCCTAGCAAAGCCTTAAGCGGAACAGCTTTGGCCACAGGGACAAGTAAAACAAACAGTGTCATCCCCATCATTTTCAAATTAAAGCACACACTCATAAAAAAGTAGCAAGGGGAATGATGAGGACCAAATTCTAGACCTCACTTCCCATCATGTCACTGTTACCCATAATAGCACTGGAGGAAGCAAAGAAGGATATGAAGGCTCAATTACAATGCATGAGAAAGAGAACCCAGAGATGTTGCTGATGATACTGGTTGGGAATGATACTAAACCCCTTGCTTAAACACAAAGGTACATTTCTTTACTCTAGTGTGTTAGCTTTGTGAGTCTAATACGGGCAAATAAAAAGATAGAAAGAAAAACATAGGAAACACCACCATCTAAGTGTAGATCATTAGATATAAACCAAACGAAATGTAACAAATTGCACTCACATTTATTTAGAAAATAAAGGCATAAAAGCATCCATGTGGAAAGACTGCAGAGCTCTGCAGGGTCGCCAGGGCTGAGCCTGGAAGTGGCTGGGAGGATGTGTGGATCAGGCTGTGTAGGCACCGCTGATGGTGGCAATTCAGTCCAGGAGCAGCCGTGGGCTGGAGCAGTGTGGAGCGCAATGCCCTTAATAAGCCAGAGCCAAGGCAGAGAAGCCGAGAGGTTCCAGAGGATGACATAGTGGGCTTGGGGGCATTGTAATGCATTTCAGTTCAACAAGGACTACCCTTTTTTCAAACCATGGTCTCCAAACCAACCTGATCCACACATCCTCCCATGAGTGCAATTTTTACTTATCATTTGATTTTCATATAATATTATACACTTGGATGGTGGCGCTTTCCATGTTTTCCTTTTTATACAGATTCAACAGTGTAATCCAATTCTCTAAAGGAGAGCTGCAGCCTTGTTTTAAATTATATTCATTTTTCATTTTTCATTTTATATTTAATTTTTATCCATATTCCTAATTTCTTACCCTGGCCTGTCTAGTTCCATATAACTGTCCCTCTTCCTAAATGAATAAAAGGATTAGTCCTTTCATCTGCACAAAAGAACTAGTGTAGATACATTGTAACTATAAAATTATTGCAACCTTTTTTTTTACCAAAACAAACTATTAACCTGGCAGCCAATTCCACGGATTTCCACCGGAATCTTATACAACAAAGTTCTGCAGCTGATTAATGTATTTCCAAATAAGTTATAGACATCAGAATTCAAGTTTGCTGTTAGATTTCTGGTTTGAGATTTGTATCCTTAAAAATTATAGTGGTTCCAAAGCCTAAAGATTTTTTACCTTAAAGCATTCCTTGCATTAAGGAGAAAATTTTTCCAGTATTAGTATTGTCCCCTCACCCCCCCCCCCCCCCCCCCCTTATACATACTTGAGTCCTCACTCAAGCCAGCACTGTGCCCATCTCGATCCAGCTGTGCCCAAAAAAAGGAGCCAGGAGTGCTGGCTGGGGACCCAAGGAGAGGAAGTTCAGGGCTGCTCTGTGCAATTTTAAATTAACAAGACTTTACAATCACTTTAAGGGTATCACATAAGCCACACATTCGCCTTTGTTGTAGAAACTTATTTTTAATGGGTTTATTTTATTTTGTTAACACACAAGTCAGTACAGGAGGACAACTTCAATGCATTTAGTTTTGGTCTTTACTGATTGTCTTTACTGATTGTCTTAGGCTAGCACAGAACTTCCACAGGTTAAATCAGGAATTTTTTGCATCTGAAACAGTTCCATCTGTAACATGACACACCACAAGTCTGCCACCCTAATTAATGCACGGTAGTATTTGAGTCAAGGTTCTGGACATCTGCACCGTTGACGGAAAAATCGTGATCTGACATTAAGGTACAGATACATAGCAAGGAGGCCCATGCTGGTGAGGAAATAAAGAATAATACACAAACTGATGTCTAAGCGGGAAAACCCAACTTCCAGCATCTTCACCCAGCGTCCTTTCCAGTTACCGTCCCCTTCCTTTACTATCACCCCAAGAAGATATTTTGTGTCAATCCCCCTTTTGAGCAATCTTTCCCTTACTGCTTCTTCATTAAACTCAGCATCACTGGGATCCAGCAATGTCTTTGGGTGCAGAGCACGTTTATGGAGCTTTGAGTTGGAGTCCTGCAAAGTTCTACCTTGGAAATAATGATTTTCATAGGCATCTAGGTCCAAAATCTTCTCCTCTCCATCTCTTTGGAGAGCTGTGTTGCTCTTCATCTTTATAATGGTAGGTCTGTGACGTAGGATCTGCTTTGCTTTGGTTGTTGGAAGGGAGTCAACATTTCCTTCTTCTTCAGCTTTACCTGGTGGGGCCATATTTGGTGGGACCATATTATAATTTCTGCCTGCTGTGTCCTGTTCTTCTTTCAAAACTTTTGTTTCCCTTTTCTTTCTTACAGTGTTCGTGCTTGTCTCTTCCCTCAGCTTTTTCAATAGCTTCTTCTCATCTTCCAAATATTCAAAGGATATGTTGCTCTCAGAAAATCGCTGTTTAAGGAAACGAAGAACATTTGGACCATCCCAAATTTCTTTATCCAGGAGTCTCTTCCGGCACTTTGGACAAAGGTCTTTGGATGGCCATTGGATCTTTGGGAACTCTGGGTCTTCTTCATTATTTCCTAGGAAAACAAACACATGGTTAGTTACTACAGCATAAAGCTCCAGTCCACACACATTTCTCTATACGTGACAATGTCCAACATACGAAATTCCATTCTTTTATATTGTGGTTTTTATACTGTATCTCTACACTCAGTTGCTTGAAGTTTAAAAAGGTACATGAGCTTTATTGTAGATTTTTGGCCCTATGTACTTTAATGGACACGTCTGTAAATGTGTGATGCAACATTCAGGGGTCCTGGAAGGACATTGGGAAACAAGTGTACCCAGATTGAGAGTCATACTCTGTCACACCCCAAGACAACACTACACCACAAACCAAGAAGAAGATACATGAAGATGCCTACATATAATGTCACAGGTTTAATGCTTTCCATTTGCCCAAACAAAAACATGTGAGCTTGCATACATGTGAAAAAACGCTTACAAAACATTTCAGTAACATAGGTACATAGTTGCATTGTTTGTCTGGTTGGAAAAAAAACACACAAGTCCAATCTAGTTCAACCAATAGAAAAGCACGCACACAAACACACACGCACACATAGAAAACCTCCATATACACAATCCTATATCCACTGTTGATCCAGAGGAAGGTATAAAAAAAAAACAAAGCATGATCCATTTTGCTCCAGCAGGGAAAAAAATTCCTTTCCAGATTCCCCAGGAAGTAATCGGATATTCCCTGGATAAACTACCCCTGGTCTTAATACCTACAATTATTAGTATCCAGCTATTATTATTATTATTATACAGGATTTATATAGCGCCAACAGTTTACGCAGCGCTTTACAATATAAAAGGAGACAATACAGTTACAATACAATAAAATACAAGAGGATTAAGAGGGCCCTGCTCAGAAGAGCTTACAATCTAATAGGGTGGGGCAGGTGGTACAAAAGGTTGTAACTGTGGGGAATGAGCTGGTGTAAGTGGTAGGTGATTAGTTGGAGACGTTATAGGCTTTCCTGAAGAGAGGAGTTTTCATGGATCGCCTGAAGGTAGCAAGAGTAGGGGATAGCCGGATAGATGGAGGTAGCGAGTTCTAGAGGATGGGAGAGGCTCTGGAGAAATCCTGGAGACGAGCATGGGAGGAGGAGATGAGAGAGCTTGAAAGCAGGAGGTCTTGAGAAGAGCGGAGAGGTCGATTTGGGTGATATTTGGAGACAAGATTAGTGATGTAGCTCGGAGCAGAGTTGTGAATGGCTTTGTATGTTGTGGTTAGTATTTTGAATTTAATTTGCTGGGTGATTGGGAGCCAGTGTAGGGATTGGAGTAGAGAGTTGGCAGACACTGAGCGGTTGGTAAGGTGGATAAGTCTGGCAGCAGCATTCATGATGGACTGAAGAGGGGATAGCCTATGGAGAGGTAGGCCAATGAGAAGGGAGTTGCAATAGTCAAGGCGAGAGATAACAAGGCAGTGAATGAGGAGCTTGGTGGTTTCATTTGTTAAAAAGGGGTGAATTTTAGAGATGTTACGGAGGTGAATTCTACAAACTTTTGACAACGATAGGATTTGAGGCTGAAATGACAAGTCAGAGTCTAGGATTACACCTAGTACCCTGGCGTGAGGGGAGGGACTGATGGTTGCATTGTTGATTTTGATGGAAAAGTCATGGAGGGGGGCACGGGCGGGGGGGGAATATTAATAGCTCAGTTTTAGAGAGATTTAGTTTAAGGAAGTGGTGCGACATCCATGCTGATATGTCAGTTAGTAAGTTAGTAATGCGAGAGGAGACTGAAGGAGTGAGGTGAGGAGTAGACAGATAGATTTGGGTGTCACCAGCGTATAAGTGGTATTGAAAGCCGTGGACGGTTATTAAGTGACCAAGGGAGGAGGTGTAGAGAAGAGAAGGGGTCCAAGAACCGAGCCTTGGGGGACCCCCACAGTAAGGGGCAATGGAGAGGAGGAGACAGAATTGTAGGTGACACTGAAGGAGCGCTGTGATAAATAGGCAGAGAACCAGGATAGAGCAGAATCTCGAAGGCCAAGGGAATGTAGTTTATTGAGAAGGAGTGGGTGGTCAACAGTATCAAAGGCCGCAGAGAGGTCAAGTAGTAGGAGTATGAAGTACTGGCTGTTGGTTTTAGCAGTTAGTAAATCGTTAGTGAGTTTTAGTAAGGCAGTTTCCGTGGAGTGCTGCGAGCGAAAGCCAGACTGTAAGGGGTCAAGGAGGTTATTTTCACTGAGGTAGGAGCTAAGACGGTTGAAGACTAAGCGTTCTAGAAGTTTGGAGGTGAATGGGAGCAATGAGATGGGTCTTAAGTTGTTCAGGTTGGTAGGGTCCAGTGAGGGCTTTTTAAGAATGGGAGTGATCTGCGCATGTTTTAGAGGGGAGGGGAAGGTGCCACTAGAGAGGGAGAGATTGAAGATGTGGGTGAGGGAGCATAGGATAGAAGAAGAGGGTGACCATAGTAGTTGTGAGGGAACAGGATCCAAGGGAAAATTGGTTAGGTGGGCATCCCAAAAAAGTTTTGTAACCTCTTCAGTAGTAGCCAATTCAAAAGAGAAGAGTGTTGAATGTGCTGCTAGGCAAGGTATGTTGGGTGGGGAAGACGTACGCACAGTGGAGATATCCTCACGAATTGCATCGATCTTGTCTTTGAAGTGATTGGCAATCTCTTGGGCAGTGAGTGAGTTAGTGGGTAGAGGGTATAATTTGTACATTTAGGAAAGAATCCAGGCCTTTTTTAAAACAATCTACTGAGCTGGCCAGGTGCATCTTTTCCACTTACAGTTACAGCTCTTATTGTAAAGACGCCTTTCTGTACTTAGAGGTTAAATCTCTTTTCTTTTCTTCAAATCTCAAGTGCCCCCTTGTCCTTGTCAACATTAAAGTGAATAACTCTACAACAAGTTCACTATATGGACCATTTATGTACTTATACATGTTGATCATATCCCCACTTAATCTCCTCTTGTCAAGAGAGAATTCATTTGGTTCAGCTAATCTTTCCTCATAGCTCTCCTCCATACCTCTTATCAGTTTAGTTGCCCTTCTCTGCACTTTCTCCAGTTCTTTTTATGAACTGATGCCCAAAACTGAGTTGCATATTCTAGATGAGGTTATAGCAATGATTTGTACAGGGGCAAAATTATATCGCTCTCTCAAGACTATGTTTCTTTTAATACAAGAAAGTATTTTGCTAGGTTTAGAAACCACAGCTTGGCATTCCATGCTATTATTAAATGTATAATCTGCCAGAACACCCAGATCCTTCTCCACCATGGATTCCCCCATTTGTACTCCTTCTAGTATGTATGATGCATGCATATTTTTAGCCCCAAAATGCATAACTTTACATTTATCAGTTTTCCTACATAACTGCACACTTTCTTTTGCAATCTGACGTTAGTTTAGAATTTCTGCGGACTTAAATTTCCTTTTAGAATATTGTGTTATATTCTTTGTTTATTTTAAATGATGATAGTTTTCCTTCATTTCTATATTTTTTTTATATTTATAAATGCTCTCCCATTGGTAATAGCTTTCATTTTGGCAAGGAGACACATGGTTTTCTTTTTAGCCTTTTTATTTTTAGCCTTTTAAACGTATTGCCCATGGGAATGTATTATGCAGTGTGTTTCCATACAATCGGTTTAAAGAACTCCCATTTCTGTTCTGTGTTCTTTGACACCAAAATTCCCTCCCAGTTCATATCTTGGAGAGCAGCCCTCAGCCTTGGAAATTTTGCGCTCTTAAAGTTAAGTGTTTTATATTTCCATTATGTGTTTGTTGCTTACAGCCAGGCCCAGACTGGCCAAAGGGCAGACCTAGCATTTGCCCGGTGGGCCAGGGCCGCCCGGTCCATGGCCTGTTGACCAGGCCGCACGTCGGGGGGTGAGCAGCGACCGCATCCGAGCAGGGCTAACATAGACTGTGGCCGCCTCTCACCTCCCACTATGCGTCTGTGCCTGTGTCTCCTCCGGCTGGCTGCAGGGTTGAGCTGAGTGTCTCTCTCAAACACAGATGAGCCTTAGAGCCATTGTTGACAGTTCCCCCCTCTTCCCTCCGCACGGACAGGAAAGTAGAGAGCTCATCTGCTCCTTATCCCACCCCTCTCCTCCTGTGTCTGCCCCGCCCACACATCCCCAGGGAGAACTTTTAAGCCAGCAGCAACCAGCCGGAAAGTGGTTAAGGGGTGCTCAGCGGACTCTGATGCAAGGGGGGTTTTGGTGAGCAGAGCCCTTTACATTAGAGTTCCCTTTTACACTAGAGTCCACAGCATTCCCCCTTACATCAGAGCCCTCCCTTAAATCAAGAGTTCCCAGAACACCTTTTGCATCAGAGTTCCCCTTTACATCAGAACCCCCCTTAAATTAGGGTTCCCCTTTACATTAGAGTCCACAGGGGGCTGTGCAGCCTTTGATGTACAGGGGGCTCTGTTGACTCTGATGTAAGGGGAGCTCTGACGACTCTGATGTAAGGGGAGCTCTGACGACTCTGATGTAAGGGGAGCTCTGACGACTCTGATGTAAGGGGAGCTCTGTGGATTGTGATGTAAGGGCGGAACTGTGGATTCTGATGTAAGGGGCGCTCTGTGGACTCTGATGTAAGGGGGGTCTGTGGACTTTAATGTAGTGGAGCAGGGAGCTGGAGTTCTGCACAGGGAGCAGAGAGTAAAAGGGGACACTGTGATGAGACAGAAAAGGGGGGCATGATCGCAAGGGGCACTGCAATGGGGGGCTGTGATTGCTAGGGGCACTGTAATGTAAATAAATAAAGGGGACTGCACTGCAAAGGGGCACTATAAATATTACAATACAGCCCCCTTTATATAACAGTGCCCCTTTAGATTCAAGTATCTTATGGGTAAAAACCCATTACCATGGCGGGATTTTAACACCACTACCAAATTTGTGGTTAAAAGTATACAGTTTATTACAATAATTGATTACGGTATATTAAAACAACACTATTAATACTATTAATAACACTAATTTAATATAATTAATTTTTGTAATAAACTGTATACTTTTAACCACAATTTTGGTAGTGTTGTAAAATCCTGCCATGGTGATGGGTTTATACCCATAAAATAATAAAGTCTATTGAATTTGGGGTGTGGCATAAATGGCCAACTGATCTCCCCTTTACATTACAGTACATTCTAAAATGCCGGGCCTATTTTCTGTCCCAGTCCAGGCCTGCTTACAGCTAACATTAAATGAAATATTGTTAAAGTCACTGCTACTAAGATGTTCTTTATATGAACATTAGTAATCAGCTCAGCATGGTATGAGATTACCAGGTCCAGCAGAGCATCATTCCTAGTTAGGGCCTGTGCCATGAATTGTCCTGTAATAAGTTTACACATTTTTGCCCTTTAACTGTGCCATTACTCCAGGTAGTTAAAATTCCACATTTTTATAACTGTCCCAGCCCTTGCAGCCCCTTCTATCTGTGTAAGGAGCTAAGTCTCTGCCTTCTAATTAACATTGGGTGGCCTGCAAGAAGCCCCAATGATTAACTTTGCAGTACGCACATCCATATGCAGCTCTACCCATAATGCTTCAGCCTCATTACACTCTCCATCAACTAGGTCCTCTTTCACACTCGCTTTGAGACCACTTCTCACATAGAGACAGACACCACCACCTTTCCGTTTTCCCCTGTCTCTCCAAAAGAGAGCATAGCCAGGAATATTAATAGCCCAGTCATGTGAAAGATTAAGCCAAGATTCAGCAATACCAATGAAATCATAGTTCACCACCAATGCCTCCAACTAACCTATCTTGCTTGGCAAACTTATGGCATTTGTGAACAAATACTCTAATTACTGTTGCACTTCTCACTTGTTTTGCATATTTTTGTAGTAGAAATAGTACTATAATTTCAAGTAATTTTGGTTGTCTGTAACCTGGGAATCTTCTTATCCCCTGCCATAGCCTTTCCCCCATCTTTCCTCATTACACCCATAATTACTCACCCGTCTGACCTGTCTGCCCCAATATATTCAAATTCACCCTCCCCCCTCAATCCTAGTTTAAATACTCCTCCAGCCTTTCCTTAAACCTCTCCCCCAGCACAGGATATGAGTTTACATGCACAAAAGCATGCAACAGATGCTTCAATATCACCTGAAAATTTTTCAGCTCAGGTATCAATAGGGGCTCAAGATTACAAAATTTAGTGACAGACATACTTGGATTAGTGACTGAAGCAGAATTCATATGGGCAGAAATATAAGTTCTATAACATTTGATCTCCAAACTATATGTAGAATGCTAGAAAAGCTCCTGAATTTATTCATCTTTTTGGGCACAGAGGATAAAAGTGCGTAAACTTTTTAAAGACCCCTTGTGTATATAAAACATTACATTTTTTTAATGCTGTAATTGTATTAAACAAATACAGTGTTAGGCAGAAACACACAATCTACAGATTGCACTGGCATCTGCAAGCTAAGTACATTTTTTTGCAGATTGTAAGCTTCAACTTGGATCTGATTACTATGTCATGGTTGACATAATGCTTCATTTATTGGGAGCTACTCTGACATCTAGGAAACATATAAACTGTTCTCTGGTAGCTGTCAAAGGAATAAGGATTATTATATATATTATCAAGGTGCATCATGCAAAGGAATTTTAATATACAGATTTCAGGGTGGAAGGGATTACAATACACATATATGAGCTGTTTCACCTGCCAAAAGATTTTTAGTTCTGTTTACAGATTCCTGTGATTTGCACAACACTGCACATGATACCATCTGCTTCATCCTAGCAGTTTCCTGCCAACGTGTTGGATAATAAAATATCATCATCATACGTCTGATTTCAATGAGCAGGAAGATGAAACAGGCTGAAGCAGAAAGTGGTAGTGTCACATCATTTGCTGTACAGTGTTGCAGGGGTTTGCAAATCAGACCAGCCAGGCAGACTTAGAAATAAAGCAGCCTATAAAGTATAGTGCCTTGAAAAAGTATTCATACCCCTTGAAATTTTCCACATTTTGTCATGTTACAACCAAAAAATGTAAATGTATTTTATTGCGATTTTATGTGATAGAACAACACAAAGTGGCACAAAATTGTGAAGTGGAAGGAAAATGATAAATGGTTTTCAGATTTGTTTACAAATAAATATGTGAAAATTAAGTGTGGCGTGCATTTGTAGTCAGCCCCCCTGAGTCAATACTTTGTAGAACCACCTTTCGTTGCAATTACAGATGCAAGTCTTTTTGGGTATATCTCTACCAGCTTTGCACATCTAGAGAGTGAAATTTTTGCCCATTCTTCTTTGCAAAATAGCTCAAGTTCTGTCAGATTAGATGGAGAGCGTCTGTGAACAGCAATTTTCAAGTCTTGCCACAAATTCTCAATTGGATTTAGGTCTGGTCTTCTAATGCTGTGTACACACGGTCGGATTTTCCAACGGGAAATGTTCGATGGGAGCTTGTTGTCGAAAATTCCGACCGTGTTTAGGCTCCATCGGACATTTTCCGTTGGAATTTCCGACAAACAAATTTTGAGATCTGGATCTCAAATTTTCCGACAACAAAATCCGTTGTCGTAAATTCCGACTGTGTGTACACAATTCCGACGCACAAAGTTCCACGAATGCTCGGAATCAAGCAGAAGAGCGGCACTGGCTATTGAACTAACAGGTTTTCTTCTAAGATTGCCCTGTATTTAGCTCCATCCCTCTTCCCATCAACTCTGACAAGCTTTCCTGTCCCTGCTGAAGAAAAGCATCCACACAACATGATGCTGCCACCACAATGTTTCACGGTGGGGATGGTGTGTTCAGGGTGATGTGCAGTGTTAGTTTTCTGCCACACATAGCGTTTTGCTTTTAGCCCAAAAAGTTAAATTTTGGTCTCATTTGGCCAGAGCACATTCTTCCACATGTTTGCTGTGTCCCCCACATGGCTTCTCGCAAACAGGACTTCTTATGGCTTTCTTTCAATGATGGCTTTCTTCTTGCCACTCTTCCATAAAGGCCAGATTTGTGGAGTTCACAACTAATAGTTGTCCTGTGGACAGATTCTCCCACCTGAGCTGTGGATCTCTGCAGCTTCTCCAGAGTTACCATGGGCCTCTTTGCTGATTCTCTGATTAATGATCTCCTTGCCCAGCCTGTCAGTTTAGGTGGACAACTATGTCTTGGTAGGTTTGCAGTTGTGCCATACTCTTTCCATTTTCGGATGGTGGATTGAACAGCTCCCCATGAGATGTTCAAAGCTTGGGATATTTTGTTATAACCTAACCCTGCTTTATACTTCTCCACAACTTTATCCCTGACCTTTCTGGTGTGTTCCTTGGCCTACATGATGCTGTTTGTTCACTAAGGTTATCTAACAAACCTCTGAGGGCTTCACAGAACAGCTGTATTGATACTGAGATTAAATTACACACAGGTGGGCTCTTTTTACTAATTAGGCGACTTATGAATTTAGTTTGATTTTAGTTAGGGGTATCAGTGTAAAGGGGGCTGAATACAAATACCCGCCACACTTTTCACATATTTATTTGTAAAACATTACAGTCATTATGAAACAAACCTAAATCAGATTTTGTTTCTTAGTACTGTCAAAGAATGGTAACTAACACTTGTTTAGGGAGACCACATATATCAGCTCACAGATGTTTACTACTCACCTGCCAGTCTTCTATTCACACGATTATGACTTGACCACAACCATCTGATGGCATCATCATGATCCCGAACGAAGTTCATTGACTCACTGGCCATTTTCTCAAACTCTACAGCACAATATCTGCACCCGAAAAAGTAGCGTACATACTCCCGCATTGCCTGCAATACCTCCTGCGGCTCTATAGCAGTGATACAAAGAGAGGTATGTCATCAACCAGACAACAGATTAAAGTGAAGACTTATCATTGAACACAGTAGATATCCAAAAACAGGATTTTAGGTTTGGGCAGCTGTCAGTCAATTAACTCCCCTATCAGCTCCTTATACAGTATCTCACAAAAGTGAGTACACCCCTCACATTTTTGGAAATATTTTATAATATCTTTTCATCTGGCAACACTGAAAAAATGACACTTTGCTACAATGCTACAAAATGCTAAAGTATTGAGTGTACAGCTTGTATATTAGTGTAAATTTGCTGTCCCCTCAAAATAACTCAACACACAGCCATTAATGTCTAAACCACTGGCAACAAAAGTGAGTACACCCCTAAGTGAAAATGTACAAAGTGGCCCCAAAGTGTCAATATTTTGTGTGGCCACCATTATTTTCCAGCACTGCCTTTACCCTCTTGGGCATGGAGTTCACCAGAGCTTCACAGGTTGCCACTGGAGTCCTCTTCCACTCCTCCATGACGACATCACGGACCTTGCTCTCCCCCACCTTCCGTTTGAGGATGCCCCACAGATGCTCAATAGGGTTTAGGTCTGGAAACATGCTTGGCCAGTCCATCACTTTTACCCTCAGCTTCTTTAGCATGGCAGTGGTCGTCTTGGAGATGTGTTTGGGGTCGTTATCATGTTGGAATATTGCCCTGTGACCCAGTCTCCGAAGGGAGGGGATCATGCTCTGCTTCAGTATGTCGCAGTACATGTTGGCATTCATGGTTCCCTCAATGAACTGTAGCTCCCCAGTGTCGGCAGCACTCATCCAGCCCCAGACCATGACACTCCCACCACCATGCTTGACTGTAGGCAAGACACACTTGTCTTTGTACTCCTCACCTCGTTGCCGCCACACACGCTTGACACCATCTGAACCAAATAAGTTAATCTTGGTCTCATCAGACCACAGGACATGGTTCCAGTAATCCATGTCCTTAGTCTGCTTGTCTTCAGCAAACTGTTTGTGGGCTTTCATGTGCATCATCTTTAGAAGAGGCTTCCTTCTGGGATGACAGCCATGCAGACCAATTTGATGCAGTGTGCGGCGTATGGTCTGAGCACTAACAGGCTGATCCTCCACCCCTTCCACCTCCACAGCAATGCTGGTAGCATTCATATGTCTATTTCCCAAAGACAACCTCAGGATATGATGCTGAGCATGTGCACTCAACTTCTTTGATCAACCATCGTGAGGCTTGTTCTGAGTGGAACCTGTCCTGTTAAACCACTGTATGGTTTTGGCCACTGTGCTGCACCTCAGTTTCAGGGTCTTGGCATTCTTCTTCTAGCCTAGGCCATCTTTATGTAGAGCAACAATTCTTTTTTTTTAGATCCTCAGAGAGTTCCTTGCCATGAGGTGCCGTGTTGAACTTCCAGTGACCAGTATGACAGAGTGAGAGCGATAACACCAAATTTAACACACCTGTTCCCCATTCACACCTGAGGCCTTGTAACACTAATGAGTCACATGACACCGGGTCGGGAAAATGACTAATTAGGCCCAATTTGGACATTTTCACTTAGGGGTGTACTCACTTTGGTTGCCAGTGGTTTAGACATTAATGGCTGTGTGTTGAGTTATTTTGAGGGGACAGCAAATTTACACTGTTATACAAGCTGTACACTCATTACTTTACATTGTAGCAAAGTATAATTTCTTCAGTGTTGTCACATGAAAAGATATAATAAAATATTTACAAAAATGTGAGGGGTGTATTCACTTTTGTAAGATATTGTATCTCTCATTGTCTAGTGGGAAGATTATTACTTGTGACTGCGAGTGAATTAATGATTCTTATTTTTTTGTAGGGAAACACAAACAATTTGCAGCATGCGGAACAATCTTTGCAAAGACGGCTAAAGACTCTTGCCATCTGAGCACAGGTTATTGATTATTTGGTAACCCTACAGTCCATTAGCATGGCCCAAACCCCAATTGCAACATCTCTAAAACAATTACAGTGATCTCCCAATTTAAATTATCTTTAATAAAAGTAACGCATTATCCTTTTCTCCAGAGGACAGCCGTCAACTCCATCTAGTGGCCAAAATGCAGTATATTTTTTTTTTTTAAATACCTTAATGAGAAAATGATACTGCATTTTGGCCACTAGATTGAGCTGACGATACAGCCATTAATATCTTTGTGAAAATATGGGACATTTTGTTCAACTTGCACAAAAGCTTCTTCGTGCAACAAATAACTTATAAATAGACCCGATGGTGTGCTGTTTGTATTTCTTCCAGATCTATGCAGTAACCTGGTGTGAAACCAGGGTGGCTGGTCTTGTAATTTTCTGCAGGCAGCCTGCTCTCTGCACATGCTCCCCACAGCCAGGGCTGTCTTTAATATTGATTGTACTCTGTGCAAAGATTTTCATGGGCTCACACGAATTCCCTTATCAACTATTTGAAGGCAGCGCAGGCTCAAGGGGCACATGCTTTGGGCCCCACTACAATGACTTGGCTCAGGGCAGCTGCCCCTTTTGCCCTGCGTAAAAGCTGGTCCTGCCCACAGCTCTGCTCTCTGCACAGCCTATGTACAGCACAGCGATGATGTCACTGCTACCTTTAAACAGTGTTCTTTGGGTCTGTAAAAGCATTTAGTGCACGCAAAATGGATTTTTATAATTTTTTGGCAATTGAGGAAAATATTCATAGGCGTGCGTACAGGGTGCAGATTCATGTGGTGCCCATGCCCCCACCCCAGTGCTGTGGCTTCTGTTTCCAGGTTGCTGCTGTGGGCGGGAGGGTGTTTCAGAATAGAGAGTGGGGGAAGGGGTAGGTAAATATGTCATTTATCAGCCCCTTTCTTTTCTGAATGAACACAGGGAGTGATCAGTATTGATCACTCCCTGTGTTCATTCATAACATAACTGTGTCCATTCATAACTGTGTTTCCTATGCTTCAGTTTGTGAATGAACAGGAAGACACTAAGCACAGAGCACTTCCCATTCATTCACTGTCCAGTGCAGCTGAGGCTGTAGAGCATGGGTGCTCAACATGTGGGCCTCCAGCTGTTGTGGAACTACAAGTCCCATGAGGCATTGCAAGCCGCTGACAGTTACAGGCAAGACTCACAAAGGCAGAGGCATGATGAGACCTGTAGTTCCACAGCAGCTGGAGGGCCACAGGTTGAGCACCCATGCTGTAGAGAAAGGGACTAGGCAAACTCTGTCCTCAGTCCCTTTCTCTGTCTCAAAAGTGAGACCTCAAGGGCCTGTTTAGACCACTGATATTTCACCAAAGCCCCCCGACGGATCTCCTAAAAAATTGTAAAAAAATTAAATAAAAAAGAATAAAAAGAATATTAATAATATTGTAAATTAAAAAAAATAAAAATTATATATATATATATATATATTATTATTATTTTTACATTTTTTTAAATATTTTTTTACAATAATATCAATATATCTTTTTTTACAATTTTTTAATATATATATATATATATATATATATATATATATATATATATATATATATATATATATATATATATATATATATATATATATATATATATATATTAAAAAAAATTGTAAAAAAAGATATATTGATATTGTTGTAAAAAAATATTTTAAAAAATGTAAAAATAATAATAATAATAATATTCTAAAAAATAATTAAAAAATATATAATTGCAAAAAAAAAAAAACACTGACACCAATCTCTGCTCTACAGACACCATCCACTGCTCTACTGACACCCTCCTCTGCCCTACTGACAAGTTCAACTGCTCTACTGCCTGACACCATCCACTGTCCTACTGACACCAACCTCTGCCCTACTGACATATCCACGCATGTGTGTTTGAGCTTTGGGATGCACACCCTAATGCAATAGGCTACGCACACCTATGAATATATTTGAATAAACATTTTTGCACCGGAGTTCAGCTTTAAGCTTGTTCAGAATTATTGCTAATTTTAATTCCAATCATATCATTCTCCTGTAAAATGTAATGGCCCCTGGCGATGGGCTTTGGGCTACAAAAACAGCATGCTTTTGACATCAGATTATTCACAATTCATTGACAGTTGCATTTGACTTGCAGCTGACTCCCTTGACATCAACCTGTTTCAAGCTAGTGTTGTACACCCATAAGGTTGTATGGTGAGAGAAGCAGTTCAGACGCAAAGAAAAATGTCAGTCCACACAGCCTTAAAGGTGACCTAGTGAAAAGGAATAGGCACAATGTCCTGGTGAGGAGGTTGGTCACCTGCTAGAAGAAAGCTTGAAAATACTTTCTAAAATATCTAAACTTCCAGCACAGAAGATTCAGGATATTTGCTTTACTAACCAGAATCAGCGGTTCTCAGTTCAAATGCTTGTACTGTCAGCAAGTGGAAGAGCGTCCAGACAGTACATGGGAAACCTCGATATTTAGCCTTTGAACCCTGACACCAGATATAGTTCACATGGGGGGACAGAACTGCATCCTTAACCTTGGGACAGACAGGTAGGAACACAGACAAAATCAAGAATGCATGTTACAAATACTATAATTAAGAGCTGAATAACATCAACGGTTCAACTCAGGTTATACATTTATTAAAAAAAGAGTGTCACTTTCATCAATCATTCAATGATAGTCAGTCATTCCCTATAATTCAAATCCCATGCGCTGGGAAGATTCATGTTCAGTGAATTTTCGGTGAAGGTCACATTCATTTATTAATAGGCCTCTTATACCCCGTACACACGAGCGGAATTTCCGTCGGAAAAATCTTGGATGGTTTTTCCGACGGAATTCCACTCAAGCTTGACTTGCATACTCACAAAAGTTCTCTGAACTTTCGACCGTCAAGAACGCGGTGACGTACAACACGACGACGAGAAAATGAAGTTCAATGCTTCCTAGCATGTGTCGAATTGTTTCCGAGCATGCGTGGCTTTTTGCGCGTCGGAATTGCATACAGAAGAATGGAATTTCCGTCAAGAACTTTTTTCGTTGGAAAAATAGAGAACCAGCTCTCAATATTTTGCTGGCGGAAATTCAGACAGAAAAAGTTGGATGGAGCATACACACGGTCGGAATATCCGACCAAAAGCTCCCCTCACACTTTTTTTGATGGAAATTCCGCTCTTGTGTACGGGGCATAAGACTTATTATACCTATAATTATACCTAAGCTGAATTTATGATTCCAATAAATGAGTTTTGAAAACAAGGCTTTGCTGACCTTTTTAACCACAAGCACTGTCAATCAATTCTTCCTGAACATGATTTTCTCCACACTGCCTGCAGCAAAAGAGGACAGTAAAGACTTGTTTAACTACAGTACTTGCCATCCGTAGGACGTCCTCGGGTTTCAATAGTTATACTGGGATGATGCCTGCACCTACAGGCATCATCCCAGTATAAATCTTTTCAGCCGGCGTTTCCACATTATTGCAGTCCCGCTATAAGTCGCTGATTGCTGATTACTGGTAAAAAATAAAAATTAAATATAAAAACTCCATAAAATTATCCCATAGTTTGCAGACGCTATAACTCTTGCGCAAACCAATCAATATGCGCTTTTTGGGATTTTTTTTTACCAAAAAACTGTAGCAGAATACATGTTGGCCTAAATTGATAAGGAAATTCAATTTTTTGGATGTGTTTTTTTTTTCATAATTGTTGTTTTTTTTTTTTTTTTTTTATAGAGCGAAAAATAAAAACCACAGAGATAATCAAATATCACCATAAGAAAGCTCTATTTGTGGGAAAAAAAGGACATACAGTTCATTTGGGTAAAGCATCGCATGACCGCACAATTGTCAGGTAAAATAATGCAGTGCCGTATTGCAAAAAATGGCCTGGTCATAAAGGGGGTAAAATCTTCCAGTGGTAAAATTCTCATATACTGCTTGCTAGAAATAGGTAAACACTTAAATGGCTATATCCTGGCTAGAGAGGTTCCCTTAAAAAAAAAAAAAAGAAATGCTTATTTTACAAAAAAAAAAAAAGGCCATAGATGACCCAGGTTTTTTTTTATCAGACAGCTGGCTAATGGAAAAGAACTGAATGGATTTCCCCATCCACACAAGCAAGGTGCATGGAGGAATCCTTCCCGCTGTGTTATTGTAGTCTGACAGCGCTGCCAGGATACACTGATCAGGGCTGCAGGCTGCCATTATAAGGCTGGCCATAGATGGCACAGGTTTTGTCTGATTTCTGCTGAGTCGGATGAAATTCAAGCTGTGGATGGCCCTGTCAACACCACCCAACTCGACAAAATTTATATAAAAATGGACAGAGCCCGATTCAAAATTATCATGTGAACAAATACTGCATCCTATCAGCATCAATGGGTATAAAATAAAAAATTGGCATTACTATCATAAGATATTTTAGATGGTCTTACCTTATACGTGTTATTTAAAACATCTGAAAAGTCTTCATACATTATTGTATCTCCCTTCTGTTTTCCCAGCCAGTCATTGAGTGTATGCAGAAGATTGCGCAGCATGGGGCGGGCAGGAAAATACTGTGTCAGGAACAGAGAAGAGTAAACTAAGCCATCATGATAGATATAATAAAGTATAAAGGCAGCTGTGCTATATAGGGTTATGATGTCTTAACAGGAATTAGCACTGGAGGTCCATATCCATAGAGTGCTAGTGTTCTACAATGAGCCGCTGTTTATCCCGCAAAGCCTAGGGCTGCATGGATGATTTTATTATCCTGTGACATCACCGCCACGCCTTTCCACCTTGTCCAAGCAGAAATCACTATAGTAGCGGTGTCTACTAAAGTGATTTCCAGCTTCTAGAGGGATCCAAGCTAGACCATTGTAACTATATAAAACAATTCCATACCTTAAAGTATAACTAAAGGAATTTTTTTTTTTTTTGAAGTTTTGGATAGAGTGGAGATAGATTAGAACAATATTTTTTTTATTGCTGTCTGTGCCCCCACTAGGGAAATTCACCCTCTCTATTGTCCTGTTTACCATGGCTCAGTCTCAGTGTTGGCTGATGACACATAAATAAGTAGGGCAATAACTTCACAGCAGGACATAGAAACTTTACAAGAAAACCTCAATAAATGAATGGGGTGGGCAACTACATGGCAAATGAGGTTTACTATTAAAAAATGTAAAGTAATGCACTTAGGGGTTAAAAAATCTAAATGCAAGGTACTCACTAGGAGGAAAACCTCTCAGGGAATCCAGGATGGAGAAAGATCTAGGGGTCCTGGTAGAAGACAGACCGAGCAATAGCATGCAATGTCAAGTCGCAGCAAGCAAAGCCGGCAGAATATTAGAATGCATTAAAAAAAGGAATTTACTGCAGCAATAATTCTGCCACTTTATAAAACTCTGGTTTGGGCACATCTGGAGTACTCTGTCCAGTTCTGGTCACCAATCCTCAGGAGGGAGGTGTGGAAACTGGAGAGAGTCCAGAGAAGGGAAGCAAAATTGATAAAGGGACTGGAGGACCTCACCTATGAGGAACGACTACAAGCACTAAACTTGATTTCCCTGGAGAAGAGACTCTTGAGAGGAGATATGATAGCAATATACAAATATCTCAATGGAAATCCCAGCGTAGGTAGAAAACTATTCAGTCTCAGGGAGTGTAAGAAGACATGGGGCCACACACTGAGGTTGGAGGAGAAGCTTAATGAGGTTTAACCTTAAAGTGGTTGTAAAGCCTCATGTTTTTTCACCTTAATGCATTCTAAGCATTAAGGTGAAAAATTGTCTGTGCTGCAGCTCCCCCCCAGACACCCCCTTTTTCTTACCTTAGCCCAATCCGATCCAGTGATGTGCATGAGCTCCAGCCGCTGTCACTCTCCTTTTTGGACAGATTGTTAAAAGCAGGAGCCATTGGCTCCTGCTGCTGTCAATCAAATCCAGTGACACAGGAGCGGGGGGGGGCTGTGTCCTGCTGTCTATGTCAATGGACACAGCAGTGGGACTCGGGAGTGAGCTCGCACGGGTGCACCTGATGAAGAGGAAGAGCCTGGAATGCCGGCGGGGATGCCCAGAAGAAAAGGATCAGGGCTGCTCTGTGCAAAACAATTGCACAGAGCAGGTAAGTATAGGCATGTTTGGTATTTTTATTTAAAAAAAAACCATAAAGGGTTTACAACCCCTTTAAGCTGCCCCACTGTCAGGGGGATAAAGATGTGGAATTCTCTTCCACATTCGGTGGTGTCAGCAGGAAGTATTACATTTTAAAAGACTCTTGGACATGCATCTTGGTGAACACAATATACAAGGCTATGGCAATAATTATCGACATGAACATACACACACCTACACAGATTGAACTGGATGGACTAGTGTCTTTAGTCAACCGCACCTACCATGAAACTTTGAAACCATTATCACTGAAAGTAAAAGAAAATCCCACATTTTGGGTTGTCCCTAGAAAAGTAAAAGTAGGGGAAACTTCCAATGGAGACACTAATTCTGGTGACCTGGAGGCCCAAAGGGATTCCTCTAACTCAAGGATCTCCAAACTACGGCCCTCCAGCTGTTGCAAAACTAAAGATCCCATGAGGCATTGTAAAACTTTGACATTCATAGACATGACTAGGCATTATGGGAATTGTAGTTCCTGAACAACTGGAGGACCATAATTTGGAGACCCCTGCTCTAACTTGCAGAGATTTTTCTCTCACTTCTTGTTTTGGCGATGACGCAGGAAGTGTTGGTAAATCCCCTAAATGGGGCACAGATGGCAAAAAAAGCAAACAAAAAAAAAAAAACAGACGTGAGTTATAACCCTCCCTTTCTCTATTCAAAATATAAAAGTTTTACCTTTAGACCCCTTTCACACTAAGGCAGTTTTCAGGCATTTTAGTGCTAGAAACAGCGTCTGTAAAGCGCCTGAAAATCGCCTCCCATTCACTTAAAGCACCACAAAAACGATTGGCGCTTTAGCACTGTTTTAGCGGTGCTTCAGTGTGAAAGGGGTGTTAGTTCTACTTTAAATTCTTTGTTTAGCGCCCATTATATTTTTAAAATTCAAAATCTAATCCTTTGATACACAGACTTCCCATCCTACATCACAATCAGCTATCAAACAGTCAGAATAAATGATTTGCCTGTTTGTCTAATTACTAACAGGTGTACGTCTACATACAATAGATGCACCTATTCTGTAATTGTTCTCCAGGCAAAATATTTCTTCTCTTATTATTGATGTACACTTAGCTCCCACTTACCTTTGCTAGCACATTGATATAGCCACGAAGAGCTTTCAGACGCTCCCCTTCCAATGTGGAATAGCGAACAACCTCCACCCTCAAAGAATAATGAATAGAAGACTCCAGGTCTGCCATGTAGATTTTGGAACTAAAAAGTAAAAAGAACTTGCTGAATAAAAGACATTTAAAATAATGAAATTACGGGATATGATTTTAAAATATACCTTTCGGGATATATACATAGGCCTCCTTCTAAAAATGCTAGTTACCTGGTTGCCTCTGGCTTGAATACTTTCTGTGTCATTGACCCAGAACAGGTATGAAATCAGTCAGAATTCATGATCTCAATTTATTCCAAGTAAGTGGCTCAGAAAGTATGGATTCTAGGCACTTGGTATGACAGCCAGGCAACTAGCAATTTCAGAAAGAGGTCAGAATTTGCAGTCTATGTATTTCCCTCAAGAAGGTTCTACTATAAATAAACAGCATTGGTTTATTTAATCAAAAGCTACACTACTCCATAAGAAAAATTGGGGCACTTCTGTTTATAAGCCCCGTTCACACTTATGATTTGGAATTGCTGGCAGAATCGCAACAACTCTGCCTGTGATTCTACATTGCTACACACGTTTGGGTGCCATTCATTCTTAATCAATTCATTTATTATCAATTAATCAATTACTGTACATCCCAGCACTGGAGGACAGCTGTCAGCCTGGTGTTGCTTTGTGCAGGAAGAGCATCCGCATGTGTCTGAAAGCACCTGTACACAGTGCCGGATTACCAAATAGGCAGAGTAGGCACCAGCCTATGGGCCTCATGACATTTAAGAGCCCCGGACAACGGATCAAAATAATATCGATTTGATCTTGAAAGATAATTACAATGAAGTTTTCCTAAATTACAAAAGCAGTGGCGGCTGGTGGTTTTTTTTCTGTGGGGGGAGGGGGGGTGGCAAACAACCACCCCCACCCCTGGTCATCAGTCGGTCATTAGGCCCGGTACTTACCCAGTCTAGGTTGTGGGTGGGCAGTAGGCTCTTACAGGCAGCGGTCGGGTTTTGGGCTCCTACGGGTGGGGGGTCCTGTGTCCTCTGCTCTTCTTCTGCATCCTCCTAGGCATCCAATAGGATCGCCTGTTCTTTCAGCCAATCGGGTGACGGGTCTCAAGATCTGCATCCTGGTTGGCCGGGAGGAGGATCAGTGTGGCAATTGTCACACAACTGGGTGGGCTCTGAGCGCAGTGCTCTGCACCCCCAGCCCACCCTTTTTTGAAGCCTATTAGAGTCTCTGGCTCCAATCACACGTTTAACAATAAACAACCCTCCCCCCTTTGGAATCCATGGTTCGGCACCATGTGTGTAGATAAGGGGGCTGATTGCATCGATAGGGAGGGGGCGGCGCCCGTGCGCCCCTAATGGACGGGCCGCCACTGTACAAAAGATTTTTTAAAAATACTCAAAGAAATGAAAACTTTACATTAAAGACTCTATAGAGAAAATATTGCATTAATGTAATGTACCCAATAACAACTTTAACTACATAAACCATAAACATCAGGTTCACATTAGAGTTTGTCTCTCAAACAATCATCTTCTTTCAGCTGTCAATTTGTAAAAAATGTGGGTGAAACTGGCACTGCCTTTTACATCCAGCACAGGAATCTGCTTGATTCTTGCTGCACCCCATAGTTTTGATGCATGACCAAGGCCTAACATCTCAATTCAGAAGACTGAGGACCTCTTGTGGCAGAAAGCAAATACTGCAGGGATGGCACCAGAAAGAAGGCAAGTATTATGCCGCGTACACACGGTCGAACTTTCTATCCTACTTGGTCCGGCACACTTTCTGACGGACTTTGTCCACCAGGTGCGCCGGACTTTAAAACGGACGGACTTGCCCACACACGACCGGACTTTGCGGCGGGCTAGGTCCGCCCGTCTTTCCGACGGACTTTCGCCGGAGTTATGGCGGACTTTCAGAATGAACGGACTTGCCCACACACGGACAAGTCCGTTCATTTTGGACGGGACTAGCAAAGGATGTCAATCTTGCCGCTTTTATCGGCGAGATTGACACCTTGCGAGCCCCGTCGCGGGTCATACCAGGCCCTTAGGTCTGGTATGGATTATAAAGGGAAGCCCCTATGCCGAAAAAACGACGTGGGGTCCCCCCTAAAATCCATACCAGACCCCGATCCGAGCACGCAGCCCGGCTGGTCAGGAAAGGGGGTGGTGCCTCTTCCCGACAACCCTGGCCGTTGGTTGTCGGGGTCTGCGGGCGGGGGGCTTATCGGAATCTGGGAGCCCCCTTTAATAAGGGGGCCCCCTGATCCCGGCCCCCCACCCTATATGAATGAGTATGTAGTACATGGTACCCCTACCCATTCACCTAGGGAAAAAAGTGTAAATAATAAAACACTACACAGGTTTTTAAAATATTTTATTAAACAGCTCCGGGGGGGGGGGATCTTCCTCCGGCTTCGGGGGTCTTCTTCCGGCTTCGGGGGTCCCTCTGGTTCATCTTCTCCCGGCGTCCGGTTGGTTCTTCTCCGCTCTCTTCTCCCGGTGTTCCAGTTCTTCGGCCGGCTCCTCCGCTGTCTTCAGGTAGCTCTCTTGCCAGCGGAGGTCCGGACTTCTGGGCTTCTTGGCTTCTGGGCTTCTTCTCTTCTCCAGATGTTGACACGACGCTCTCTCCGGCTGGACTGCTCTCCGAGGGCTGCGTTGGGATGTTGGGACTGTGACGTTTTAGAGGGCGTAGTCAACATCACCCAGTGACCACGCCCCCTAAAACGTCACAGTCCCAGCATGCCCAGGGACTGTGACATCAAAAGGGGGCGGGGTCTCTGCCTATATAAGTCACAACGCAGCCCTCGGAGAGCAGTCCAGCCGGAGAGAGCGTCGTGTCAACATCTGTAGAAGAGAAGAGAAGAAGCCCAGAAGCCAAGAAGCCCAGAAGTCCGGACCTCCACTGGCAAGAGAGATACCTGAAGACAGCGGAGGAGCCTGCCGAAGAACTGGAACACCGGGAGAAGAGAGCGGAGAAGAACCAACCGGACGCCGGGAGAAGATGAACCGGAGGGACCCCCGAAGCCGGAAGAAGACCCCCAAAGCCGGAGGAAGATCCCCCCCCGGAGCTGTTTAATAAAATATTTTAAAAACCTGTGTAGTGTTTTATTTTTTACACTTTTTTCCCTAGGTGAATGGGTAGGGGTACCATGTACTACATACTCATTCATATAGGGTGGAGGGCCAGGATCTGGGGGCCCCCTTATTAAAGGGGCTCCCAGATTCCGATAAGCCCCCCGCCCGCAGAACCCGACAACCAACGGCCAGGGTTGTCGGGAAGAGGCCCTTGTCCTCATCAACATGGGGACAAGGTGCTTTGGGGTGGGGGGGCCGCAGGGCGCCCCCCTCCCCCAAAGCACCCACCCCCCATGTTGAGGGCATGTGGCCTGGTACGGTTCAGGAGGGGGGGGGGGCGCTCGCTCATCCCCACCCCCTTTCCTGACCGGCCGGGTTGCGTGCTCGGATCGGGGTCTGGTATGGATTTTAGGGGGGACCCCATGCCGGTTTTTCGGCGTAGGGGTTTCCCTTTATAATCCATACCAGACCCAAGGGCCTGGCATGACCCGCGCTCACCGCAATAGGAAAATTAATTTTTCCTATTGCAGCGAGCGCGAAATGTAATTCCCTGCCCTTGCGTCGTATCTGGTCCGTCGGACCAGCATACACACAAGCGGGCTTTCCGTCGGACCAGCACACAGACGAGTGGACTTTCCGCCCGAAACTGAGTCCGACGGAAAGATTTAAAACATGTTTCAAATCTTGGTCCGGCGGGCTTTTGGGAAAAAGTCCGCCGGAAAAGTCCACCGGAGCCTACACACGGGCGGATTGTCCGGCACACTCTGGTCCTCCGGACCAAGTATGCCGGAAAGTCCGACCGTGTGTACGCGGCATTACAACCAGAGCTGCTTTTTGAATGTCTTTATATCTCAAAGTGAGATTAAAATAAAAAAATGCCTGGAGTTGGTCTTTAACCAAGTACCTATTTGCAGGTCTCAATGTCACATTCTTCTCCTCAACTCCTTTCCATCCAATAAGATTGAGCTTTAGTTTCTTCACCCCTGGCAGAGAACGAATGAATCTGGTGTATGCTTCTCGAGACACCTCTTCCCTAGGAAAAACAAAACAAAAAACAGTAGATTTTTACATTGTTTATTGTATTGATTACTATACATGTATACCAGGAAACCTATTTCTGATGTATTGCATATATTTTTATCAATTTATAAACAGTTATTTTTCAGATGCACATATTAGGGGTAAGCTATAAAAGGACATTTTAATAAATCAGTGAGAAGAAACAGATCTGCTTTTGATAACAGCAATATTTTCATCACATAGTTAATTCTGTGCTACTAAGGCAAAAAACAAACTACCAGAACGCGCTAGTATGACTGCAATATTAAGTATGACCACTAGAGGGAGGACTTAGCAAAAGAATTGCAAAGTGACAACAAGCTACATATTGAACAATGTTTCTGTCTTGCACTCTCTGCATTTTTACAGACTGACAAAAGGTTTATCTTTAATATCTAGGGCAAAGGATTCCAGCTGTCATTTTTCCAGTCGTAGTTTAAAGAAAATAACTTCCTGATTAGTTATTGGAGCCACATCATTATTTCCACTATAGTCAAATTTTATTGTATAAATGTCCTCCAGTGACATAAGAAGTATTGGAATAGGAACATACTTACAGCCCAATTCTACTGATTGATCCATCTCTACTCAGCAAGAATCCAGATGGAAAAGACGACACATTGAATTTTGTGACCAGATCCTCCTGTATATTGAGTACCCTCCGGACTGAGACACCATCATACTGCACCATATCCAGAGCAACCTGAGAAAGGGAATATTACAGTGCTCAGATAACACCATGGGCTTCTTCGGCAGAGAAAGCATCACTATGCAAAGGTCAATTATTGGGAAGTATATTAAACATTAAAGTGTTACTAAACCCACAACAGTAAAAGTCAGTCTGTATATACAGTAAAGCATGCCTGTTAAACCCCTGTGCATCTGTATTCTCCTCTTATAATCCTCTGCATTGTGTAAAAAGGCTGTTTGATCCTGTCTTCTCTGATCCTCCCCTTCTTCCACAGCCCCAATCCATCTCCCGATAGAACAGAGCCTTGGGGGCAATCTGCACATGCTCAGTTTGGTGTGTATTGCTAGAGAATTTTTTTGTTTCCTTCGGAGGGAGCATGTGATCAGCACAGGGCCAATCAGCACTGTCCAGACGGGTGTCAGGGTTCCTGCAGCCTTATAGGACAATCAGGAGAAAACTCCTTATACAAGCTTTAACAAGACACTGATAGTAGTCACAAGACTGCTACATACTGCTGATGAGAAAAGATATTTAGCAGTTTATATTTACTAAAATAATTGCATTTCCATGTTCTGTGACTTCCAACATTTCCATGTTCTGGGTACTGTGGGAGACCAGATATCGTGAATGCAGAGTTCTGGGTTTAGTAATACTTTAAACTGGATTTTCCAAGCTGTTGAAGAAATGTTCATAGGCAAAAAGCAATACAAGTATGAACTCATTGCTTCTGATAGCACCGCTATTGAAAAATGTTTTTCTATCTGCCTGCCCCTTTCGACATTGGCTCATTAAGGCATCCAGTTTCGAAATACGATGTTCTGTATATTAGCTGCTTTAGAGCTAAAGGATAAGCTAATATTGTCCAAGTAAAAGGGTCACAAGGGTGTATTCTTGCTTGAATTTTAGTGTGTTTTGTGTATTTCTTCCAGATCTATGCAGTAATCTAGAGTGAAATGTTGTCTCTGTGCAGGAGCTTCCTGCAAGCCCAGTCACTGCTGCTCTCTCCTTGTACAGGGTGACTGGTCTTCTATCTGTCCTTCTGTAGTTTTTTGTTGCCAAGCCTATAGTGGGTGGACCTTCTGGGTACCTCGCACAACTCTGTTCTCTGCATAGGCTATATGCAGCAAGATAATGAAGTTAGCATTATGTTTTACAATACAAAAATGTATATAAGAGGGCGCCCTCCCAAGCAGTTCAATGATTTTCATCCAACACCTCTAATATACCAAAGTGCAGCTTCCCCTTTAAGTGTATATAACACTTGGAATTGTGACACAGTAGAAAAAGTAGGCGCTACTCCTTCAAATAAATGTGTAACCAATTTTTTTTTCAACAAATACTAATCCATACGCAGGTGCAAAAAAAAACTTTCATAAAACACAAATATATAGCGCCAGGTCCATATATATTTGGACACAGGCACAATTTTGATACTTTTGGCTCTGTATGCCACCAGAATAAAATTAAACGGAAACAATCCAAATGAGTTTGAAGTGCAGACTTTCAGCTTTAATTCAAAGGGTTGAACATAAATGTCAAGTACAAATTTTAGGAAAAGCAACCATTTATATACACAGTCCCCCCATTTTCAGGGGCTCAAATGTAATTAGACAAATTAATATAATCATATATAAAATGTTCATTTTTAATATTTTGTTGAGAATCATTTACTGCAATGACTGTCTGAAGTCGGTAACCCATGGACATTTCTGATGCTTTGCCAGGCTCTAACTGCAGCGGTCTTCAGTTCTTTGTCTGTGGGTCTTTCTGCCTTTAGCAAGTGGAATGCATGCTCAATTGGGTTGAGATCAGGTGAATGATTCAGCCATTGCAGAATATTCCACTTCTTTTCCTTCAAAAGCTCCTGGGTTGCTTTTGCAGTATGTTTTGGATTATTGTCCATATTTACTGTGAAGCACCGTCCAATCAACTTTGCTGCATTTGGCTGAACCTGGGCTGACAGTATATCTCTAAACACTGCAGAATTAATCCGGATGCTTCTGCCTTCTGTCACATCATCAATAAACACCAATGACCCAGTGCCACTGGAAGCCATGCATGCCCATGCCATCACACTGCCTCAACCATGTTTTACAGATGACGTTGTGTGCTTTGGATAATGAGCTGTTCCAAGCCTCCTCCACACTTTTTTTCTTCAAGTCATTCTGGTACAGATTAATCTTAGTTTCATCCATCCAAAGAATGCTTTTCCAGAACTGGTCTGTCTTTTTTAGATTTTTTCTGGCAAAGTCTAATCTGGCTTTTCTATTAATCAGGCTTATGAATGGTTTGCACCTTGTGGTGAACCCTCTGTATTTGCTCTTGTGAAGTCTTCTCTTGATTGTAGACTTTGACAATGATACGCCCACCTCCTGGAGAGTGTCCTACACTTGTCTGGATGTTGTGAATGGGTTTTTCTTTACCATAGAGAGGATCCTGCGATCATACACCACTGTTGTCTTCCGTGGACGTTCAGGCCTTTGAATGCATGATGTAGGTTAACAGAAATAGATTTAAAATGCAAATACCACACTTAGAATCAACTCCAGACCTGTTACCTGCGTAATTGATGAAGAAATAATGAAGGAGTAGACCACACCTGGCCATGAAACAGCTTTTGATTCAATTGTCCAATTACTTTTAGTCCCTTGAAAAAGGAGGGGTGGCTTTTCTTAAGAGTTGTAATTCCTAAAACTTTCGTCCAATTTGGATGTACATACCCTCAAAATAAACCTGAGGGTGTGTACTTTCAGTCCATATCCATTATATAACTATAGCTTTAATATGTTTTGGTAAATACCAGAAAAAATTCTAAAATTGTGCCTGTGTCCAAATATATATGGACCGAACTGTAAATGTTAAATAAAAAAACAAGTCCATCCAAAATATAAATAATATCCGTCTCTAGATAATCAGCATCCCAACACCATGTTTAGGAATAGTGGACTGACATTTATTCCTTCATTCAAAAGGATATCAAGCCCTTCTATATATCCACCAAGGTAGGAGGAGACAAAAGGGGTTCACTGACTTAACCTCCAATCTCACCATGGGCTCCATCAATTAGTCTCTTTCATGTTCAACAAATCATGAAAGCCAGAAAAAGATAATCTCTAAGGGCCCTTTCACAATGGGGCGGTTTGCAGGCGCTATTGCGCTAATAATAGCGCCTGCAAACCGACCCGAAACAGACGCTGCTGTCTCTCCAGTGTGAAAGCCCTGAGGGCTTTCACACTGGAGCGATGCCCTAGCAGGACGGGAAAAAACGTCCTGCTAGCAGCATCTTCAGAGCAGTGAAGGAGCGGAGTGTATACCACTCCTTCACCGCTCCTGCCCATTGAAATCAATGGGACAGCGCGGCTGTACCGCCGGCAAAGTGCCTCTGCAGAGGCGATTTGGGGTGGTTTTTAACCCTTTCTCGGCTGCTAGCGGGGGGTAAAACCACCCCGCTAGCGGCTGAATACCGACGGTAAAGCGCCACTTACAATAGTGGCGTTTTACCGCCGACGCCGCCCCCGCCCCAGTGTGAAAGGGCCCATAGTGTAGTACGATTTATTTAGTAAAATGTATCAAAGAATAAAAGATGTAAACTCACATTTGTATATGCCCAAAGGCACCAACAAACAGCCCCACAGCTCAGAGATAGCCGCTCACCGCCGCTCGCTCCCACAGAGTTGATGTGTGTTCCACAGACCAGAACTCGTTACTAGAAAGTGATGTCACCACCTCCTGGATATGACAACAGCGGTCCTGCCTCAATGAGTTTCGCATTTATGCGTCTTCAGGAAGCACTGACTTCCTCCTTCAGGTGCTTCTTGAAGACTCCCGAGTGCAAAACACATTGAGATTGTACTTTTAAGTGGGTTGGGGCTTATAAACCTGTATTTGCCTATGCAGAGAAAATTGCATATTCACTTTAATAACAGCCCAGTCAGCTGCTTGTACTTTTTTCTTTGCTTCCCCGCTGCTCCATTCACCTATAGGATGAGAAAGATAAGCTCTATGTAAACTCTAGTTTGCAACTTAAAGCTTACATAGGGTTGACTGCTCTCCCCTTGATCCCGTGTGACAGCATTGGGTGCTTGATCAGAGTATTGTTCCCATACTTAGAAGTTCAAATACTGTATATCATCTTGTTTCCCTGGATGGATGGAGCAGCAGGTGAGCAAAGAGAAGGTAAGTACAAGCAGCTATAAGAGCCGGAATTAAAGTGAATCTATTTCTTTGCCCTGCACATCCCTGTCCTTCTGCCCCAGAGTGATTTCAGACATTCTTCCAATACAATCTTTTAAACCTTCCACTTGCAGGGTGTTCAGCAGGAGTCAGACATGGCCACCAATCACTAAAAACCACAGTGTCAACGGGATTTAGAGGAAAAAATATGTGGTCAGCAGTGGTAGGAGGAAATTGTTATGCCGCGTACACACGATCGGGATTTTGGTCGGAAAAAGATATGATGTCTTTTCCGAAGGGCTTCTGCTCAAGCTTGTCTTGCATACACACGGTCACACAAAAGTTCTCTGAACTTTTGACCGTCAAGAACGCGGTGACGTACAACACTACGACGAGCCGAGAAAATGAAGTTCAATGCTTCTGAGCATGCATCGAATTGTTTCCGAGCATGCGTGATTTTTTGCGCGTCCGAATTGCATACAGACGATCGTTTTTTCGCATAAGAACTTTTTCCGACCGAAAAATAGAGAACCTGCTCTCAATCTTTTGTTGGCTGGAATTCCGCCAGCAAAAGTCCGATGGAGCATACACACGGTCGCATTTTCCGACCAAAAGCTTACATCGGTCTTTTGCTGGCGGCATTTCCGATCGTGTGTACGGGGCATTAGGAAGGAAGTTCGAGCCAACTCACTGACATAACTGAAAGTCAGAATTTCCATAAATGCATGCTTCAGCATAACATTGAAAAAAAACATATAACATCAAGAGATAGATCTGTATACAAATACTGTGAATAGGGGCAGGACAGGTTAATGATAGGTTCACCTTAATATTTAATTCTTACCTCTCTTGCCGTATACATTTCAGGAAGTTCAAATATCAAAACTAAATACGTCTCGTCATTGTTTTGGAAAAACTGCTCAATCTCAGGGGTGCTGGAAGAGACAATGTGAATGCTCATATCCGTGTTATCTAATCAATTCATCATCATTTGACAATATTGAATAAAAGATTTAGCAAAGATGTAAACCCAATAACTGATATCTCATGTAAGCTTTAACATGTTACTGTAATTTGAAAAGCAGTTTTATTATTTAAAGTGGTTCTAAAACCTAAGACCCCTTTCACACTGGGGAGCTTTTCAGGCATTTTAGCGCTAAAAATATCGCCTGTAAAGCACCTGAAAGGCGCCTCTCAAGCCACCCCAGTGTGAAAGCCCGCGTGCTTTCACACTGGGGCAGTGTGCTTGCAGGATGGGAAAAAAATCCTGCAAGCAGAATCTTTGGGGCGGTGGGGGAGCGGTGTATACACCGCTCCTCCACTGCCACTGTCCATTGAAATGAATGGGCAGCGTTGCCGAAGCAACCCTTTGCTTGACCGATAGCGGGGGTTGAAAGTGCCCCGCTAGTGGCCGAATAGTGCTGCTATAACAGCGGTAAAGCACCACTAAAACTAGCGGCGCTTTACCGCTACCGCCCACACCGCCCTATAACAGCAGTAAATCGGTAAACCGCTAAGGGACCCATCGCCCAGTGTGAAAGGGGTCTTAAGTTTTTTACCTTAACGCATTCTATGCATTAAGGTAAAAAATATTTTGCATGCAGCTTCCCCCACAGTCCCCCTTATACTTATCTGAGTCCGAACTCGACTAAGCAATGTGCACAAGAGTAGTGGCTCTCCCTGCTCTGTCCCTCCCACACCTTTCAATCAAATCTTATGATGAGGGTGAAGGGTTAAGGCTGAGCCCCAAATATCTGTGCGGTGGACCCGAGAAGAGGCAGAATGGGGCTGCTCTGTGCAAAACCATTGCACAGAGCAGGTTAGTATAACATGTTTATAATTTTAATAAAAAAAAAACGGAAGCTTTAATATCATTACATCAGTCTCTGCCTTTAAGAAGTTAACAAAGGTCCATGGTTTGGATTTAGACCAACAACACTAGTGCTGCCAGGCAGAAGTGCCAACCACTTAGCCACCATGCTAGATATATATAGATATACCGTATATACTCGAGTATAAGTCGTTCCGAGTATAAGTCGAGGCCCTAATTTACTACAAAAAAATGGGAAAAACTTATTGACCCGAGTATAAGACGAGGGTGAGAAATGCACAGCTACTGTAAGTGGAAAAGAGGGTCAACAATGCCCATTTGCAGCATCACTGTGCCCATTTGCATGCCTCACTGTGCCCATTTGCAGCCATAGGTCCCCTGAACTTCAAACTCGGTAGTTAAGGGTTCCTAGATGCCCCCTAGCTGCAGCCAAAATTTGGGGTCTCTGAACCCAAAGGGTCCTGAAATGACATTGCTGCAGATGGACACAGTTGACCAAATTTGGGGCCTTGTATCTCAGGGCCACTTAGTGCTAGGAACCCCAAATTTGGTGTGCAAACCCAGTGGAACCAGCACCATAAAATTTCCAAAGCTGGGGTTTCTAGCACCAAGTGGCCCCGAGATACAGGGCCCCAAAAATCAGTTCAGAAAATGTCAAGCACTTTTCTGCAGCAGAAAATGACATTTTCCGAATCGGTTTTGGGGCCCCATATCTCAGGGCCACTTAGTGCTAGGAACCCCAGCTTTGGATATGTTATGGTACCAGTTCCAATGGGTTTGCACACCAAATTTGGGGTTCCTAGCACCAAGTGGCCCTGAGATATGGGGCCCCAAAGTCGGTCCAGAAAATGTCAAGCACTTTTCTTCAGCAGAGAATGACATTTTCCGAACCGATTTTGGGGCCCCGTATTTCGGGGCCACTTAGTGCTAGGAACTTCATCTTTGGATATGTTGTGGTACCAGTTCCACTGTGTTTTCATACCAAATTTGGGGTTCCTAGCCCCAAGTGGCCCTGAGATATGGGGCCCCAAAGTCGGTTCGGAAAATGAAATTTTTTGCTGCAGAAAAGTGCTTGACTCGAGTATAAGTCGAGGGGGGCACTTTCAGCACAAAAAAATGTGCTGAAAAATTCGACTTATACTCGAGTATATACGGTATATAGTATTTTTATTGCTGCAGCTGTAACACTTGGTGATCCTGCCATGAAGGTCCTTCCTCAGACACGTCCTATCATAGAATGACAACACTCTATCCCCGTCTACCAAATGATGTTACTGCATTGTCACTGTGTCACAGTGGCTTCTGATGGAAACAACATCTTCACAAATTACACAAATGTGTTCCAATGTTGTCATCATTAGGGATGGGCGAATGGTTTGACCCGAGCATTGTTCGACCGTTTGTTCGCCCCCCACCCCTAACCAACCACAATGCATTGTGGCGCTGAACAATGCATTGCAATCCCTGATTGGCTGAAGCAGTGAAAGCTTCAGCCAATCAGGGCACAGAGAACTGTCAGAGTCATGATTGGACATTATCATCATGACTTTATCCAATCATGGCGCATTCCCGCCCAACAGTATAAAAGTATTCTTTCAATGGCAGCCATTTTCAGTGTGATTTCGGCGTGGAGAGAGATAGAACAGGGCTATGTTCAGTGCTATTAGTTAGTTAGTGTGCTATACTGTGCTATTTTGCTTCAATTGTCAGTGTAGAATATTAGTTGAGTGTCAGTCTAGGGATAGTGTGAGTGTAGTGAGGACCATCATTCAGCTTTGCATAGTGTGCAGCTAGAATAGGGAAAGCTAAGATAGTTTCATGTAGTGTAGTGAGACCGTGTCATTCATACATACATTAGTGTAGAGTAGGGACAGCTCATATAGTTTCAATCTAGTGTAGTGAGACCGTGTCAGTAATCTTTACATTAGTGTATAGCTAGAGTAGGGAAAGTTCAGATAGTGTCAGTGTAGTGACGGTTAAAAACTGTCTATTTGATTGCGTTACTGCCAGTTTAACGCCATTTACTTCTGTGTGCGTTACTGCCAGTTTAACGCTATTTACTTCTGTGTGCGTTACTGCCAGTTTAACGCCATATAGTTTTGTGTGCGTTATTGGCAGTTTAACGCCATATAGTTCTGTATGTGTTGCTGCCAGTTTAACGCCATATAGTTTTGGGTGCGTTACTGCCAGTTTAACGTCATATAGTTCTGTGTGCGTTACTGCCAGGTTAACGCCATATAGTTTTGTGCGTTACTGCCAGTTTAACGCCATTTACTTCCAGTTCAACGCCATTTACTTCTGTGTGCGTTACTGCAAGTTTAACTCCATATTGTTTTGTGTGCGTTACTGCCAGTTTAACGCCATATAGTTCTGTGTGCATTACTGCCAGTTTAACGCCATATAGTTCTGTGTGCATTACTGCCAGTTTAACGCCATATAGTTTTGGGTGCGTTACTGCCAGTTTAACGCCATATAGTTCTGTGTGCGTTACTGCCAGGTTAACGCCATTTACTTCTGTGTGCGTTACTGCCAGTTTAACGCCATATTGTTTTCTATGCGTTACTGCCAGTTTAACGCCATATAGTTTTGTGTGCGTTACTGCCAGTTTAACGCCATATAGTTCTGTGTGCATTACTGCCAGTTTAACGCCATATAGTTTTGTGTGCGTTACTGCCAGTTTAACGCCATATAGTTCTGTGTGCGTAGCTGC
>JBBGZY010000991.1:0-285000 GCA_037952925.1 Lithobates clamitans | reverse complement strand
CTGTCCAGTTTCAAGATGTTAAGGCTACTTTAACACTGAGGCGGGGCGGGTTCGTTAGCGGTAAATCGAAACCAAAACTAGCAGCGCTTTAACGCTATTTAAGCGTCACTTTTCGGCCACTAGCGGGGAGCTTTTAACCTCCCAGAAGGGGTTAAAAGCGCCCGTGTTGCGGCGCTTTTCAGGCGCTTTGAAAGCGCTGCCCATTCATTCCAATGGGCAGGGGCAGTGTAGGAGCACTGTATACAGCGCTCCTACACCGCCACAAAGATGGTGCTTGCAGGACTTTTTTTCCTGTATTGCAAGCACACCACCCCAGTGTGAAAGCACTCTGGTTTTCACACTGGGGAGGCATGAGAGGCAGATTTCAGGTGCTTTTACACGCGCTATTTTTCAGTGAGAAAGGGGCCTAAGTCTGCCGAACCACAAGAAAAAATTGCGGTAATACACTTTTAAATGCAAAGAAACTTTTTACTAGCAGAAACATTTGTAGCTCTGTAGAGGTCATTCCACAGCATCTCCAGGCCTCAGAGCCTGGACCAAGACCACTTGCCATCATCGAGAGGAAAAAGAATTCCCAATTTTACCAAAATATCCTACAGGATAATGTCAGGATGGCTGTCCTCCAATTGAAGCTTGGTAGAAGTTTGGTGATACAGGAGGACAGTGACCCTACGCTTTAAAGTAAATCTACCACAGTCTGGCCTCAGAAAAACGAAATGCGCCTTTTGGAGTGGCCTAGTCAGAGCCCAGACCTTAAAACCATAGGCATGTTGTGGAATGAGCTCAGGAGAGCTGTTCACACCAGACATCCTACAAATGTGTCTGAGATATAGTAGTTTCGTTTTGTAAAGGGTAATAGTCAGAAATTTCTCCTGCAAGTTGTGCAGTTCTGATCAGAGCTACCAAATGTGCTTGCTTGAAGTAACTGCTACCAAAAAGTTCGACCAGCTATTAACACAAAGGGTTCACTTACTTTTTCCTTCTGAACACTCTAGGCACACATTTCACCCCCCCCCCCGATCACCCCCCTGTACCCCACGTCACAGTGACACCAATAGCAGTTTTTTTTTTCTGATTATTGCATTGGTGTCATTTTGTGACAGTTATAAGTGGTAGGGCAGTTAGTGTTGGGCCCCTTTTAGGTCTAGGGTACCCCCCCTAATAAAGTTTTAACCCCGTGATCACCCCCCGTCGCCAGTGTCACTAAGCGATCATTTATCTGATTGCTGTATTAGTGTCACAGGTGACGCTAGTTAGGGAGGTAAGTATTTAGGTTTGCCGTCAGCGTTTTATAGCGTCAGGGGTCCTCATATACTACCTAGTAAAGGTTTTAACCCCCTGATTGCCCCCTAGTTAACCCTTTCACCAGTGATCACCGTATAACTGCTACGGGTGACGCTGGTTAGTTAGTTTATTTTTTATAGTGTCAGGGCACCCGCCGTTTGTTACCTAATAAAGGTTTAACCCCCTAATCGCCCGGCGGTGATATAAGTTAAGTTTTAGTGTCAGATAGGGTCTGCGTCGCCCCAGGCAGCGTCAGGTTAGTGCCAATACCGTTAACACCCACGCACGCAGCATACACCTCCCTTAGTGGTATAGTATCTGAACGGATCAATATCTGATCCGATCAGATCTATACTAGTGTCCCCAGCAGTTTGGGGTTCCCAAAAACGCAGTGTTAGCAGGATCAGCCCAGATACCTGCCAGCAGCTGCGTTTTGCCCCTCCGCCCAGCCCACCCAAGTGCAGTATCGATCGATCACTGTCACTTACAAAACACTAAACACACATAACTGCAGCGTTCACAGAGTCAGGCCTGATCCCTGTGATCGCTAACAGTTTTTTGGTAGCGTTTTGATACAGTCGCTAACAGGAGCTTTTTACCTGTGAGTCTCACTAGTGTACCACTAAATTTAGAGCCCAAAATGGCAAATCGAAGGTACACTAGTGAAGAGGCCTACACGTTTCTGAGCATGACAGATAGTGAAGAGGAAGTCACTCTTCTGTGTGATTCAGGCTCAGAACACGATCCTGTAGACAGCAGTGGCTCCATGACAGATAGCTCTGACGACGGAGTTGTCCCTGCCAAGGTCAGGCGTACCAGACCCCAATCTTTTACTTCTGCTGTTGAGGTGCAAGAACCGCAGGGCTCTCATGGAGCACAGAAGTACTAGCGCCGCTATTCCTTGTGGTGAACTGGCAAGCACCAGCGGCCTAGTACACCCTGGACGTGCATCCAGCACTGCAGTAACACTTAGTGACGTGGCGAGTCCCATAAGTGCAGCTGGTGAGGTGGCAAGCACAAGTAGTGTCCCGCTGCCACCAAGAAGACGAACACAGGCCTGTCGTGCCCATAGTGCCCTTCCTGCTGCATTCGCCAATCCTAATTGGGAACCCACCACTTCTGCAGCACTCGTACTTCCCCCATTCACTGGCCAACCTGGCATTCAGGTGGAAACAGTTGATTTTACGTCACTTGATTTTTATTCGCCGTTTTTCACCGAAGATCTCTATAGATCTATTGTGGACCAAAGCAATTTGTACGCTGGTCAACACATCGCCGCTATTCCCCAGTCCTCCCTTGCCAGAGATTGGAAACCAATTACGGTTTCCGAATGTAAGCTCTTTCTGGGCCTTTCCCTCCTCATGGGCATAAATAAAGAGTGAGTTGCATGTATGACTAAATTTGAGTTTATTGGATTTCTTTTATAACAAAAAGTAGAAAATATCATTTTTTTTTTTTTTTTTTTTAATTTTCGGTTTATAGTGCAAAAAATAAAAACCGCAGAGGTGATCGAATACCATCAAAAGAAAGCACTATTTGTGGGAAGAAAAGGACGCAAATTTCGTTTGGGTACAACATTGCATGACCGCGCAATTAGCAGTTAAAGCACTGCAGTGCCAAATTGTAAAAAGTGCTCTGGTCAGGCAGGGGGTAAAACCTTCCGGGGCTGAAGTGGTTAAAAGCGCCCCGCTAGCGGCCGAATAGAGCCACAAAAACAACAGTAAAGCGCCGCTAAAAATTGGGGCGGCTCAGTGTGAAATGGCTCTAAAATCTCCTAAACTCTCCTAAACTATGTACAGAAAAATGCTTTCTATGAAATTTTTTTTTCTGGCAAAGGCCCAGTGTGCATTGAGCAATGTAGTAAATATAAAAATGCAGCTAATTGCAAGTTTGTCTTACTTCAAGGGAACATTTTGCTTTTTTTTTTTTGTGAGGTTTGTCCCAGAAACGTGATTGGCATAAGTTCTAGTGCCTGCTCTGCTAATGAACGTCTAAAACGAGTTCTAGTATATTGTGACCCTAACATCTGAATGATGCAGTTACAGCTTGACAAGTGGCTTGCTGTCTGCAGACATATTCCCTCGAGTCAGCTGTGTTGTAACCACACAGTGCCCAAGGCAAGGAGAGAAACACTTTTTTTTTTTTTTCTTTTCTTTTCTTTTTTTAACTGGCACCGCTCTTAGACAGCTAACCTGCTAGCTACGCCTTCTCATATCTAGGTAACAGTGATTAGAGACTAATATATAATTTTAATGGAGCAGAGATGTTTGCATAAAAATAAAAACTGGAGGAAATCTTTATTGTTGCCTCAGCCAAACAATTGTATTGCAGCTGTTTTTTGTTTTTTATACAGGATATAACATAAAAACATGTGATTAGTTAAAAATGATCTTTTCATCCAGTTTCCCAAAATTTCCACTGACATTAGATTTAGTCACAAAGCATCAAGCAAAAAATAAAAATAAAAAATTGCCTGTACCATTCATAAAACGTATTAAAGTATTACACTGGAAGTATCTGTAAAAATAGTAACTCTTAAAGCAGTATTAGTCCCAAAAGCAAACATTTATTAACTTTCAGCTTACTAATTCTTCAATGTGGTGGCTGCATTCGTTTTCTTTTTTTCCTTTATTAAAAGCTGAACAAGCTGTCCTGTAGATGTAGCATTTAGAGGGTTTAGAAAAGCCATTTAACCTCGACAGGGGTGCTTACCATGATCAGGTTTTATTTATTTATATAAAACCTTTATCCCAAAAAGAAGAAAAAAAACTGTTGCTGAAACTGCTCATAAGTGTTAGCTGGAGTTTGAATTCAATTTGTTAGTATATCTAAATGTGCTAGTGCGTGTTAGAGACCAGATCACTGGGTTAAAACAGAGGGAAGAAAGCATGAAACAATGAATGCAGCCATCACATATAATGAATGATAAGCTGAAATAAATAACATTTTAGTTTTTCTGTTTTAATACTGCTTTAAATAAGAAAACAATTAAGCACCTTGTAGTTAAAGTGATTGTAAAGGTTTGTTTTTTTTCAAAATAACAAACATGCCATATTTACCTTCTCTGTGCAAGGGTTTTGCACAGAGCAGGTAGGTTTCTGTAGTGGGACACCGGGGCAGTTAACTGGCAAGTGGGGCAGGACACACAGTACCTTTTTCACCTCAGCCTTTACCCATGGCCAGTAAAACCCGTCAGTTATCCTGGCTTCTGTTTTTTTTAGCCCCCAGGTGTCCCCCTAGTGCATCGTTGTGGGCTAAATCAAGGAGCATCCGCCAATACGACTGGGGAACCAGCAACTGCTCCACAGTTTCCCCTCGGCTTTCAGCTACTCTATAAAGCAAGTTCAATGCAAAGTTAGGAAACCTTTGTTCGGCACCGGGCACTTTTGGGACTCCATTAATAACTGATACCTGCTCCCGAGCATTGACTAAGGTGGGGTCCTGTAGCTGTGTGGTGCCAAACGCACCCCTGGACACCCCCAAAATCTGGGTGCACTAGCCTAGAAAAAGTTTCCCCCTCATCCTCCTCAATCAAGGTCTGCAATGGGGAAGATTCCTCTTTGTCCTCCCCCAACATGACCTGTAGCGGAGAGATTCCCCCCCTCCCCCAGAGGTCATGTCACGTACCTGGTGGAGACTGAGCTGTAGAGAGGGCTTCTCTTGCACCTCCTGTATAGCACCCCTGATAGAGATGACAGGGAGTGAAAGACACAGAGTGGCACGAGGGCCGATGTAGCAGGTGGCTCAGGATGGGTCTTGGCAGGAGCCCGATAGCTGCAGATTACCGTACGGGCACCGAGGACTGGAACTCCATGTTGCGGGAACAGCAGGCTGAGTCGTGGTCGATACAAAAGCCAGGAGGTCATCAACAGCCAAGTAGAGCAGGTACTGGAACGTGAGGCAGGATCAAAGACGGGATACAGGCCAGGTTCGGTACACAGTCGGGCAGCGCGGTACAGGAGCATGAAGCAGGGACAAGGTCAAAACACAATCCGGGGTCACAGGAAGGCAGGCAGAAGTCCAAGAGGCGTCTCAGGTACAAGCCGAGTCGAACACAGGAACAGATCAGATTCAGGTAACCTGTACTAGCTGAAAGACCACTCAGCAAGGGTCATGTGTCAGTGTTCAGCTTAAATAAACTATTTGGCGCCCAGACGTGCACGTGTGCGCGCGCATTGGCATGCGTCTGTGTGCGTGCATTGGCGAGCGCCTGTGCATGCCAGTGCAGGTCCTTTTTGTACACACTGGTGTGCTTGTGTGCAGGTGCGCATCTGTTAGCCAGACTTCTCTTACATTGCCCCCCCCCCCCAATGGGCAACCTCTGGATGCCCATCTGTAATTTCTTTTCAGGGTGAGCCTGGAAAAAAGCCTGTATCAACCTCTTGGCATGTAAATTGGATTCTGGTTCCCAAGAGTTGTCTTCAGGTCCGTAACCTTTCCATTTAATCAAAAACTGAATTACATTTCCTCTCCTTCTACAGTCCATAATGGCTTCAACCTCATACTCCTCATTACCGTTGACTAAAGTAGGTGCAGGTGGATCCGACTCAGGACCAGGAAAAGGATCCAACCTTGCATTCTTCAGTAACGAGACATGGAAGACTGGATGGATCTTGTAATTCTCCGGGAGTGACAGTTCGTTTGATCTGTCTTTTGACAGGGAAGGGACCAATAAATCTTGGTCCGAGTTTCTTCGATGGACAGGATATTGTCCTGCTGTGCCTTGGAGATGTTCCTTTGTAGAACTTTATTGTTCAATTGAAGGAAGTTTTAATCTTTCCTGGACTGCAGAGACCAAGGAGTCGGGTAAGATGTCTAGTAGGACAGTTGGAAAGTATCCATAGTTTGCAAAAAACGGGGCTTGTCCCGTAGCTGAGTGAACCGCATCATTGTATGCAAACCCTGCCAGGGGTAACAGTGATGCCCAGTCATCCTGGGCAAAGGATGAGATATTGTTCCAGAGTCTGGTTTGTACATTCAGTTTGGCCATTGGTCTGGGGATGGTATGCTGAGGAGAAATAAGTTTAAATTTTCAACATCTTACAGAGCTCTTTCCAAAATCTGGAAGTAAATTGCACCCCCCGATCCGAGGTGATGCTGCTGGGTACCCCATGGATCCTGACTATCTTCCTGATAAAGATGCAGGCAATCTCTGTTGCTGATGGAGTTCTTATTAAAGGAATAAAATGGGCCATTTTAGTCAGTCTGTCCACAATCACAAAAATGGTGGTAAATTTTTCAGATGGCGGAAGTTCCACGATGAAGTCCATATTAGTCATCTCCCAGGGCCTCTTGGGAATGGTCTTAGCAGACCCCACTATTTGACTTTATTTGTTCCAGGCACAAACTCCACAGGTGTTCACATAGTTCTTACAGTCGAGTCTTAAGCCCGGCCACCAAAAGGACCGTTGCACAAGTTCCACTGTCTTGGTTACCCCGAAATGTCCTGCTAGAGGGTGGTCATGACAGAGACTCAGGATCTTGGGGCGCAGACTTGGGGGTATGAACACTTTTCTATTGTGTAAAAATAGACGACCTTGTTCCTGAAAACAGATGCCCGATGGCAAACTGTCCCTTGTGGATGCTTGCTTGAGATGGGAAATCAGGTCTACTTGTAGTAGTAGAAAACTTTGTGCCGGCAAGATTGTGACTGCCTGGTGGGATTCTCCTTCCTCTGGGTACATTTGTGATAGAGCGTCTGGCTTGCCATTCTTGGAGCCTGGCCTAAAAGTTATGTGGAAGGAGAAACGGGAAAAGAATATCGCCCACCTGGCCTGCCAAGGTCTTAACCACTTAGCTGTTCTAAGGCATTCGAGGTTCTTATGATCGGTAAAGATCAAAATAGGGTGGGCTGCTCTTTCCAGCAAATAACGCCATTCCTCCAGGGCTGTCTTTATGGCTAACAATTCACGGTCACCCACATCATATTTCCTCTCTGCGGGGCTAAGTTTCCTGGAGAAGAAAGCAATGGGGTGCAGTAGAGACTTCGCCCCCTGGCGCTGGGACAGGATGGCACCCACAGCATTCTCTGATGCGTCTACCTCAAGAACATATGGTGATGCAGGGTCTGGATGTTGCAAGATGGGAGCTAAGGTAAACAGGCCTTTCAGTTGGTCAAACGCGGCTTGTGCAGCAGGTGTCCACTGGAAGCGAGAATTCTGTTTTGTCAGTTGGGTAATGGGCGGGATAATGGCAGAGAAATCCTTAATGAACTTGCGGTAGAAGTTGGCAAACCCAATGAACCTCTGTGTACTCTTTCTGTCTGTCGGAGTGGGCCATTCTAGGATGGATTTGACCTTTTGGGGATCCATGGAGATGCCTGAGGTGGAGATGATCAGTCCCAGGAATTGGATGGTGTCTTTCTCAAATTCGCACTTCTCGGCCTTTGCATATAGTCCATGATTTCTTAACCGACTGAGAACCTTTTTTACATGTTCACGGTGTGCCGAGAGGGAATTGGAAAAGATGAGGATATCATCTAGATACACGATAAGGAACAGATCAAGGAAGTCTCTAAAAATGTCATTGACAAAATGCTGGAATGTTGCTGGGGCATTACATAGCCCAAAGGGCATAACAAGGTACTCATAGTGTCCAAATCTAGTGCGAAAGGCAGTTTTCCACTCATCCCCCTTGCGGATTCGTACAAGGTTGTACGCCCCTCGTAAGTCCAGTTTTGTGAAAACAACGGAAGTCTTGAAGCGTTGAAAAAGCTGCGGAACTAGAGGCAAAGGGTATCTGTTCTTGACAGTAATTTTATTCAATTCTCTGTAATCAACGCAAGGACGCAGAGTGATCCTTTTTCTCTACGAAGAAGATTCCCGCGCCTGCGGGGGATGTGGAAGGCCGGATGAAGCCTTTTTCTATATTCTCATCAATGTATTGGCGTAGTACTTCAAGTTCCAGTTCAGAGAGGGGAAAAATGCGCCCAAACGGAATTTCGGATCCCGGCAACAGTTCAATATGGCAGTCATATGGGCGATGAGGGGGTAGAGTGTCTGCTCCTTGTTTATCAGAAACATCCAAAAACTCGTGATAAACTGCAATTATGAGTTGTGACACAGGAGAGTCATTATGTACTGCCAGGAGAGGTGCAGATGTCATGGACATGGGATGAAGGCAGGACTGCTGGTAATAGGAAGAAGAAAAGGTAATTTTCCCAGTAACCCAGTCTATCAGCGGGTTGTGGGCCTGCAACCAGGGAATGCCCAAGATGACAGGGAACAAGGGTGATGGGATAATATCCAGGCGTAGGTGTTCCTGATGACCCGTATCAGATGTAATCAGTAGCGGGCAGGTCTCATGTGTTATCGGCCCGGACCTGAGACTGGATCCATCAGCCAGGTGGATGGACAGCTGGTAAGTCCTTATCCATAAAACAGCTGCAGGCCCCGGAGTCAACTATAGCTGGTACCTGAATGTTTCTCCCAGGGAGCTGAAGTGACAAGGACAGGGTGACATGAGCAGATCCCTTTTGATCCAGAACAATTGGCAAGATAGGCAGAGGGGGTGATCCCAGTCTTTGTGGGTCTCACAGGGCAGTTTGGGAGAAAATGACCCGCTACCCCACAGTATATACACAGGCCCATTCTGCGTCTTCGCAGCTTCTCAGTACTGGAGAGTGGAGAATGAAAAAGTCCCAATTGCATAGGTCTGGTTATGGTGCCAATCCTGTCTGCTCTCCTTTCCATGAATCGGCGATCAAGCTGAATAGCAAGATTAATGAGGCCTTCAAGGGAGCTGGTAGCCTCCACTCGAGCAAGCTCATCTTTGACTCCTTTGAACAAGCCAAGGCGAAATTGATGCCCTAAGGCCGCATCGTTCCATCCGGAATCTGAGGCCCATAAGCGGAATTGTGCAACATAGTCCTCAGCAGGTCGATGACCCTGTCGCAAAGTTTGGAGGTTGGATTCAGCGGTAGCAGTGCGCTGGGGGTCATCATATAGTTGGGCCATAGCATCAAAAAATGAAGAAAGAGTCCAGAACTGAGCTCTTTTGTTCAAGGAGTTGGTGGGCCCAAGATTGTGACTCTCCGAGAAGTAGGGAAATAACAAATCCCACCTTAGTGACTTCACGTAAGAAAGCTCTTGGCTGCAGGGAAAAGTAAAGTTCACAAGAGTTCTTGAATGCACGGAACTTGTGCCGATTGCCTGAGAATCGCTCTGGTGCAGGAACTCGGGGTTCAGATGGTGATATGACATGTGAGGATGCGGATGCAGTCTGCTCAGACGTGGGACGGTCTGGTGCGATATCAGGTGCAGGAGTCGCTGAGGCAAAAGCTTGGATGCAACTTTCCAGCTGTGCATGGCTCCTTTGCAGAGTGCTGACTGCCTGTGTGAGCGGGACAAGTTGCTGGCATAGCAGTTCCAAAGGTGAAGCCTCTCTCTGTCTCCGACATCTGGCTGAGTGGTACTGTCACATACCTGGTGGAGACTGAGCTGTAGAGAGGGCTTCTCTTGCACCTCCTGTCTAGCACCCCTGATAGAGATGACAGGGAGTGAAAGACACAGAGTGGCACGAGGGCCGATGTAGCAGGTGGCTCAGGATGGGTCTTGGCAGGAGCCGATGGCTGCAGATTACCGGACAGCCACGAGGACTGGAACTCTGTGTTGCTGGAACAGCAGGCTGAGTCGTGGTCAATACAAAAGCCAGGAAGTCATCAACAGCCGAGCAGAGCAGGTACTGGAACATGAGACAGGATCAAAGACGGGATACAGGCCAGGTTCGGTACACAGTCGGGCAGCGCGGTACAGGAGCATGAAGCAGGGACAAGGTCAAAACACAAGCCGGGGTCACGGGAAGGCAGGCAGAAGTCCAAGAGGCGTCTCGGGTACAAGCCGGGTCAAACACAGGAACACAGGAACAGATCAGATTCAGGTAACAGGTACTGGCTGAAAGACCACTTAGCAAGGCTCATGTGTCAGTGTTCAGCCTAAATAAACTTTTTGGCGCCCAGACGTGCATGTGCGCATCTGTGTGCTCGCTTGTGTGCAGGTGCTTATCTGTTAGCCAGACTTCTCTTACAGGTCAACTCTGTCTTGAGACCTGAAAGATGAGCATTATCAACTATTCATATTTTCTGAAATGTCATTATCAGTGACAGGTATCTCAACATATTGGGTGTGTGTTGTGGGTGGTTCTGGACCAGACCCCTCAAGGTTTGGCCCCAAAAGGCCCAGTGTCTCTAGTTCTCCTAGCTGTCCTGGCAGCCCCGTCTGTTCCTGGTTCCATAGTTTAATAAACAACGGGCAGTCACGCCCCACTATGATGTCATGTATCAGACTTCTTAGCACCCCAACCTCTTGTGTCACTGAGGTACAGCCATAGGAAACGGTCCCCGGAACTAGGGGGTACTCTCTGGTGTCCCCATGGATACACACTTCCCGTAGAGTCTTACTTACTGGGCTGAGTCTCCCGATCACCCTGGAATGTACCAGTGTCACCATGCTGTGGGAGTCCAGTAGAGCCTTGGCAGGAAGTTGGTTCACCCACACTTCACACTAAAACCGTCCTGCAGCCAGATCAAGATGAGTGGCACAAGCTCTTTGGACATAGGAGCTTCTCTGACCAGTCCCACAATCCCTAGGTTCCTCCTGAAGTGGGCGCTGTGCTCAGGTATGCCCCCGGGACCAACATCACCAACACTGTATATCCCCCATCCTTCGGACAGGAACCAACCTTCGTGGTTCTAAGGAAGATGATGCAGGTTTGCGATTTCCAACGTCTGGCAGGGCTTCCCTCCTAGGTGCTGTGGACGGTCTTGTTGCCCTTGGTGTGGGTTCCCGGTGCTTGGTAGGCCCGAGCAGGTCCTCCTACCATGGTGTATCTTTCTACCAACTCTGCCAGCTGGTTAGCGGTTGCAGGGTCTCCCATGGCTTACCCAGTGCTGTAGGTCATCTGGCAGGGACTGCAGGCATTGGTCCATTGCACCATTTGCGGGTCTGTTAACTTTTCTGGTTGCAGCCATTTTTTGATCAGCTGTACCAGTTTGTGCATTTGGGACCTGGGTGGACAGTCAGGTTTGTACCTCCAGCGGTGCACCCTCTGAGCCCAGACGGCTGTGGTCACTCTCAGGTGGGCCAGGATCTCTGCCTTCAGATGCTCATAGTCGCTGATGTGCTCAGTTGGGAGGTCAAAGTAGGCCTTTTTTTGCGGGTCACCAGTAAGGAAAGGGGAGATAATGCCAGCCCATTGGTCACGTGGCTACCCCTCTCTCTCCGCTATCCTCTCAAAGGTAGTGAGAAAGGCCTCCACATCGTCGCTAAGTGTCAGTTTTCGCAAGAAATGGCTGGCCCTCACGGATACTTAGTTGCCAGCGGCGATGACCGCTTGCTCTTGTCTGAGCCAGGCGCTGCACTGCCTCCTGCAAGGCAGCCACCTATGCCTAAGTGAACTCCTGCTGGGCAGCAACCTGGGTGGCTAGCAACCGTGTGCTTTCCTTCTGTGCAGATACAGCCTATGCCAGAGCCTGCTGCAGCTGAGCCATTGCTTTCCTCATGGCGACGGTTTGCCTCTGCTGAGGCTTGCTGCTGGGTCACAGTGGCTTGCTCCAACGCCTTGATGACCTCCTCCATGCCTTTTCCTGCTGTTTGCAGTGTCTGAGCTGATTTCACCCAAGACATGCCATAGATACACTGTCTCTTTAAATGGTTTTTGCGGCTGCAAATGCACTTCTGCCAGCATCCAAGACATAGAGTTGCCACCTCATCCCTTTAAACCCGAACACCTTTGAATTACACAGGTTCTGAGGCTAATTAAATGCAGATAAGGCATCAAGTGAGTTTAATTACCATCTTAATCAGCCACAGAACCTGTGTAATTAATATGTGTCCGGGTTTAAATGGATGAGGTGGCAACCCTACCAAGACACCAGTTGTAAAGTTTGGGGGATTGTAGCTCCACAGGACTGAGTGCAAAGCCATTAAACTTTAAATAAGGCTTTTATTTTCAGCAAGCAAATCAAAATAAGGCTTCCAGTGGCACACAAGCACAAAAATACAAAATAAATTCAGCACAAAGTAAAAGTAAAAAGGCACAAACAGTTCATGAATGGGTCTTCGCCCCAAGGATTTAACAGTCCTTGTTGAATCTTTTTAGCAGCCTCCAGCAGACTCGCAGCTCTTCAAGACAGGTGTATTCACCAACTCGTCCTCACCACCCCTAGCATTACTTCCTGCTTTTAAGAGCTGCTTCCTGGAGGTTCTTAACCCCGTGTGTGCTGGATTCCCTGTAGCCAGGGATGGAGGCTCTTTCCCACCCGAATATCACTTCAGAGCCTCTGAAATTTCGGGTCCCAAATATCTCTTTATTAACACAGAACTGCGAGTCAGACCTCTCCTGATTAAAGCTATTCCCCGGAATTCCTCATCCCTCCTGGGAGACCCCCTGAATACTACCACACTTCCCTTAAAGGGACCATAACCCTAATATCGGTGCTATATAGCACCCGTCCATGACCAAACCTTGGCGTCCTGTACTCCCTTTTGTTGCCAGCGGTTTAGATATTAATGGCTGTGTTAATTTATTTTGAGGGGACAGCAAATTTACACTGTTATACAAGCTATACACTCATTACTTTACATTGTAGCAAAGTGCCATTTCTTCAGTGTTGTCACATGAAAAGATATAATAAAATATTTTAAAAAATGTGAGGGGTGTACTCACTTTTGTGAGATACTGTATACAATAAATATACCCAGAAGTAGGATATCCAGGGAATTTTAACTGGGATTCAGACATGAAGCACAATACTGGTAAACTTAATTGTAATACCTTATATTACCTCCAGTCCTATCAGCCTCCTTCCATATTGCTGGCTGCTTTTGGTGCCCTGGTGTCCCCTTTGCTTTCTCGGCGGTGCTGCTTTATACACTGTACTTTTTAGATGCTTTGTGCCTTGATGTCCTACACCACTCTCCCCTCCACAGTCTGGTGGATTGGTGACTATCCCAATGTATGTGTGCTGCATTTTAATAAAGTTGTCTTTGCTTGGTATTATCCTCAATGCCATGTTTTCTACTTCTCTCTTGCCTAGAAATGTAATGCTCTAGTCAGATCTGGTTGGTAATGTGTATGTAATCTGAAGTGTTATAGGCACCTACCAAGTCCTGGTTTCCCAGAGATGGTGCCTCAAAGATGGGGCTGGTGAAGTGGCAGAGTGAACCGACTCCCGTGATGCATGCTGCTGCTCATAGTGGATGGAGCAGGCTGGTGGAGAAGCTGCTGGTCCACCTTAAACCGTGGTGGGTTCTGGATCGGGGGAAGGCTGTTCTCTGTTGTCCCAGGCTGAAACCACTGTGAATGCTTGCAGGCTCCTGGAGTGATGGAGCAAGGCAGTGGCTTGTGTTAGACATGATTCGGGGCCGTTGCCATGTCTGCCCCATCTACTGAGAAAGAGCAGCAGTATTTGGCGAACAGGGAGCTGATCTTGCCGCATTGAGCCCTGGGCGGGTTGTTGGGGGGGGGGGGGGGGGGTTTCCTCCACCCATTGTGACCTGGGATAAGGGGTGTGCGCACTGATTATGCACAAGAGAGCTGAAGCAGAGAAAGAGAGGGGCCATGACCACCCCCCTTCCCACTTTTCAGGTTTTCATTTGCTGTCTGTGACTCCATTAGGTAGATTTATCCTCTGTATGTTACGGTGACCATTATCATTACCATACAGTGAAAGTGAAGGAAAATCCAAAATTTTGGGATGTCATCTGAACAAGAATAGAGGGGAAAGTCCTCCAATAGGGACACTAGTTCTGGTGACAAACAGGGGTTCATTCACTTCTGTTTTGGCTGACGGGGGTTAGAACCTTCCCTTGCCTTTAATTCTGCTTTAAAGTGACACTAAATAATATCTTTTATTCTCTTAAAATGATCCATACACATTCAGTACTTAATGGCCATGAACTTTCTTGAAATTTTTACTGTTTTTCTGGCTCCTTTTAACATCGTGTGAGTTTCCAAACCCCTCCTTTTTGACCTCAGTTTTGTTTGTTCGGAAAGAACAGTGCATGTTAGTTGGAGTCATGCACACTGCTCTATGCACACTAGACACTAGAGATCCCATAATCCCTAGTCAATCTCTGGGGCAAACAAGAGGTGGCTACCTTCCCACATACGTTGGGACCATGGAGATCTAATGTAGTGACCCCCAAGGCTACATTCACACTGGTCATTTATTCCGGTGCAAATTGTAGCGGTAGGCATCTTCTGATCCTACCGCAGCTCTGCGTGGGTAGGTGTGGCTGCCTGCCCCATTTACTATGACAGGTTGCTGGCAGCCACAGGTGTTTGCGGCTGTCCACACAGCCAGCAATTACCTGTGTAATCTCACACAGAAAATATCTGTGCTGGATGCAAACAAGCATTTTATGATTACCTCCAGTAATTGCTGGCTGTGCAGAGAGCCGCGAATAGCTGCTGCTGTCAACGACCTGTTAGTGTGGGGACAGCGGCTGCATCTAGCTGCTCAGAGCCACAGTAGGAATCAGAAGATTCCTGCTGCTACAATTTGCACAAAATCGCCAGTGTGAATGTAGTCTAACAGGAAGCCAAATCACAGCAGTATTAATAAAGGAATTTTGAAATTTGGATGAGGTGGGGAGAAATGGAAGGTACTTTTTACACTAAGAATATGTACTTGTTTTTTAAACCAGAGTTTAGTGTTGATTTAACAGCTTCCCGACCGCTGTACGATGATATACGTCGGCAGAATGGCAAAAGGGCGTACAGGTACGTCCCCTTTAAGAAGCGGCACCGCCCGCCGTGTTGACCGTGACCACGGGTCCCGCAGACTTTGTCCGCCGGGTGCCCGCAATCATGTCACGGAGAGGTAGAAGGGGGTGATGCCTTTGTAAACAAAGCATTTCCCCGTTCTGCCTAGTGTCATGACAGAGATCACTGCTCTCTGTCATCGAGAGCAGTGATCGCTGTCATGTGTATTGAAGCCCACCCCCCCACAGTTAGAATGACTCCCTAGGACACACTTAACCCCTTCATCGCTTCCTAATGGTTAACCACATTAACTGACGTAATTTACACAGTAATCTGTGCATTTTTATAGCACTGATCACTGTATAAAAATGACAGTGGTCCCAAAATAGTGTCAAAAGTGTCCGATGTGTCCGCCATAATGTCGCAATCATGATAAAAAACGCAGTTTGCCACCATTACTAATAAAAAAAAAATTATAATAAAAATGCTATAAAACTATCCCCCATTTTGTAGACGCTATACATTTTGTGAAAACCAATCAATATATGCTTATTGCGATTTTTACCAAAAATATCACCAAAAATATGTAGAAGAATACATATTGGCCTAAACTTAGGGAAATTTTTTTTTTTATATATATATATTTTTGGGGATATTTATTATAGCAAAAAGTAATAAATATTGATTTTTCTTCCAAAATGGCGCTCTTTATTTTGTTTATAGCGCAAAAAATAAAAACCGCAGAGGCGATCAAATACCACCAAAAGAAAGCTCTATTTGTGGGAAAAAAGGACATCAATTTTGTTTGGGTACAATGTCGCACAATTGTCAGTTAAAGCGCCGCAGTGTCGAATCGCAAAAAGTGCTCTGGTCAGGAAGGGGGCAAATCCTTCCGGGGCTGAAGTGGTTAAGTTATAAAATAATAAAGCAAAACAATATCCAGCAGGGTGTACATCCTCCAAATCTTTGATTTATTGAAACAGCACTTAAAAAGGACCCTTGTCTTAGCTGGGATGCACAGATTATACACACAAATTAAAAGCCACCACCTGTTATAGGTGGAGACAATCAAGATTGTTGGTAAGCATGCATTAATCATCATAAAATAGACAAACATAAATTAAACACACCGAACGATTTTTCAAAAGTTATAAGGCTGTCAAATGAAAAAGCAACCTTTTTAAATATATACTACTTACAACTATAGCTCATTTAAAAAAAAAAAAAATAATATCCCACCTGTAATTGAGACTCAGTGGAGTTATCAGCTGTAGATGAAAAATCCACTGGGCCTCCCTCTGTAACAGCTTTCTACTTCTCCTCCTCTGCTATTTGGGAGTACCATTTTGATACCATGAAATGAAAACTAAGTCATATTACTATTGTAAATGACCTTAAGTGCCGAGACACTTTAGACATTTTTGACAAAGATGTACCCTGACTACTGCAGTAGTGCTCACCAATCCTAGTGCGAAGATGTCATATAGTACATCGCTAATATTGTACATTGCAGTATAAACAGAAAATGACATAAATAACATTTTTATCACCACAATTTATAAAATGCTCCAATGAGTTTTTTTACCTGAGACACATGAAAGAACCTACAGTTCTGGTGTGACATTGACAATACCTACAGGTAGATGAGCCTGGCCTTCTGTTCTTCCGATCATTAAACAGAGAGAGTGACAAGATGGATCTCAGTGTCGGAGTGCTGCGACTAATAATCTGCATCCTTTCTTTAGTAGCTCATATATTTGTGGATTTGAAAATAGAATGGGAAGATTTTTCGGCGGGTCGGTGCAGCTGTTATCCTGGGCCGCCGCCATATAACGGCGCTGCCTTCCAGGATCCCTAGGGGGCGCGCGCGCCGCGTCACTCGGGTCCCGGTGCGCGTGCCCGGCGGCCGCGATGTCCGCCGGGCACCCGTGATTGCCCGATAACCGAGCAGGACCGTGGATCTGTGTGTGTAAACACACAGATCCATGTCCTGTCAGATGGGAGGAGACCGATGGTGTGTTCCTTGTACAGAGGAGCATCGATCGGTCTCCTCTCCTTGTGAACCTTCTCCCCCCCAGTTAGAATCAGTCCTTAGGAACACATTTAACCCTACAGCGTCCCCTCCTGGTTAACCCCTTCATTGCCAGTCACATTTATACAGTAATCAATGCATTTTTATAGCACGGATTGCTGTATAAATGTGAATGGTCCCAAAAATGTGTCAAAATTGTCCGATGTGTCCGCCGCAATATCGCAGTCACGATAAAAATCGCAGATCGCCGCCATTACTAAAAAATAAATAATAATAAAAAATGCTATAAATCTATCCCCTTATTTTGTAGACGCTATAACTTTTGCACAAACCAATAAATATACGCTTATTGCGATATTTTTTACCAAAAATATGTAGAAGAATACATATCGGCCTAAACTGAGGAAAAAATTTGTTTTAAAAAAAAAAAATTTGGATATTTATTATAGCAAAAAGTAAAAAATATTGTGTTTTTTTTTCAAACTTGTCACGCTTGTTTTGTTTATAGCGCAAGAAATAAAAACTGCAGGGGTGATCAAATACCACCAAAAGAAAGCTCTATTAGTGGTGAAAAAATGATAAAAATTTCATTTGGGTACAGTGTTGTATGACTGCGCAATTATTGTTCAAAGTGTGACAGCGCTGAAAGCTGAAAATTGGCTTGGGCAGGAAGGGGGTAAAAATGCCCTGTATGGAAGTGGTTAATAAAACATATCACTTTATTCTATTCTGTTAGAATATTTTGTGACAAAGGCGAGTGCACTTGTCATATTTAGTTTATTATTTTTTATCATTTCATTTTTACCTGGATTAACTCCTTCCTGTCCCTTAACATAGCTCCTCACTTCCCCTTCCTTATCAACCAACTGGGATATCTTCTATCTGCTGAGCACAAAGTATTAACTTTAGTCTCTCCCACAAACGATTCAATAGAGAAGCAACTCTGAAGGGCCCTTGCAAACTCCTTTTGTGGGAACAGCTTCAATCATGTGACCTGGAGGGCAACTAGGGGCCCCCAGAATAGAATTATCAGCTGTCTGTTTACGAAAGATTGAGGTATGGACACACACCAATATTATATCACTTATTAAAGTAAGATCCAAAAAATGTATGGCATGTTTGTTCCAATTACACGTAAAGATAATTCTCACTGATCTAACATAAACATTGCTGTGAATCTTCCTCTGAGCCACTCCAGAGAATTTAAAAGTTTGTCTATAAAGTGACCGTAACATAACCTAGAACCTGAGAATGGGTTATTACCACAAAGATGTGGACCTCCTCCCACCAGCCCATATAGAGGATAGCAGGTGATTGGTGAAAATTAAAAAAAAATAATACAGCTAGGTCATGCCCCTAGCCTGTACCTAGACAGTGAAGGAGAAGCAGCAAGACTGATCTCCGTGTCACTCTGCTCTCCATGTTGGTGTGCGTGTTCCTTGTTATCACTTGAGCGCTGCAGCACAACTCAATTACTTCTTGAGCCTCTTCTTCCTCTCACTACATCTTAGCTCTGCTTTACAGTGAATTTCAAGAAAAGTTGATACCTTTTTCAAATCAAGGTACTTACAGTAACTGCTTTAAAAAATACACTTAGGGGGCCAATTTATAACAGTTATGCCCTGTACACACGGGCGGACTTTTCAGCATCAAACGTCCATCGGTCTTTCCGACGAATTTTCGACGGAGTTACGACGGTCTTTCGTATGACCGGACTTGCCCACACACGAACGAACTAAAGTCTGTTCGAGTCCATTGGTATGAACGTGATGACGCACGAAGGGACTAGAATAAGGAAGTTCATAGCCAGTAGCCAATAGCTACCCTTGCGTCCCTTTTTTGTCTGTCGGACTAGCATACAGACGAACGGATTTTCCGACCGGACTCGAGTTTCAAATCTAAAGTCCGTCTGATTTTCGACAGAAAAAGTCTGCTGAAGGTCCGATGAAGCCCACACATGGTCGGATTGTCCGTCGGAAAGTCCGCCCGTGTGTACACGGCATAAGCGAATATTGCTATCATCTCTCCGTCATTCTCTGCTGGGGTGTACACACCATGGCACAATTAATAATAAATGTGGGCTTTGAATTGCTCTATTGAGATCTCTTTGTTTAATGCAGCAAAGAGCTCTGTGATTAAAAGAGGGACAGTCATTTTCTTACACTCCTCCATTTAGGAAGAGTTTGGAGTCCTGGAGTCATTGGAGCACTAAGCACATTTTCTTCAAAAGGTTTTATTGGAGGTTTTGAATACAAAATATATACAAAGTGCAATGTCTGGATTAAAATGTTTGTAACCTCCGTGCAGGCAGGGCCATCTTTAATGCAGGGCAAAAGGGGCATCTGCCCTGGGCTCAGTCGTTGCTGGGGTGCCCAAAGCAGCTGCAGGTGATTTGTGTGAAGGGAGACTGACATTTGACAGTGGGAAACTCACCGACAGATATCTAGCGCTGCACACAGTGCACAGCTGAGTAGGTGGCTAGAAGGTTTTGATAGGCAGAAAGCAAAAACAGTGGTGTATACGAGGAGGAGAGCTGGTCAGCACACCAAGCAGTGGCTTGTCAGCATGATGATGAGCATTATCAGTGTGCAGCGCTGTGGCTGGTAAGAGCGGAGGACTTGTTGTTTGACATGCTGTTGGAAACCGGGGGAAGCTTGCAGTAACTTGGCTTTGCTTCTGTCCTGCTCCTGCCTACATACTAAGCCCTAAGATGGGGACTAACTTAAGACCAAGTGCACTCTGCTACTTTACTCTGCATAAGCCTCCTTATTATATCCAAGCTGCTTGAGCCGACCTGTGCATTCCAATGCAGCTCTAATATTCTGCATAAGTCTCTTTCAAGCTGTGGTTATTTCAAGCCTGCAATTATCCTTTATGTATATGCAAATACAGTCCAATGGGACATCCTTTGCAAACTTGGTGGTGGTAAAGCAATCTAGTCTGTTTGCATGATCCTCTTCACTCCTTTGCTTGGATCAGCTGGTGTAACACCTTTACGATATTCTGGTAAAGAAATTGTTTAAAAAGCTGTATGTTTATCCACTTTTATGGACATAAGTTTCAATTGTGAGAAGGACTACTAGTGCCAGCAAACCCAAGAGTTATTTATGCATTGATCTTTATGCATGACTCTTGTTTTGTGATTCATTTTGTTTGCTGTAGGCATATATGCATGGATTCTCGATGTATTGAATTATAGTGATCCCATCCTAGGTATATACAATTTTTGGCCAGTATTGTCCAGGCTGCATTTTTAATAGGTTAGGGCAACGTTATCTTTATTAACTGGAAAGGTGTAAGGTGTGTTTTGTACTTTATTATATTTGGGAAATTATATTCATAATAAAGTCATATATACTGAAATCAAAGCATTCAGCATTGAAAGCATAGTTCTTGCTTCTGTACCAGGGAAGGAAGTGGTCAGTCAGGAACTCCACATACTTTGCAGAGGTCATCTTTACACCTTCGGGGGCCCTAAAGGGGCCGACCAGCTCTCTTCCCATGATTCTGGCCCAAAACATGCCTCCACCACTGCCTTGCTGACATCGCAGCCTTGTTGGAACAAGGTGGCCGTCCACCAACCATTCACTACTCCATCCATCTGGACCTCCAGTGTTGCACGGCACTCATCAGTGAACAGGACTGTTTGAAAATTAGTCTTCATGTATTTTTCTGCCCAATGCAGCCATTTCTGCTTGTGAGCATTAGTTAGTGATGGCCGAATGGAAGGTTTATGCACAGTTGCAAGACTCTGGAGGACTCTACATCTTGATGTCCATGGGACTCCAGAGGCACAAATATCTGTTTGCTGCTATGCAATGGTGTTTTTAGCAGATGCTTTCTTGATCCGATGCATAGATCTGGCAGAAATCTTCTTCAATGTGCCTTTATCTGTACAAAACCCTTCTGTGCTCTGAATTGGCCACAAATCTCTTAATAGTGCGATGATCACGCTTACGTTTTCGTGAAATATCTAATGTTTTCATACCTCGTCCAAAGGGGAGGTTAGGGGTATAATTAGGGGGCTCAAGAAAATGTTTGTCCTGGGTCCAAACAATATTAAAGACGGCCCTGTGCGCAGGGAGGACAGGTGGATGGGTCAGTATTAAGAAAAAGAACACTGCATTACAATAGTACCAGCGACACATAAGAGACTCCTTTCTTTGAACAACAGAGGGGTGTAGAAACATTGCACACAACCAAGTATATAGATACTAGGAGAAGAAGCAAAAAAGACACCCCAGATCAGAGCCACCAGAGAGTCCGTGCTCTAAAAGGGATTTTTCGAAGTTGAGAGGGGATAAAATGATCTACCCAAAGACTATAGCTGCTGACTCTTAAAGGGTTTGTTAACCCATATAACTCAAACTGTGCCAGACTCTCTATTGGAGCCTGGCAGAGCACACTGTACCTTTCTTATAGAAAAACAAGCGTTGTAAATACTGCTTTTGAGCTGTCTTTAGGCCAGTCACATGACTCGCAGCCGCTGTACAGCTTCAATGGAAGCATACTGCAGGAGGGCTGTGATCTCCCTCTGACATCAGCCGAGGAGATCACATGGCCATTCAGTCTCTCCTGCAGTAGCCATGGAAACCAGCCGAGAGTCACGTGACCAGTCTGAAGACAGCGCTAAAACGGTATTTACAGCGCTCGTTTTTCTAAAAGAAAGGTACAGTGTGCTCTGCCAGGATATAAAAGAGTTGCTGGCAGTGAGCCAAAAAGATTTTTCATTTTACTAGAAGCGACGGAGACACAGACACAAGCTAACATGCAGGAAGGAGAGGGCAGACAGGAGAGCAGAGGGGACAGCAGCGTATGGTGGAGGGCCGCAATTGGACCACGGTGATCAGGGCGGAGCTGCACTGATTTTCGTGGTCTGTTTAGAGAGGGGATACAGCAGGTGCCAGATTAAGGGGGGGGGGGGTGGTTTACAGTTTTAGCACTATGCTGTTTAATGTGCTTTAAGGTACCATAAAATCTTCTTTTTTTTTTTTTTTTTTTTGGGTTAACAAATGCTTTAATATACAGACACTTACCAGCCCAGGGACACAGCACTGCCTGCACCTGGGCTGGTTCTTTGCCAGTCTTTTGATCCCTGGTGACGCTGGCTGTGACTTCCTGAGGCTTCACAGCTGGCTCCCCATTTTGCATGCACAAGATGCGCTGTGCATTGTGAATGGACTGGTAGAAAGGTGAAGGTAAACTTTCGCTTGCTTCCCTAGGTGAGCCAAGCAGAAGTGAGAGCAAGTATCTGCCATAAATAGGCATGTGCTACCTAAAAAAAAAAAAAATTTCAAAAAAAAAAGGGGGGGGGGGGGAGAGAGGAGGAGGAGGAGGAGATAATCGGCAGAACTTCCTTTTTGTAAGTGATGTTTCGCTTTAATGAAATAAAGGTTAGTTTGGCCAACTATGTTGGGTGTAAATATGATACGGAGAAGGGAAAAAATGGTGAGAGGATATACATGAGGAAGAAGGGGATGTGAAATTGTAGGGATGAAGTAACTAGGCCTGCAGTGGGGCTAATCCCTCTCTTGTCAATTTGATTAGAGGCTTGAGTGGTCTTGCTTCTGCTGTCAAAGCACTGAGTTTTGGTGGGTATAGAGTGGTACGTTGGGTCTTTAAGGTTTCAGAATTTATAAAGTGAATTTTTGCATTCCATTCCATCAAGGTATTGTGCATGTCTATCATGTATTTGAGCTGTTAGGTCCCTAATTTTCAATAAGCAGCATATTTTCGTGAGCCACTCCTTGATCGTAGGAGATACCATTATTCACACTCAAAGTGATAGTAACAAAGTCTTGGACAAACTATAACACGGTCTGTGCTTGAGCAGATGCAGCAACAGTTTGTATTTAAATAAAAATTTGGGAGATAGGTGGGGAAGCTTGCATCCAACCAAGTGCTAACATTTTTCTAGCTAAAAATAGGATTTCTCTTAACGGCATTCTAGAATATCTGAGCCATATTTCCTCATCTAGTAATCCCAAGTAAATTAACCTCTGGGGTAAATGGAACTGGTTTTGAGAGCAATGAGGAAAGCAGGTCTACTACTTGTCTTCAATACCGGGATATAACAGGGCAGGTCCAGATTAGATGGCCAAAGTCTGCTTCTGGTTGAGCATACCTTAAACAGAATTAAAGTGTTACTAAACCCACAAAAGTAAAATCAGTCTGTATATGCAGCATAGCATGCTTGGTATACTCACTGTCGAACTTAAGGGGTTAATCCTCTTCATTGTGTAAAAAGACTGTTTAATCCTGTATGCACAGTTCCTCCCCCTCCTGCATGGTCTGGGGAAGGCCAGCTAACACACACAGGGTAGCCAACCTGCACATGCTCAGTTGTGTTTTTTTTATGCTGGGGAAAACATTTACTTGTTCTCAGAGCTAGCCAGGTCACATGATATTGACATCATACATGTGGGCGTGTGTACAGGCTGTAGTGGAAATCTCCTACCTGAACTCTCAGCACTGAAGAAACTGCAGTTTATCATGTAACCGTGGTATACAGATCATCCAAAAAGGTACATAGTGGCAGTATTTTAATGTAAAACTTTTTAAAGCTTTTTTTTTTTTTTTTATTCCATACTTTTTTATTATAAATATTTCAACATTACAAACCAAAATATATTATTGGATATAGTACTTATACAGTTTGTACATAAATTCCTTATTTCGAATACCATACATATGGTCTATCCACAGCAAAATTCTGAAATTCTGAAATTTTTCTATATTTTTCTTACATATATTCTCCAATCAATATAACAAGTATTTAACCACAAATAATAACAACATACAACAAAACAACACACACAAAAAAAAACTAAAAAAAAAAAAAAAAAAAAAATTCCCCAGCACAAGCAACTCGGGTGACTGTTCCATTTCCTGCCCACTATAGTATTCTATGCATCTATACCTATGTGAAAAATTACCTCGGCTGGTTGCTTAAATCAGTAGACTCTTCTCTCCCCATTGATTTTGCCCTCTACCTCCATTTTCTGTCTGGTACCAAATTCTCTATCCCTAATTATACTTGCCCACCCTACTAAATAGTGAGGATGGGGCTAACCGTGGAACCGAGATCCATGGCTTCCACAGTTTATACAGGTAATTGGGTATGCCTCTGTTACAATAGATCTGTTGTTCCTTCAAAATATTGTCGTTTACATGAAGGCGCCATTCCTCAAAGGAGGGTGCACTTGGAGATATCCACCTTAGAGCAATTAGCTTTCGTGCCAAAAACAGCAGTCTGCTAACTGGTATCAAAATCTCATGGGGCATAAGTTCTTCATCAAGGTAGCCCAGCAGGCACGTTTTAGGGTCTTTATGGATATATGTCTTAAATGTATTATTAATTGTATTCACCACCTCTTGCCAATATTTAGCCAGTTTAGGACAATTCCACAACATATGTAGTAAATCAGCAGGTGATTGTTGGCACCGTGGACATTCCGGGGAATCACGCCTGCCCCACTTAAATAGTTTGACCGGTGTTCTATATACCCTGTAAATTATAAATAATTGGGTCAGACATTGTGCTGGTGATAATGAGACTAGGGGTACCCTTTCTAATATTGTTTGCCAAGTTACATCTGAAATATCCCCTATATCTAGCTCCCACCCTCTTCTGCCCGGGCTAGCACCCTCATCTCGATATGATCTCGTAAGTTGACCATATAGAGATGAGATCAAGCCTTTTTTTTCTGTCATCCGTGCTAATAAAGTTTTATAAGTGGCATTGGTTTTATCACTTTCTTTTCCCCTTTAAACTGAGATTGGACCGCATGTCATAGTTGTAAGTATTTAAAAAAATTATGATGAGGTAAGTGAAAAGATTCCTGCAGATCCTGAAAGGAGCATAGAATATTGTGCGAGTACAACTGAGTTATATATTGGAGGCCCTTAAAGCGCCAGCTTTCAAATCCCTTCAGTTTACCTAGTTCTTTATATTGCCTATTCCCCCAGAGTGGTGAATACTCAGAAGCACCTGCATATTTCATTATGCTCCTCATTTCCTTCCAAACTCTATTCATGAGTATCATTGTTGGGCTCTTACAGGTATAAGCAAAGGCCCCAGATTCCAGCTGGGCCAAGAGGTTGTAGTGAGAACTGTTACTTAGCAGTAGGGCCTGAATAGAGTCCTCCCAGTTCACAGCACCCCAGCCAGCAAAATGCTGAAGCTGGGCAGCTATAAAGTAAAGTCTGGGGTGGGGTATCGCAAGTCTGCCCCCATCCCTTTCTCTCCGGAGAATTCATAACCTAATCCTGGGATTTTTCCCCTTCCATAATAACCTTCGAAAAATTGATTCAATCTTTTTGAACCATTTGAGAGGTATCCATGTCGGTGAGTTATGAAAAATATATAATAGAGGGGCCCAGATCATTTTTATAAGGTTTGCTCGACCCACCACTGATAATGGCAACTTAGTCCATGCCGTACTCTTATGCTGGAATTTAGTAAGAATAGGAGATAAGTTATCTGTCAAATAATTTTCTACCTTGGAATGTATCATTATTCCCAAGTATTTAAATGAAGAAACAATTTTAACCTGAGGAGCCTCTCTTAGCATGGACAAGCTAGGGTTGTCTAAAGGGAGCAAAACAGATTTATCCCAGTTAATGATATATCCCGAAAGCATGCCAAAATTTTGTATAAGTGCCAATAAAGATCTTAAAGATTTATCCGTATCCCCAAGAAATAGCAGGGCGTCATCTGCATATAGAGAGATTTTGCCTGCATGAACACTGAGCTTTTGAGGAAATTAATATACCGTATTTATCGGCGTATAACACGCACCCCAATTTAGGAGGGAATTTTAAGGAAAAAAAAACTTTTAGGAGGGAAGTTGAAGGGAAAAAAACTTACATTTAAATGCCCATCATTGCAGCCTTCTCAGTGCAGCCATGTCAGTGCAGCCTTCCCCAGTGCAGCCTTGTTAGTGCAGCCATGTCAGTGCAGCCTTCCCCAGTGCAGCCTTGTTAGTGCAGCCTTGTCAGTACAGCCATGTCAGTACAGCCATGTCAGTGCAGCCTTCCCCAGTGCAGCCTTCCCCAGTGCAGCCTTCCCCAGTGCAGCCTTCCCCAGTGCAGCCTTTCCCAGTGCAGCCTTCGATCCCCTGTCCTGAGCTTTAAAATTGCCGACCGCGATTTGAAAATGGCGCCGCCGGCGCCGAAATACACCGAGCCGGTCCTCGGCTCTTTCCGGCGGCTCTCGTTCACTTTCGGCTCCACTCGTAGTCCCGAGCGGAGCTATCCCAACCTAGCTGAGTAGGTTCGGATAGCTCTGCTCGGGACTACGAGTGGAGCCGAAAGTAAACGAGAGCCGCCGGAAAGAGCCGAGGACCGGCTCGGTGTATTTCGGCGCCGGCGGCGCCATTTTCAAATCGCGGTCGGCGATTTTAAAATTGTGACAGCTCGGGATCGCAGGGGATCGGCGTATAACACGCACCTGCGACTTTCCCCTGATTTTAAGGGGAAAAAAGTGCGTGTTATACGCCGATAAATACGGTACTTGTTCCTCTTGCATAAGCTGAATATACTGAGTGATATTGAATAGGATATTTTTTATTCTGTATTAAGCTAACAGTATCCTTAGTTAGATGTGTTTCCTGCAGGCAAACAATCAGAGGACCACACCGGTCCAATTCTGCAAACATTTTAAAGCTTTGGTGCATAGCAAACAATTGGGTAGGTGTAAGGTAGGTCTGTACAAACAGATGGTCACTGGCCTATAACTGGCCGTTGCAGCAAGGAGCACGTGAAAAGGACAACGCATGCAATACAAAAGAATTTCCCAGCTGAACTTACTGACCAGCCTGCTAACCAACTGAATTATCCTGTCTAACAGTATGTGTTAATAACAGATGTTTTAGTCTGCACACATTTGCAAATACATGTATAAACTACAGAGCCCTGTCAAGGCACCCTTGTATCTGTAGTCCTAACTCTAAACTTTGAGAGCCTCCACAGTGGAAGAACATGCATTATAATAGATAGCTTAAGGGCAGGTGAGCCTGGAGGGAGCCCATCTCTCCTTAAAGGCACAGGGGCGCACTGGACACTCAGCACATAGCGCTATGGCAGCAAAGGTGTGCAGTGCGTCCCCTCACCATTATTTCAACAGTACACACAGATGCCTTCACCTATAACTAGCCTTTTCAGCAAGGAACACATGGAAAGAGCAATGCATACAAAACCAAGGAAATTCCCGGCTCAACTTACCGACCAGCCTGTTAACCAACCAAATTAGCCTGTCTAACCGTATGTGTTAAAAACAGGGGTTTAGATTAGATGGCCAACACACGCTCCTGTTTGAGCACACCTTAAACACAAGCTTTGGTGCATAGCGAACAATTGGGTACGAGTAAGGTCGGTCTGATGTAGAATATATAATTGTATTAATTTATTATTAACTGCGGTTAATGCGGCGAGATGTAGTAAGCAAGCTTTTTCCCATTCCTCATCAGTGAGGGAGGGAATCGGCGTTTGCCATCTGGACCTGACCTGTAGAAGACATGAGCTTGGTATGCAACAAATGGCAATATATGCTGGATATCAAACCTTTGAGACTCTGCAAACTCAATATGCCTATAAAAGGATAATTAGAAATCGCACATCTGTGAGTGCCAAACTGAACAATGTAAGTGATATTAAAGGGAAGTTTAAAAAAAAAAAAACAGTAAACATGTCATACTTACCTGCTCTGTGCAGTGGTTTTGCTCAGAGCGGCCCTAATCCTGCTCTTCTGGGGTTCCCCCGCTGACGCTCCTGGTCCCTTCCCTCCTGCCACATGAATCTCACCAAGATTAGCAGAAGTACAGTATGTTGCAGTTAGGTAGCAATGAATTTGTAGCCTAGAGTCCTATCACCAGCTGTGCTATGTTCAAAGTTGTAGTCAAGTGAGTTTCAACCATATAAGCCTGAGTGTTTTCAGTCCAGGTAGACAGATGTTTCAGGTAAAAAAAGAAAGAGATGGCGGCACTTCCAGGGAATAAAAACCGCTCCTTTTTATTATGTAATAGAACAGCCTTTGGAGTGATGCTCACCCCATTTGCCTTTCTCAAGACTGATTTTTTAGTTGCTCTGCCAAATAATATAGGTATAAGTCAGGTAGAGCCATATATGCTTCATCTTTGAGCCGCTGCAAAGTGGAAAGTTTACGGCTTGTGTTTGGTCCAGTTGAATGAGGTAGTCGCGAGTCTAGTGATTTGAAAAATGCCTTGGACGACCACTGGCATATGAGACAAAACATGGAAACATTTTGACAAAAGTATCATCTTAATCAGATACATCCTACCAACCACAGATAGGGGGAGTTTACTCCAAAGTGCAACTTTGACTTGCATGAGCGGTTCTACATTAGCACCTATAGTATAAGGCTTTTCAAGTAATGATTGTTCCAAAATATCTAAAAGAAGTCAGTCTTAAGAGGGCAGGCCACTAGATTAACCTGGCATGGCGTAGGGGTGTAATGACCTCAAAGCAGATTTTTGCCACTTCATTTTCAAACCGGAATATGAACCAAAAACTTTAATAATCTGCATTGCTGTATTCAAGGTGATCATCAGCATAGAACCTTATGACATCAGTCCATGCCCCTATTGTAACGCCCTCAAAGGAGGAGTGTGACGGGCCATCTGGCACCCCACTTGGGTGCTTCCACCAAACTGTGCCTCTTGCCCTCCAAACCCTTCCAGCAGACTGAGAGCTAATACCACCCTTTACCCCAAGCATCGTACACAGACAAGGTGTTAAGGTAAAAAACCAAAGGAATGACACTTTAAAACTCAGACACATACTTTCTACCCCTCAGGGGATATTGGCATGACCGTGCAAACTTGAAACGGCAATCCAAATAAGATAACAGTGATCTAATTAACAGTAAGCTAATCAACAGCCAGGCACCCCACCCCAGACTGCCCGGCAACAAGCCCACAGCTCTGGATATACAAAGTACATTACACATGCTGTCTTCAGGTTTTTGGCGTTCACTTCTGTAATCTGTCCACTACAAAAGTCATCATAAGAAACTCATACAATGTTCCAGCATTCTGAAAAAGTGGAATTCATTTATCTTCATAGATTTCTTGAGGGATATTGTTGAAAAATATTTTTGTCCCAAGTTGAGGAGCTTCTCCAACCCAGTCTGCATGAGTTACACCATATTTCCTCTGACAATTAACCTGTGCAAGATTCATATTACACCTTTCCATCCACTCCAGAAGGGAAGCTTTGTCTTTATTGTGAGAATTGTTCCAAGCCTCGCTCTCAGCATTCATCACATTGTTGTCCATCATTAGAGAATGATCTGCTCTCTCCATGGGATCAGAGGCTGAACTAAGCTCTTATCCATGCTCCGACCAGGGGACGAGGACAAAATCCTTGGTCTCCTCTATGGGCCATAATCAGTGGGTAGAAGGTTGGCCCAAAGTCCCCTCCAAAAGCTCCTGTCCTGTTGAGTTTGTTACATAAAGGATTGCCTAAATCTCATGGATATGGTCTCAATGGCTATTGCAAACAAAAGGGGTGACAGTGGACACCCTTGATGAGTACCCCTATATCGAGACAAAGATGGGTATAGTAAACTATTCACTAGTTTATTTGAAGTAAGGCATGCATATAGAATTGAGACCCATTTTCTAAATTTGACATCAATGCCAAAATAACGCAGGGCGGCTTGCAGGAATGACCATTGAATCAAAGGCCTTGGTGATATCAAGAGAAGCCAATGTACTGGATCCTGGGATGAATTCACTCTGCATATATTAGTTGATGTAGATTTACCTGGCAAAAAACCTGTTTGATCATCATTTATTATGAAAAGAATGATAGAATTTTGTCTTGCGGCCAGGACCATCCTCACTATTTCGTAATCTACGTTTCAGAGTAAAACTGGATGATAAGATGCACAGTCCAGGGGGTCTTTATCAGGTTTTGGGATGAGGATCACAGTGGCAGCACACATACTGTAGATTATGGCAGTACTCCTAGACGAAAGGCCTCTGAGTACACTTGCACCGATACTGGGGCTATGATGTCTAAGTATCTGCTATACACCTCTAAAGAGGGGCCATCAGATGATTTTCTAGAGGCCAGAGATGAAATAGCGGATCTCTCCTCATCCTCCCTTATATCAGTGTCAAGTAAGGTGGACTGTTCTGATGTGAAGTACAGGAACATCAGCGTGTCATTTTACTGTACAACATGTTATTCATATAAATGTGGAGAAAATATAAAAAGGGCATTCCAACTACATTTCCATAAAAGTGATATTCTGATCATTGATTACCAATATTTTTGCAGTATTGGTTCATTGATGAGCTACAAGCAGCTGACACAGAACATTAGATCTTTCAACAACTTGGCTGTATACAAGATACGATTCTAATTCTATTAATCCATTTTTATCTTGCCTGTCATTCCAGTTGTAAGAGACAAGCTTCAGAACTGGGAAGAATTTCTTGTTCAGACGTTAAATGGGGCTTGCAGTGCTCCTGCTCACCTGCTAGAGGGAGTAAGTATAACCTTTATGTCTTATCTTCTCTGTAGAATGTAAGTCAGCATACTTCATTTACATTTGATCCACAATCTATTGCATTTTCTTCCTTTTTTACCTGCTAAAATGAATTGAGACTGCAGATATACTTGGCATTTATAAATCTGAAGTGTCTGAAAAAAATGGATTGGCTAGCTCTGCAAATTCTTTAGTGCTGACATGGGCTTAATAAATATCCGTGCATGAAAATTTTGATAGTCTGGTGGTGGTATTATGGACATTATATATCCAAACCTGAAGCAAGCATGCAGCAAGTTAAAGGCAGGGGAAAAAAAGTAAAAAAAAAAAACTGTCTAATTGCTGCTAGTCATTAAAATTACACAAAACATCACCATGACAATACATCATTTTTGGTACATCTAAAGTCAGTTGTGCAGATTGTAATATGTGCGACTGCCTTAATAGTGACCACTTTCCTCTGTTTTTATCATACACATGTAGCCTACTGCTGGCCATATACACACAACAATTTTCAAACCTTTTTGAGTCTTATCAACCAAATCATAAAAATGACTGAATGGAATAAGGCAAGAGAAGGTTAAAACTTAAGAAGGTTGCTATATGTACAGCCAGTTTAGTAACTGTAAATAAGATTGTATAATGAGGTTTTATTGTGTGGCTAAGTTTACTTATTTCAGTGAATGAAAAATTCTCAATTAACAAAAAAAACAAACAAACTTTTTTTATTTTCTATGCACCACCAATGGTTATGGTTAATATGTCCATTCTGCATACATACAGTATCTCAAAAAAGTGAGTACACCCCTCACATTTTTGTAAATATTTTATTCTATCTTTTCATGTGACAACACTGAAGAAATGACACTTTGCTACAGTGTAAAGTAGTGAGTGTACAGCTTGTATAACAGTGTAAATTTGATGTCCCCTCAAAATAACTCAACACACAGCCATTAATGTCTAAACCGCTGGTAACAAAAGTGAGTACACCCCTAAATAAAAATGTCCAAATTAGGCCCAAAGTGTCAATATTTTGTGTGGCCACCATTATTGTCCAGCACTGCCCTAATCCTCTTGGGTATGGAGTTCACCAGAGCTTCACAGGTTGCCACTGGAGCCCTCTTCCACTCCTCCATGATGACATCATGGAGCTGGTGGCTGTTAGAGACCTTGCGCTCCTCCACCTTTCGTTTGAGGAAGCCCCACAGATGCTCAATAGGGTTTAGGCCTGGAGACATGCTTGGCCAGTCCATCACCTTTACCCTCCGCGTCTTTAGCAAGGCAGTAGTTGTCTTGGTGGTGTGTTTGGGGTTGTTATGTTTTAATATTGCCCTGAGGCCCAGTCTCCAAAGGGAGGGGATCATGCTCTGCTTCAGTATGTCACAGTACATCAGGGGTCTCAAACTGGCGGCCCTCCAGCTGTTGCGAAACTACAAGTCCCATCATGCCTCTGCCTGTGGGAGTCATGCTTGTAACTGTCAGTCTTGCAATGCCTCATGGGACTTGTAGTTTTGCAACAGCTGGAGGGCCACCAGTTTGAGACCCCTGCAGTACATGTTGGCATTCATGGTTACCTTAATGAACTGTAGCTCCCTAGTGCCAGCAGCACTCATGCAGCACCAGACTATGACACTCCCACCACCATGCTTGACTGTAGGCAAGACACAATTGTCTTTGTACCCTTCACCTGGTTGCCACCACACACGCTTGACACCATCTGAACCAAATAAGTTTATCTTGGTCTCATCAGACCACAGGACATGGTTCCAGTAATCCATGTGCTTAGTCTGCTTGTCTTCAGCAAACTCTTTGCAGGCTTTCTTGTGCATTATCTTTAGAAGAGGCTTCCTTCTGGGATGACAGCCATGCAGACCAATTTGATGCAGTGTACAGCATATGGTCTAAGCACCGACAGGCTGACCCCCCCACCTCTTCAACCTCTGTAGCAATGCTGGCAGCACTCATACGTCTATTTCCAAAAGACAACCTCTGGATATGACGCTGAACACGTGCACTCAACTTCTTTGGTTGACCATAGCGAGGCCTGTTCTGAGTGGAACCTGTCATGTTAAACCGCTGTATGGTCTTGGCCACTGTGGTGCAGCTCCGTTTCAGGGTCTTGGCAATCTTCTTATAGCCTAGGTCATCTTTATGTAGAGCAACAATTCTTTTTTTCAGATCCTCAGGGTTCTTTGCCATTTGGTGCCATGTTGAACTTCCAGTGACCAGTATGAGAGTGAGAGCGAAACACCAAATTTAACACACCTGCTCCCCATTCACACCTGAGACCTTGGAACATTAACAAGTCACATGACCCCGGGAGGGAAAATGGCTAATTGGGCACAATTTGGACCTTTTCACTTAGGGGTGTACTCCCTTTTGTTACCAGCGGTTTAGACATTAATGGCTGTGTGTTAAGTTATTTTGAGGGGACAGCAAATTTACACTTTTATACAAGTTGTACACTCACTACTTTACATTGTAGCAAAGTGTAAATTCTTCTGTGTTGTCACATGAAAAGATAGAAAAAAATATTTACAAATATCTGAGGGGTGTACTCACTTTTGTGAGATACTGTACCTCATAGCCCAAAGCTGGGGGTTGTTGCACATACCATAATATTAAGTAGTAAGGAGGTCAACACTCCAAAGATGCAGAAAAAAAGTTTACCTAAAAGATCATATAATAAGAAACTATATTTTAGGGCTAAGCAAGCAACTATTTATAAAACACATAAATTGCAATGCAACTGCTGATAGTATTTGGTAAGTATGTCGAGACTTTACCTTCTTTTTATTACATAAAACTAGAGCTGAGATGTAATACTGTATAGTTTTATAAATACATGTTTTCTCCACCTGTATTAATATCGTTTCCTCCCCCTTGTAGTTTTATAAGCAGTCATCTGGTCAAAAGGTTTCAAACAAAGCAGCATTTCTCTGTAATACTGCGTTGTTCATTTAAATACATCTAATGCACAAAGTATACATTTTCAATAACAAAAATTGGTAAATTAGGTTTTTGTAAATAATAAGCTCCTGCTTGGCTCTTGTAGCATGTTAACATATAATCCGTGAACTGATTTTATATTATGCGCCTTTTCGTCTGTTAGAGTGGTTGTAATCCTCAGACATAAAATATGAATACAGCACATCTTTTTATACTGTGTGTACTTGTCTCTTTCCAAAGCTCCTAATATTATTTCTCTCCGCTGCATGGTTCCTCTTTAATCAGCATGAGTCCGACACCAAGAGTTAAAATGGTGATGGGGAAGGAACTGCAGCACTCAGCTGTGCTTGTTCTCCTTTGTGAATGGGGATTTGTTCCTTCCCTCCAGTCAGGGAGGGAAGGAACACACCCTCCTGTTGGCTCTGAGAAAACCTCAGATCCCCACCCCTCGCTCCTAGATCTAAAGAGAAATCCTTTCCTAGTTATGTTTTCATAAACAATCTACAAAAGAAATTTGCTCCAGATACACAGCTACAACTTATAAAGGGGGATTTGTTTCATTTCTATGTATCACCTAATGCTAGTCACTTCACTGGGTACATGCGAGGAGTTATAACCACTTTTAAATAGACAATTAGAAATATTATGTCATATCTGTTTAATAAGTAAAAAAAACCAAACCCTTATGCTTTCTCTATAAAACCTTGTGAGTTGATAACTTCCTGTGTTCTCTGCCAGTGCTGACTGTTATCAGTTAGTTTTCTCTGCTCTCTCTAAGGACTACAGAACCCCTGCCTTTTATGCCATGGAGAAGGAGTGGGGGTGTTTTGTGTGTTTTAATAACATTGATTCTTCATAGTTACAATATGGTGAGTGATCATTGTCACCCTAGAACAGAAAGTGTGTTACGGGCAGGAACAGCAGGTGAAAAGAAAGTAAAGAGAAACCTAATGTAGCTGCCATATGTAGCCCCCCCCCACACACACACACACAGAGGTGCTTACTCCCACAATGTTTTTGGTTTGTGTAGATAACTTGTCCAGAACTGCCTGCGCAGTAACTTCCTATAAAGTTTAATAGGGCTTTACTCGAATAGGTATGTCTATGGAAAGTTACTGTACAAATATGGGCAGCATCGACCAAATGTATTTTTGGAGGCTGCCACCATAGAAATGAGGTAACTAAATGCGTAGTGGTTAATATATAATGTGTTAGGGGGCTGGGGATTTTTTTTGGTCTAAAGTGAACCTGTTCTGTAAGTTAGTTTTGTAGCCTCATTTCAACACTCATTTCAACTACCTAGATTAGGCATTTTTCATAGTGGTTTATTTTGTATAGTACTAATTGTTTTATTATTGGTAGTAATATTATGAGTATGCTTGTAAATGTTTTTTTTTTTGTTTCTGATTATTTAAAGCCACACAGAGGTAAAGACCCGCTAGAAATGTTTGGACCAGGTTCCTTGCTGGAGCTTCAACATTCCCAGGGGTCACTGGGTGCATGGCCAGTCAGAGTGCTGGACAACATAGGTGGGAGACTTCAGCTTCAGTATGAGGGGGCCCTTGACTGGCCAAGTCTACAGTACTACTACCTACATCCTTCCCTGCATCAAATGGGGTGGGCTGCTCAGAATGGCTACGAGATCAAGCCTCCCCAAGGTAATGGCTATTATTGTTTCTCCTTTAACCAATCCTATATATGGTAATTTTATAGTTGGAGTTTGATGATTTGTCACCGTCTGACTTCATATGCCTCTTGGAACTTCAGCAGTGAAGACCCCACAACATAATTTGTTTCCACCCACCTTAAAGTCTCACTCCTCCTGCTGAAGCATAGATATTCCTGTTCCTGCTCCTGCAGGAACTACTGTTTTTTTTTTTTTTTAATTCACTCCTGTTCTAACTGCCCTATCCTAAATCCCCTCCCCATCAGACCTCTCTTATAATCTCCTCCAGATAGCTCCAAGAGCTTTTATAATTCCGCCATACTGCCCATTTATCAGGCCGTACCTCCCCCTCATCTGGCTCTACTTCCTTACTATCCAAACACTCCACGTTGTATATTTCATTAATACAGAAGAGCCAATCTCGAATGTTTGGGCTTACTGGATTTAGCCAATTCCTCGCGATCTGCTTCTTGGCCACGTCCAGCAAAATGGGTACAATGGATTTTTGGTATTGCTTATTGGGCTCTTCGGTACCGTGAAATAAACCCATGGATCTTCTAACAAGGTTTTACCCGTAATAACTTTAGTTAGTTTTATAATTTTTTCCCAGAATGTTTTAATGACGGCACACTCCCACCAGATATAAACCATCGTTCCCACAGCACCACACCCCCTCCAACATTTCTCCAATTTTGCTTTGTCAAATTTGCTTATATTGTCTGGGGTGGCATACCACCTTACTAGGCATTTGAAATTTATCTCTGTCCTCTTACTATCTACTGCTGATTTATGGAGCATCTTCAAAATCTTTCCTAATGTGAAATTACTACACCGTGACCCTAACTCCCTTTCCCATATCTTGATATACGGGGGCACCTCCAGCCCCTCCCTCTCACTCAGAATCTTATAGATTTGAGAGACAAGGCCCCTCGATTGCTCCCTCTCTCAGAGCTGCTCAAGGGGCCTGTAAGTCTAATTTCATCCAAAAAAGGAATGTAATTGTTTAAATACATTTCCTTCAGGGTATTTGATAACTTAATCCCCAAATAGTTGATCGCCTTTCTCCAAGGAAAGGGAAACACCCCTACGAGGCTCTTTTCCTCTTGTATGCCCACATTCACATTGAGCACCTCGGACTTGCTAAGGTTGATTTTGAAATTTGAGATCTCCCCAAACCTTTTAAGGACCTGTAGTATATTCGGGATCGTAATCTTGGGGTCTGTGATGAAAAACATCACATCGTCGGCGAAGGCCCCGAGTTTGTGTTCCTCTGATCCTATCCTCACTCCGTTACAGTCTGGATTATTGCGAATGGTAGATAATAAGGGTTCCAAGGTAAGGGCGAATAGGAGGGGGGATAGTGGACACCCCTGCCTAGTGCCATTCTCCATCCGGAAAGGATCAGAGGAAACTCCATTCACCCTTACAAATGCCAAGGAACGGGTGTAGAGTATTTTAACCCAAGAAATAAATCTTGGGCCTATCCCCATTGTTTCTAGAGTTTTGATCATACACCCCCAGTATACCCTGTCAAACGCTTTTTCTGCATCCATTGACAGGAATAGAACTGGGGGCCCCCCTCGTTTGGTGGACTCCAACAGGAGTACTGATCGCACTCCATTGTCCCTACTCTGCCTTCCCAGTACAAAACCCACCTGATCTGGGTGCACCAGAGTGGTCATTCTGTCCCTTAGTCTACCGGCCAGAACTTTGGCATATAACTTCACATCAGCATTCAATAATGAAATGGGTCTATAACTAGAACAAAGCTCCCTATTTTTGCCTTCTTTAAAAATCAATGTAATAGACGCTGCCAGGGCCTCTCCCTCCATTGAGCAATTAGGACCCAATTCATTCCAGTAATGGCTTAATCTGGGTACCAGAACATGTTTACATTTTTCCAGATATAATGAAGTATATCCATCGGGGCCAGGACTTTTTCGCTTGGGGGCATTCTTTAGAGCTGAATATATTTCCTCCTCCTCTATAGGTCTGTCAAGGAAATCTCTGTCCTCTTCAGACAACTCGGCCACCCCAGCCTCCTTCAGGAATTCTTCCACCTTCCCCACTTTTAAACTTTCTCCCAATCCCTTTTGTCTAATAGAGTATAGAGCTTCAAATTTTTTTCTAAACTCTTCCGCTATTCCTTTGCTTGTACCTACTTCTTCACCTTTTTTTTTTTCTATTTTCTCAATGTAATTCCAGTCCCTTTTCTTTCTCAATATCCTCGCCAGATGTTTACTGGATTTATTTCCCCACATGTATCTCTCTTTTGTTAATTTATTGAGGGCCCTTTTAGAATCTTGCTCCATGCTGTCTCTTAACTCTTCCCTTTTTCAACTAATTGACGGAAGCTGTCCTGGCTCTGGCCTTTTGATTTTTTGTGGTCCTGTTCTAGTACAAAAATTTCCTCGATAAGCCTTTCCCTCTCTTCTCTTCTTTTTTTACCCCTGCCCCTATGGATATCAGTACCCCTCTTATATATGCTTTGTGTGCCTCCCATAACACCGAAGGGGGGATTTCTCCTGTATCGTTGACTCTAAAGAAAAATTCAATTTCCTCCTGAATCTTTTCTAAAACTTTTTGGTCCTTAAGTAGATTTTCGTTCAACTTCCATGAATAGGGCTGTCTTTGGGATTCCGAAATCCTAATCCTCATTGTAACGGGCGAGTGGTCTGATAATGAGATAACCTCGATTCTGGACTCCTCAACATGATCCAGTAGACTATGATCCATCAGTATATAATCCAGTCTTGAGTACTTCCCGTGCACAGGGGAGAAGAAGGTATAGTCGATAGTTTTTACATGTTGCATCCTCCACACATCTATTAGATGGCATTAGTGCAGCCGTCGCCTAATCATACTTAATTGAGCCTTACTTGTCCCCTGTGCCCGGGACGTACTATCCTGGGCAGGGTCCAGGCAAAAATTGAAGTCCCCCGCCAGCACCACCTCTCCTTCCCTGAATTCCACCAGTTTAGACAATACCCCTTTTAGAAACCCAATCGGGTATTTATTGGGGCAGTAGACGTTCACTAGAGTGAGCTTTTTCCTCCCCAGGATACCCTTAAGGAATAAAAATCGGCCCTCTGGATCCGTCAACCTTTCCAGCACTGAAAATTTAACAGAATTGGGAAACCCGATTGCCACTCCCTTAGATCTCCTGATTGGTGTATCGCTGTAATACCAGAGGGGCAACCGTGGGGAGTGTAATTTTATATTTGATTCCAGAGTCAGATGTGTCTCCTAGAGGAATACTACATCCGCTCTGTAGTGTTGGAGTTCCTTAAGAATTTTATGTCTTTTTACTGGGGAATTCAGTCCCTAACGTTATAAGACACAAAATTTAGCTCAAGCATAAGTGTAGGTTAACCTTATGCCCCTTGTCTGATGTCCTCTGTGTACTAACTTCCCTCTCTGCAGGTGGGGCCCCTCCCTCCCCTCCCCAACCCTTCCCCACTCCCCTGACCCTCCCCTACTCCCCCGACCCTGCCGGCCCTAAGCCCGCACATAAGAATCCAGCTAGATCCCATATCGCGAGCCTCTTTTCCAAGGGTGACGCTCCGCCGGTGGCCGCCGGTGCCCCCCCCCCCGTCACCTAAGATGACAGGGTAGGGGCTAGAGGGACCGAGGCGCGCAGGCCAGCCAGACATAACCACCCCTCAAAAACCCCCACAGCCCAGAAAACACTTTTATATTTCTTATATCGCTAAATCCCTTTACCCCCTCCCCCCCCATCCCAGTCCCATGGAACCTTTATTTTAAGTCTCAGTCTTCAACCTCCAGTCTCCCCCGCTAACGGGAGGCAGAAGGGGGAGACTGAGAGGAAGAGAGAAAAAAAAAAAAAAGGTCCTCATTTCTTCTCCGGCCATCTTATGTTGTCATCCTTATCTTCTCATCTTTCTATTTCACTGGCGGCGTCTGGTGTAGGGATCCCCAGGTTTTCACAAAAGTCCCGCATCTCCTCCGGAAACCTCATCTTATACGTTTTGCCTTCTTTTGTTACCAGCAGGGATGTTGGGAACCCCCAAAGGTTTTAGTTGCTTTCTTCGTGCCAATGTTCCCGCTGATAAGTCGAAAAAAAATTGTAAGTCTTTGTTGTCAAAACTTATTGGGGGAGTCCCTCTAAGGTTGGTCCAGATCTTCTCCTTGTCTTCATACGAATGGAATTTGACTATTACATCTCTCGGGATATCTTGTCTTATATTTGGAGGTTTTCTAACCCTGTGCACCCTCTCAATCCTCAGGACCTCATCTTCCCTTCTTCCCTTCTTCCCAGGATTGGGTTAAAGATTTTCTCCATCTTGTTCACTAAGTCCTCGTTCTGTTGTTCCGGAAGGGCTCTTATACGCAGGTTTTGGCGAAGGCTTTGGTTTTCTTGTTCTTCCAGTTTGTAAGCCAGCATGCGATTATCGTTCTGCATTTTCTTCATTTGCGCTTTTAGGTCCTGTATCTCTTTCGTCTGGGAATCTGAAGCTTCTTCTATTTCTTCCACTCTGTGTAATAAATGACTCATATCCGTCCGTACGTTTAATATTTCTAATTTAATAACATTTTCCAATTTAGTGAACATTTCTATCATTTCTATTTTATTAGGGAATAGTGCGGAGTTTCTTGACTCCTCCAAATCGCTCATGGCACCCGCTCCCTCTTGTTCCGGATCTTCTCTGGGCTTCTCCCCCTGTCCCCACTTTTGTTTCAGTTGGGTTTTTTTATCTTTCATTCCTGCTTGTTTCATATCCGCACCCGGACTTTTGGCACTCACTTCTTTGAGGTACTTCTGGATTGTACTAGAGTTGAGACTCTCCCTGGGGGTCTTGGGTTCCGCTGATTTGTGAGTCCGTCCTCTCATGCTTCTCCTGACTTCCCGATTTCCCCTCTTGCCAATGTCAGCTGCTTTAATTCAGTCTCACCACGCGTCTCGTACCCCCCTTCAACCCGGCCTCCAACCCGTGCTGCTCAATATAGGACTTACTGCTGAAACTGTTTGCTGCAATTGGCTTCAGCCTATCCGGGAGCCGAGCGCTCTATAGCGCCTCTAAGCCTTCCTAATTTAAAACCCCTTTCAGCGGCCTCCCAACCTCCCGATAGTTTGGGGGTTTCTAAAAGCAGCCAATCAGTCCCGGCCTCTACGGGCAAACTCTTGTGTTGATCTTTCTCTCTGTCCTCTTTTTTCCTTTTTCTGCCCCCCTAAAATTTTTCCAACATCTCCAGACCTTATCACCTAATGCTTATCAGATCAAAGTTTTAAGTTTTCATACCTGGGGAAGGGATCTTCTTCGGTGCTGCAAACTCACCACTTCTTTGTCATGAGTGCTGCGCTGATGATCCGGATAGTGCTGATGACAGATTCCAGGGTGGGATGGGGGGGGGGGGGGGGGAATCCCGCTATTGGGGTGTCCTTGCTGCCTTTAGCATTTGCTGCACTGTTTTCCAGGCTCTGGTGGGGTCAGCTGCCGTCCGGAGACTCCTATCCCTGCTGCCTCCATACTCCCCTGTCACTCCGCCAGCTCCGGAGCACCGTTCGTCTGCCCCTCCCCCCGCCACGTATTCTGAGGGGAGGCAATCTCTCCCGTTGATGCTAGGGTGACAGAGTGGCTCGCAGCGTCCTCCGGGTTTCTTCGTGCACGAGGCGTCTGCAGTCTCTCACCCCGCTCCTCGCCTCGTACACGGCGGCCAGCTCCGTCCAACCCGCCTCCGCCCCTCGCCCTGGCGCCACCTTCAGGCCCCTCCCCTCGTCCGACGTCTCACGGCGGCAGCCTCTCGTCCCCCCTCTGGACGGTGTATTTTGTTGTCTCCTCTGCAGGAACTACTGTTAATACAAAAGGGTTGAACCTTTTAATTGCTGTGTCAGGTGTTCTAATCTGGGAATGTAGACATATGGACCACTTAAGTCCTTAAAATATATAAGAAGCCATTAGGCGGTGTAACCCATAACCATCTTGGCAAATACTGTTGTATACATTTTTTGTGGAATGACCTTGTTATATGAGATAATAATAAATGTACACATGTTATAAAGGGAGTATCATCTGTTATCTTGCAGGGATATTGCACCTAAAAACTGAAGAAGAGTGGAGAGAAATATTGGCCAAGTGCAATGACGACACTGGAGATTTTGTATTTGCAGACTTCTTCCAGGTAAGCATGTTAGCAAAATAATGCTATAAACGTGATACAATTATAGCTGGGCAACTGTGTCATTTGACCGAATGGTTGACATCTGTTACATCAGCAGTGGTGGAGTCACATTTGGGCCATGTCCTTAAGTTAAACTTTTTACGAGTAGCACTAGAAGCGCCAATGAAAGTTCTGGAATAAGTGCGTTTGCCAACCTTGAATCTAGCTTGAGCGGTATGGAGGGAAGCTAAACATATAGTTGAATTCAAAGATATTGATGCTGAGCCCCCTATTGGGCATAAGCCCATGTTTCCCTATTTGCTACACTTCGCAGATCATTCCTTTTGGAAACAACATGGGCTTGACACTCTAGGGGGCATCTACACTGGCACTGTTCTTTCCTCTTTTGACAAGTTACAAAGAAAACGTGATCTCCCTCATTCTACCTTTTACCGGTATCTTCAGTTAAGGCATGCACTTCAGGCATAGTTTGGGATAAATTCTACTACATTTTCTAACTACCCACTAATAGGGATGTTAAGGTCACAGGGCCCTAGAGGTCTCATCTCTGAGGTTTATACCCATTTATTATCTGTCACTATCAACAAAACTCAGTTAAGGGTACATGGCAACAGCTCATCCCCGATTTTTAGATGAAGAAGCTTGCTCCTCACACCTCCATGTGCCTCCATCTATTAACAACAAGTTAATACAACTCTATATGATACATCAAACATATCTCACCTCGGTGAGGCTACATGCTATGCACCGTGTACCCACCCCTAACTGTACTAGATGTAATTACATGAGAGCTGATTTTGCTCCCATTATGTGGGTATGTCCTGTCATAGCTAGGTATTGGAAGCAGTTGACCGATATTCTCTCCTCTATTCTATCAGTGTCTGTACCTTGCACCCCGAAAAAATGTCTTCTGGGAATTTTGGATGAGGAGCAGTGGCAGAGGTATGATTGAGCTATGCTGAGTGACATTGTTTTTGGCCCGAAAAGCTATTGCAATTAAATGGATCCATCCTACCCCCCATCTGCTTGTAAGTGAACACAGATGGTGAATCATATACTGCCATATGAGAAACTAATTTATGAACATAGAGGATTCCCCAAGAAATGCAATAAAGTTTGGGATGCATGGTGCTCTTTCTCCCCCACCATGAGTAGTGATTAGTGACGTACAGCTTATGACTGACCCTTGACTTAGGGCAGCAGTATAGATAAATATTTTGGGCCAGGGTCTCATTTGTTGGTTTTGACATCTTTGTGTACCCAGGAGGGTATCCAGTATTTACCTTTTCTTTCTTTTTTGGAATTCTGAGTAACGTTTTGTACATGTCTTTGTTGACCTGTTGCATGTCTGTGAAACCACATTTTTATACTTTTTTTTTTTTTTTTTTTTTTTTTTGTACATTAGAGTTCATTAGGTGTATATTTTGCCTTTCACTTAAGTAAGAGAGTTGAAGCTTATAATCCACTTGGTTGACTCATATATGTGCAGTCTAATAAATATCCGGTAGTGTTAGAAGGCTAATGTGCCAGTCAATCCCAGCAGTGCCTGCCTTGCATAAAAAAAGCACAGAGACCTATTAATGACATCACTGGGTCTAAAATGGCACTTTTGTGCTGGAGAATGTACAGTGGGGATGGAAAGTACTCAGACCCCCTTACATTTTTCACTCTTTGTTATATTGCAGCCATTTGCTAAAATCAGTTAAGTTATTTTTTTTCCTCATTTAATGTACACACAGCAAACCATATTGACAGAAAAACACAGAATTGCTGATATTTTTGCAGATTTATTAAAAAAGAAAAACTGAAATATCACATAATCCTAAGTATTCAGACCCTTTGCTTTGACACTCATATATTTAACTCAGGTGCTGTCCATTTCTTCTGTTCATCCTTGAGATGGTTCTACACCTTCATTTGAGTCCAGCTGTGTTTGATTATACTGATTGGACTTGATTAGGAAAGCCACACACCTGTCTATATAAGACCTTACAGCTCACAGTGCATGTCAGAGCAAATGAGAATCATGAGGTCAAAGGAACTGCCTTAAGAGCTCAGAGACAGAATTGTGGCAAGGCACAGATCTGGCCAAGGTTACAAAAAAAAATTCTGCTGCACTTAAGGTTCCTAAGAGCACAGTGGCCTCCATAATCCTTAAATGGAAGACGTTTGGGATGACCAGAACCCTTCCTAGAGCAGGCCGTCCGGCCAAACTGAGCTATCGGGGGATAAGAGCCTTGGTGAGAAAGGTAAAGAAGAACCCAAAGATCACTGTGGCTGAGCTCCAGAGATGCAGTCGGGAGATGGGAGAAAGTTGTAGAAAGTCTACCATCACTGCAGCCGTCCACCAGTCGGGGCTTTATGGCAGAGCGGGCCGACAGAAGCCTCTCCTGAGTGCAAGACACCTGAAAGCCTGCATGGCGTTTGCTAAAAAACACCTGAAGAACTCAAAGATGGTGAGAAATAAGATTCTTTGGTCTGATGAGACCAAGATAGAACTTTTTGGCCTTAATTCTAAGCGGTATGTGTGGAGAAAACCAGGCACCGCTCATCACCTGTCCAATACAGTCCCAACAGTGAAGCATGGTGGTGGCAGCATCATGCTGTGGGGGTGTTTTTCAGCTGCAGGGACAGGACGACTGGTTGCAATTGAGGGAAAGATGAATGCAGCCAAGTACAGGGATATCCTGGATGAAAACCTTCTCCAGAGTGCTCAGGACCTCAGACTGGGCCGAAGTTTTACCTTCCAACAAGACAATGACCCTAAGCACACAACTAAAATAACGAAGGAGTGGCTTCACAACTCCGTGACTGTCTTGAATGGCCTAGCCAGAGCCCTGACTTAAACCCAATTGAGCATCTCTGGAGAAACCTAAAAATGGCTGTCCACCAACGTTTACCATCCAACCTGACAGAACTGGAGAGGATCTGCAAGGAGGAATGGCAGAGGATCCCCAAATCCAGGTGTGAAAAACTTGTTGCATCTTTCCAAAAAAGACTCATGGCTGTATTAGATCAAAAGGGTGCTTCTACTAAATACTGAGCAAAGGGTCTGAATACTTAAGACCATGTGATATTTCAGTTTTTCTTTTTTAATAAATCTGCAAAATTGTCAACAATTCTGTGTTTTTCTGTCAATATGGGGTGCTGTGTGTGTGTGTGTACATTGAGGAAAAAAAATTAACTTAAATGATTTTAGCAAATGGCTGAAAAATTTAAAGGGGTCTGAGTACTTTCCGTCCCCACTGTGTGTGTATGTGTGATAGATATATATATTTATATTATTGCGGGAAGGGGTAAATGAAGTATCCTTTTATTACTACATATAATCTGAAGATTCTTTTGTAGCACTGTTTTTGTCTACAGCCTGATTTAAGAGTTTAAATACCGATGATGATGATGGCGGTACACTTACTCGTGGGCCTGGGGATAAAAGTTGTATGTCTTGGTATGAGATGTTGGAGAAAAGAAGCAATTCATATTGTCAGCATTCTGTCCTATTGCTGTTGTGATACTTAAGTACACTGACACAGTCAAACTGTTATCCCCTGTAAATAAAACAGAGGTGTCTTCATAAATGGTGGGGCTGAATTCCTCGGTTAAATTATGATGAAGTGAAACATAAATTTGCTGTATTCCACAGGAGCAACCTGAGATACGGAATCACTCATTCACATCTGGCATGAAACTTGAGGCAATAAATCCTAAAGACCCTTCTTGTATTGTACCTGCAACAGTCACTAAGGTAACAGAAATCTTGTTTTTCATTCATTAAAGATGATCTCTGGTTCAAACTTTTTATGCGGAGAAAAAAGGACTGTTTGAGGTCCTTATGGGCAAACAGTCAAACATATGGTAAACACATATAAAAATTGTGATCCCCTCCTCTTCAGTTCTTTATTCAAACTCATAAGCCAAACACACTTGCCACAGGTTTCCAATGATTTTAAAAAAGAGCAACCTCAGACAATGATTTTGGGTTGAGGAGATCTCCCAACTTCAGAAATTATGGCACATTAAATATAAGATATAAATGTTTTGCTTAGACCAGAGTTCCTCTTCAACGGTCTTGTATCCCAATGTTTATTCCCAGATTCTGTAGAATTGTTTAATCCAAATCAACTGCCTTGCAGGTCTTTAATGAGCAGTATTTCCTTGTTGAACTGGATGATCTTCGGCCTGAGTCCTCTACTAGCCACCAGTCAATGATCTGCCATAAGAGCTGCCCAGGAATTCTTCCTGTCCGTTGGAGTCAGAAGATGGGTCTGTCTGTCAACCCTCCTTTAGGTATGTGTATGGAGTTTAGTGCTATGTCTGTATAGATAGCAGCCATGTTAGGTATGGTTTTTGAAACATGTACATTCAATAAAGTGGCCTCTTAGGCCATGTTATCATATGTGATAATATTGTTTGAGAAACTTCTTTAACATTCCTTAAATACTATTACCGGTTGATTAGTAAGAACCATTAGGCCCAGTCTGTACCCTTTCTGAACATAAAAATTGACGCCTGACTCCATATACTTTTTCTGTCATAACTGATGCAGATTTGACACAAAGATTGGCAAGTGTCTCAAGACAGATAGTTTGTGGAACTATCACCATAGCAACTTATATGACTGCTTTTAGGTTGCCATAAAATTATTTATAATTGGAGCATTTACAGACAAATTTAAAATTCAATGGATCTCTCAAGTGGCTTGTAGGCTTTTTATGTTGACGTGTATGAAATATTTGTTGTAGACGAAGGTGAGTATGAAGGTTATTTCTACTAATGGTGGATAATACAAGGGCAGGGTCACAGGTTTCTCTGTAATCTCATTATACCTCTACAGGGCCGCTTCAAATACCTTAAAGATGAACTGTGGGAAAAAATTAAAAAATAATGCAGATAGGGGCATCTACACAGCAGTTTAACTTGTTCTTTGAACTCGTAATCCCATGGTGTTAGACAGGAATGGAAATGTGGTCTTCATGGTGTAGCCAAACTCTCTGGTGTGCAATTTATATCATTATATATAGGAATCTGAGACAATTGGGTTATAATGCCACCTACAGAAGGAGTACCGGCGGGGGACCTGTTGAGAGGAGGATCGAAGATGCTTTGTGCAAAATCATTGCACAGAGCAGGTAAGTAAACCATGTTTATTTTAATTAAAAAAACAAAGCTTTACAATCACTTTAACCATTTTATCTATCCATTTTTTACTTTTTTTTAAGATTACATTTCTTTATCGTATATCACATGACACAGAGCAGCCATAACTAACTGGGTTATACGCCACCTATGGGTGAATGGACACTGGCAAACCAAACAAAAAGACAGGAAGTCCTTCCCTATATAACCCCTCCTACACAGGAAGTACCTCTGTTTTTTCGCCAGTGTCTTCAAGGTGATGGTCAATCTCTCCATTAGGATTACGAGGTATTGCCTCTGTTACCCTTTGGGCACTGGACCCTGGGAGATCCGGACCCTTGGTAAGAAATAAAGATCCTAAAGGAGATCCAGCAGGGTGCTTTACAGGTCCAAGGGAGTGGCCCCATATTCAAGGGGACCCGGTCCTTGAAGGTCCTAGAGACAGAGACCCGCTATGATGGGGGAAGATTGGAATCTAGCTTTTAAGCAGAATCCTGCGGCGGGACTGGTAAGTGTTTTAAAAGAACCTTTCTTCCACTTGTGAAACCGTAAATTGTATTTTTTCTATCCACCGGGGCAGTGTTGTGCGGTCGGTGGCGCTTCTCTGTGGAGCTTCCAGCCAGGTTGATTCTATCAGAAGGCGGGCGGTTCTTTAGGATTCCCCCGCCACTGTGCATCTGGTTCTCACGCCGCTACCTTCAGTAGTCCTTTTCCACCGCTGTTTATGGTAGGAGGGGCGTGAGACGGCGCAGAATGCCGGACATGCGCAGTAGGGGCGAAAGCGGCCATATTAGGAGCGGTCCCAGCCCTAGGCTTCTGTAAGCAGGCTGGAGGGAACACAGAGCGGTGTCAGCTGGACATGTGAGTCACTGTGAGTGGATGGACCAGGGCACCACAGGTCCTGTAAGAGCTGTAATACAAGAGCGGTTGAAGTGCATAAAGGTGGGGTTGTTTTACCTCCAAAAATATTTTGTCTCAGGCATGTCTTCCCGGAAGAGTGGGGAAGGCGCAGCAGGAAGGGGTGCAAATGCACCACCATCAGTATTGGAGCATGTTAGCTTTACATCTGCTGTGTTAAGATCTCCTGAAAGACCTAAGGCAACTGGCCAGTCTGAACCATTATGGTTGCCAGGCATTGTAGCAACAGCTAATGCTTTTGCCTCAACCTACGTTACAAAGGATGACTTAGCATCAGCTTTAACTGGGCTAGAGGGGAAAATAGCAAGTATGATTGCTTCAGTTTTCCAAGGAGGAAAGAAACTAGATGGATCCCCTTCACCTGAGCCCCCACCTGCATTGGAATAGGGTTGGGCAGAGGATGTGGAGGTAGTGGCAGTGAATGACCGGGAGGAAGGTCAGGCCACAGATTGACTTCTGAGGAGTCAGTTCTGAAGAACCATTTTCAGCCTCTCAATCCCAGAGACTGCTGATCCAGTCCCTCATGAAGATGGTCCAATCAGGTTTCAAATTACCACCTGTGGAGGCCCCCGAAGTTTCCTTTTCTTCTTTAGGATCTCTGCAGCCTCCAGAGTTCACAGCCTTTTCCCTTGCATCCGTTACTAGAGCAAATTGTGTATGCTGACTGGGATCACCCAGATAAGCTGTTTATTCCTCCTAAGAGGTTTACACTTTTGTACCCAATGGAGGAAAAATTAAAAAAAGAAATAAAAATGGAGCATGCCATCTGTTGACGCAGCCATTTCTTCTGTGAATAAGAGTCTCACCTGTCCTGTAGATAATGCCCTGGTGTTTAAGGATTCAGCAGATAAGAAATTGGAGTCTTTGTTAAAAACTTAATTTGCTATTTCCAGGTCTGCTGTACCGGCAGTAGCAGCTATAGGTGTCTGTCAGTCTTTAAAGGACCAAGTGACGTGGGTAACTAATGCCGTGTACACACGGTCGGACTTTACAGCTACAAAAGTCCGACGGACTTCCGACGGACGTTCCAGAGACATTCCACGGACTTTCTAACGACCGGACTTGCCTACACACGATCACACCAAAGTCCGATGGATTCGTACGTCATGATGTACACCAGACTAAAATAAGGAAGTTGATAGCCAGTGGCCAATAGCTGCCCTAGCGTCGGTTTTTGTCCGTCGGACTAGCATACAGACGAGCGGATTTCTGGATCTGGCGGAGTTACGACATAAAGATTTGAAGCATGTTCCAAATCTAAAGTTTGTCAGATTTGCGACTGGAAAGGTCCGCCGAAGGTCAGGTGAAGCTCGCACACGATCGGATTGTTCGCTGGATTTGGTCCGTCGGCGTCCGTCAGACCAGTCCAGTCGAAAAGTCCGACCGTGTGTACGCCCTATTAGACTGTTCCCAATCAAGGGTTACCTGTGGAGGATTTGGCAGAATTACCTCGGGCCTTATGTTTCGCGGTGGATGCCCTTAATGATTCCATACAACAGATGTCTCGGTTGGCCCTGCTATCAGTGCATATGCGTAGGATTCTTTGGTTAAAGAGCTGGGCTGCGGAGTCACCCTGCAAAAAATTACTAGCTGGTTTTCCCTTTCACGGGGAATGGCTATTTGGAGAGGACCTGGATAAATTTATCCAGAAGATTTCGGGGGGTAAGAGTGCACTTCTACCAGTCAAGAAGAAGTGCAAACGACCCTCTTTCAAGGGGCCTAGTGCTTCAGTACCCAGCACCCCTAATTTCAGGCAGTATTGACGGCCTCAGCTGTCCGGTTCTAGTGGAAAGCCTCAGGGCAAGGGGCAGAAAAAGCCCTGAGCCCAGAGACCCCCTAAGGTCAGTCCCAGGCCTTCCTTACGAAGCGGCCCCTTATGTGAGGGAGGCTATTAAGGTTCACAAAAGCCTGGGAAAAAGTGATCCGAGACAAGTGGGTTATTTCTACCGTATCTCAGGGGTACATAATAGAATTCCGGGGGCTTCCCCCTCTCAGTTCTTAAGGTCCAACGTCCCAATAGACCCGGTAAAGAAGAGATCTTTTCTTCAGGCAATAGATCAGCTAAAGTTACAAGGAGTCATTTCAGAGCTTCCAGCCTTGGAAATATTCAAGGGTTTTTACTCAAATCGTTTCATAAACCCAAAGCCAAATGGAGATGTAAAGCCTATTCTGGATCTCAAGGCTCTGAATCAATTTCTGGCCATTCGTTCTTTCCGAATGGAATCAATTAGTTCGGTGGTAGCCTCCTTACACATGTGCCAATCTGCAGGTCCCATCAAAGGTTTCTGCGATTCGCGGTGGGCGACCAACATTTTCAGTTTGAGGCACTGCGCTTCGGGTTAGCCACGGCACCTCGAGTATTCACAAAGATATTGGCTCCGGTATTAGCAGTTCTAAGATTGCAGGGAATATTGATTACAGGGTACCTGGACGATCTACTATTGACAGATCCAGTACCTGGACGATCTACTATTGATAGATCAAACAGTTCTAGACCTGAGCCAGAATGTAGCTCGGGCGGTTCAATTCTTGAAATGTCTGGGTTGGGTTCTGAGTTTGTCAAAATCGGCCCTGCAGCACGGTTAAACGCCTAGAATATCTGGGGCTAATACTACACACAGTCAAAGCAAAGGTACTCTTACCACTAGAGAAGGTCAGGGTCATGAAAAACCTTGTCCAGGCCATAAAGAGGAAAAGATATCCTTCCATTCGCCTGTGTATGAGGCTTTTGGGGAAGATGGTGTCCTCATTCGAAGCAGTCCCTTATGCACAGTTTCACTCCAGACCACTTCAGAGCAACATTCTATCTGTCTGGAACAAGACTGTCCATTCTCTGGACTAGCACATGGTTCTTTGGCTAAGAGTGCGTCAGAGTCTCAGTTGGTTAATTGCCTGTATAAAAGCAATTTTATTCCTGCATTATTGGCCTTTGCTATGCAGCATAATTTCTTCTGGTTTGGGGGTTCTTTTTATTTACAAAATCAGGGAGTTGCCATGGGGGCTAAGTTTTTCCCCAGTTTGGCGAACTTATTCATGGCTAAATGGGAGGAGTACGTAATTTTGAATAATCGTTCGCCACAACTCTTACTGTGCCGAAGATACATCGACGGTGTCCTCCTATGGGAAGGTGACATCCCTTCCTTGGAAACCTTCATGTTAACATTAAATACCAATGACAGAGGTATTAACCCTTTCATGACTAAGCCTATTTTTGAAATTTGGTGTTTAAATCCGTATTTGTTGCTAGAAAATTACTTAGAACCACCAAACATTATATATATTTTTTTAGCAGAGAATCTAGAGAATAAAATGGAGATTGTTGCAATATTTTATATCACACGGTATTTGTGCAGCGGTGTTTTAAACGCACATTTTTGGAAAAGGGACATTTTCATGAATTTTAAAAAATCCAAACAGTAAAGTTACCCCAATTTTTTTGTATAATGTGAAAGATGATGTTACGCCGAGTAAATAGATACCAAGCATGTCACGCTTTATAATTGCACGCACTCGTGGAATGGCGACAAACTAAGGTATCTAAGAATTTCCATAGATGACGCTTTAAATTTTTTTTACGGTTACCAGGTTAGAGTTACAGAGGAGGTCTAGTGCTAGAATTATTGCTCTTGCTCAGACGATTGCGGCGATACCTCACATGTGTGATTTGAACACCGTTTACATATGCGGGCGCGACTTCCGTATGCGTTTTCTTTGCTTCGCGGGGACGGGGGCGCTTTAAAAATAATTTTTTTTTCTTATTTATTTTGATATTTATAAATTGTGTTTAAAAAAAAAAAATTTTGATGACTTTTATTGCTGTCACAATGAATGTAAACATACCTTGTGACAATAATAGGTGGTGACAGGTACTCTTTATGGAGGGATCGGGGGTCTAAAAGACCCCCCGATCCCTCCTTTGCACTTCAAAGTATTGATCGCCGAAAACGGCGATTCTGAATACTGTGTATTTTTTTTTTTTAAACCGGCGCCATTGGCAGCCGAGTAAATGGGAAGTGACGTCATGACGTCGCTTCCGCGTTTACAATGAGGCGGCTTTGTTCCAGCCTGCCCCCAGCCGCCGGAGGCAGCCGATTGGTCGCCGGGCCTCCCGATCGAATGGGAGGCCCGGTAAGAGTGGCGGGAGGGGGGGACGTCCCCTCCCGATCCTCCGGTATAACAGCCGAGCGGCTTTTAGCCACATCGGTTGTTATACTCGGATAGCCGATCGTCCGCTCTAAACAACGGTACCGGGATGATGCCTGCAGCTGCGGGCATCATCCCGGTATAACCCCGGAAAGCCGAGTACGCACATCTGCGTACGCTCGGCGGGAAGGGGTTAAATTGTATTATACTGTTAGTAAGGAGCAAATATCCTTTCTCGATTTAAACATAATTTTTGCTCCAGGCCCAGAAACTAAAATCTAAGTTTGTTGACAAAGGCTACGATGAGATCAAGCTGGCATCCACCATTAGAGAAGTTGCTAAAATGGATACGGGTAGCTTGTTAATGAACAACAATTGCAGGGATCAGGGGAATGAGTCATTTTGAAATTCCTTTATCGCCTCCTATTCTACTCGTACTCATTTTGCTATAAAAAAGATCTTTCAATACTGGCCAATTTTTAAAAATGATAATGTATTGGGACCGGTGCTCCCGGAAAAACCTTGTGTCATCTTTAGAAAAATTCCATCTTTAAGACATAGAATTGCTCATAATGTCATAGACCGACTGGTGAGGCCAGTCTTTTTTCAAGATCTAAAGCTAATGGAGATATAATCAGCGCTGACTAACTGACAACTCAAAAAGGTAAATGCAAGAAAACACTAAGGTAAATTCAACAACACCTCAAATACACAAAATAGAAAGCAGTGCTGCGTAAATATAAATGTCCTTGAAATAATACATCAGATATAACAGACGAAGTGAGGAGATGAGACCACCAGTGGACACTCAAGACGACAGGGGATAAATCTATAGTGACTCTGATCCCTTCACCGCACATGGATGAAACATTCGACCTGAAACAGGTCATACAGCATATACACCATACAATGGGTAAACCGATCCAGGTTGTGGTAGCTTCGTTTTCAGAATTCAGCACTCATCTTTACTTCGACTTCAACATGTCTTCAGACTCCTCCTTCATTCTATACTAGCGTTTTCTTCAGATCGCATGTGTACTGCACACTCCACGTGAAGGGTCCAATCCTGGATGCCAGTTACCAGTCATGATAAGTTGGCTCTTGAACTTCTGTAGTCCACTGCAGGACACTATAGAGGGGAGCATAGAGTGTCCTGCAGTCACTTCCTGTTTGTGCTGCTGTAAGATGGCTGATGACTTCTGCAGGTAGGTCCAAGATCATCCGACATCAACGTGCTCAGTACAACACCTTGGGTGAATTCTATACAAAGTGCCTAAAGTTCAAAGCACTGGTCGTTACAAGGAAGGACACAGCATTTTTGGCAAGATCGACCTTAGTCGCAGAAGAGAACTAACAAACACATCTAAGGAGTGGACTACAGAAGTTCAAGAGCCAACTTATGACTGGTAACTGGTATCCAGGATTGGACCCTTCACGTGGAGTGTGCAGTACACATGCGATCTGAAGAAAACGTTAGTATAGAATGAAGGAGAGGTCTGAAGACATGTTGAAGTTGAAGTAAAGATGAGTGCTGAATTCTGAAAACGAAGCTACCACTACCTGGATCGGTTTACGCATTGTATGGTGTATATGCTGTATGACCTGTTTCAGGTCGAATGTTTCAGGTGAGGGGCCATCCATGTGTGGTGAAGGGATCACAGTCACTATAGATTTATCCCCTGTCGTCTTGAGTGTCCACTGGTGGTCTCATCTCCTCACTTCATCTGTTATATCTGATGTATTATTTCAAGGACATTTATATTTGCGCAGCACTGCTTTCTATTTTTTCAAGATCTAAAAGTTTTTTTTCCTTGTCATAAATGTAAAATTTGTGCACTAAATTCTTTTAAAGGCAGAAGGTTAGAAAGTTTCCGATCCCAACAAACTGGCATTAACTTTTTTATCACACATAAAAACAAAAATGTAGTTTACATGTTACAATGTAAATGCGTAAAACAATATGTAGGCCGTACCATTAGGGCTTTACAAGTGAGGTTGGGGGAACATGTTGGTAACATTAAAAAGGGCTTTCCGGGTCACACTGTGTCGAAACACTATGACCGCTGTCACCAGAGGAATCCTAATAATACCTTGTTTGTCGCTATCGATAAACTGACTCCACATTGGAGAAGCTGTCACATTAGAAGAGGAATCTCCCATATGGAAACACGCTAGATACATTGTCTGAAATCATATGTTCCATTCGGAATGAATATTGAATGGGACGTGAACTGTTTCATTATTAATGGTTGATATTTCGTTTATAGACATATATTTTTTGTTTCAATATTTTCTTCCAACATAGGTGACAGTTTTTTGTGGGTTTTTTTTGTTCTTTTTGACATTTATTTTTTCTTTTCTCCTTTTTCCTTTTTTTTCTATATGCCTATTTTAGTCTTTAGAAGGATTTTATGTACATTGTTTGCATCCTGTTATGGGTCCCATCTATCAATTTAGTTTGGCATGCTATCTTCACATGATTACAATTTTTCCATGTAATTTGGTATGCTATTATGGTGTTTGTCCACGAGATGGCATTAATGGGATTTGATTACCTCTGATCATGTAACGATCTCATGTTTAAAATATTTCCTTTTTACACGTTTAGAGTTTTTTAATACAATTTTTATTGTTCAGTTTTTTTTCCTGACATTATATGTTCGGTCATTTGGCCTTTTTTTCCCTTTTTATTCTATCTGATGTTTCTTTTCACTCCTTTCTGCTCTCCCTCTGGGTGGTTATATGCGGGGAGGAGTGAAAACTTTCGCCCTTTCTGTGCTCAGGTTCTGTGTATGTATATAGTGGGGATGAGTGATTACTTCCACCCTTCTCGCATTCACGTTCTGTGTATTTACTGAGCAGGGATAAATGGTAACTTCCGCCCTTTTTAGCATTCATGTCCTATTTATATATATATATATATATATATATATATAACGAGCAGGACCCTCTGATTCCTCCTGTATTGAATTGTATTGTACTGTCCTCCCTAATGTTGTAAAGCACTGCGTAAACTGTTGGCGCTATATAAATCCTGTATAATAATAATATGAGTGTGGTGCAGGTCTGTTAGCCATGCCCCTGATGACATCGACCATATGATGAAACACATTGGGTGGGACCAGACGTGACACTACCACACTCCTATGGCCGCTCCACACACTGTCTTGCAATTGCTGCAGCATTTGCTTGATTCAATGCTCGTTTTGTATCGTTGACCATGTGAGTGTACTTTGCCTTTTTACCTAATAAAATGCTCATACAGTATCATGCTATTGTCATCTTTTCGTTTTCATGCATATTTATCTGCGAGAGGCTGGGATAAGGGATACACCAGAACTGACCGCACCTCAGTGGATTCATTGGGATACTGCGGCCATCCTTTGTCACTAGAGAGGTGGTTACACTGAGAATTTGGGGAAGCTGGACTTTCTTCCTATGTGCACCCCTTGTTCCTTTTATGTTTTCTCACCTTTTATATGCTGGATTTAATTGGAACACTGAATTTTAATCTTCACCATTCCTTTTGAATACTCCTTGATGGTTTATGGACATTTTATTGATGAACTTTTTTAGATACCATATATACTCGAGTATAAGTCGTTCCGAGTATAAGTCGAGGCCCTAATTTACCACAAAAAATGGGAAAAACTTAGTGACCCGAGTATAAGACGAGGGTGAGAAATGCACAGCTACTGTAAGTGGAAAAGAGGGTCAACAATGCCCATTTGCAGCCTCACTGTGCCCATTTGCAGCCATAGGTCCCCCGAACTTCAAACTCGGTAGTTAAGGGTTCCTAGATGCCCCCTAGCTGCAGCCAAAATTTGGAGTCTCTGAACCCAAAGGGTCCCGAAATGACATTGCTGCAGATGGACACAGTTGACCGACTTTGGGGCCCTGTATCTAGGGGCCACTTAGTGTTAGGAACCCCAAATTTGGTGGGCAAACCCAGTGGAACTAGCACCATAAAATATCCAAAGCTGGGGTTTCTAGCACCAAGTGTCCCCGAGATACAGAGCCCCAAAAATCGGTTCAGAAAATGTCAAGCACTTTTCTGCACACCAAATTTGAGGTTCCTAGCACCAAAAGGCCCTGAGATACGGGGCCCCAAAGTCGGTTCAGAAAATGTCAAGCACTTTTCTGCAGCATAGAATGGCATTTTCCAAACCAATTTTGGGGCCCCGTATCTCGGGGCCACTTAGTGCTAGGAATCCCAGCTTTGGATATGTTGTGGTACCAGTTCCACTGGGTTTGCACTCCAAATTTGGGGTTCCTAGCACAAAGTGGCCCTGAGATACGGGGCCCCAAATTTGGTTCGGAAAATGAAATTTTTTGCTGCAGAAAAGTGCTTGACTCGAGTATAAGTCGAGGGGGGCACTTTCAGCACAAAAAAATGTGCTGAAAAACTCGACTTATACTCTAGTATATACGGTAATATATATATTTTTTTTTTGGATTGCCACATTCATTTATATATATATATATCAATTTAATCATGTATGATAGCGCTGCACCTTTTTTATTTGATATATATCTATTGACCTGTGCTAGCAGCTATTTCTATTTCCATTTGCCATTTGTTATTTCATTTAAATATTTAGCGCACATTTCTTTCCCAATTTTTACTTTTGGAGATATATGGTATTCCAACCTGATCTGACCACTGGCAGATTCTCTGTGAGCTCTCCCAGACTGTCAAAATATTCTGTCCCTCGTTGATATTAAATGTCGACATTTACAGTATCTTCAGGATGGAGATATATGGTTTAATCTTCATGACCTGTATACTCTGACTAAATGACTCCTCTGAAGAAGTTGAAGTTGTTACCCTCTATACCAGGGATATGCAATTAGCGGACCAGCTGTTGCAAAACTACAAGTCCCATCATGCCTCTGCCTCTGGGTGTCATGCTTGTTGCTGTCAGTCTTGCTATGCCTCATGGGACTTGTAGTTCTGCAACAGCTGGAGGTCCGCTAATTGCATATCCCTGCTCTATAGTATTTAGTACGCGTTACTGTGCGTCACATTATTGCTTATATGAGATAAGAACTCTTTATTTGAAATCGTGCTGAACCATATATTTTTATGCCTTTTGAAAACTTTCTAATAAAAATACATTTAAACTAAAATCTTCTGTCCCAAGGACCAGTTTACTATCCTGCGTTAACAGCAGGCTGTTGGATTCCCACAATATTAAAAGCTAAGAAGTCTAATTTCTGCAAGGTCTACCATTGCACATGGAAGGCATAATTTGGCTGGTGCAAGCTAAGAAGCTTTCATCCCAGGAAGTAGTCAGTGGGCTGAAAATCTTTTTTGAATCGGGCATGGATCAGCATTTGGCCCTAAGTACCATCAAGGGTCAAATTTTAGTGACTTTGATCTTATTCCAGGGACTGTTGGTCTCCTATTCTTTAAAAGTTTTGAACATGGTTTTTCTCATGTAGTCTTTCCTGTACAATCATTTGTGACTCTGTGGAATTTAAATTTTGGTTCTCATGGCATTTCATAAACTACCTTTTTGCAGCTATTGGGGATATCCCCTTTCCACTCTTATTCACAAGGTTGCTTTCCTTGTTGCCATCACCTCTGTGATGAGTGTGTCTGAGCTGGTGGCCTTGTTCCCATAAAGAACCATTTCTTGTCTTACACTGGGACTGCATGGTGTTGAATCCCAGAGCCTTCTTTCTTCCTAAAGTGGTTTCAGCCCTTCACCTTACCTAGGACTTTGTTCTTCCCTCCCCCCTATCTGGCTACATTAAAGATTTCCATTCATTGTCTGGATTTAGTTTGTGCTGTGCATGTTTACCTCAAACTGGCCATACATGGATTGAAATTTGTCCAGTTCAGCAGGGATCATCTGAATGTCGATCCATGTATGGGCCGATCGACTTTTGTAGAACCGCCCTGCTCGCAGTACTGGTCAGTGTATTCTGATGATGGGGAAGTCTCCCCCATACACCTCAAATAAGTGGATATGGGAAGTCTTTTTTTTTTTTCTTTTCATTTAACCCATTGGTTGAATAAAAAAAAATGAATTGTCTTTGGGCTGCTTAATGCAAGAATTTGTCAATCCTGATTGTACACATAGTTGCTCAGGCAGATCATAATCCAAGCATATGGTCTTAAGGATTGGGTTCCACCCTCTCCTGTTAAGGCACACACTACTAGTTTTGTGGCTCTGAGGAAGAGAGCATGTCCCTCGAAGCGTGTCAGCCTTCCAGACCTGTACAACTGTTCCATGTGATGTTATGTGTTGAGATGATATGCAGGAATTCTGGCATTCTGTTCCTGGATTTGTCTTGATGGGCTTGTACACATGTTGGTTTGTGAGTATACAATACATATTTTACTTTTATCAATGAAAGTTACCCAACAATAATGCACTAGGCTGGTCCGGCCTGTCTTGTTTTATTGTTGCAACTGTTTCCCAAATTTGCAACCTGCCACCCGGTCCTCAGTTCACATGTTCTGTAAGTTCTACCAGGTGGATATTCAGGCCCCACCTGATGCCCACCCCCGACATAAGAACTTTCAAGCAGCTGCTTCAGCTGTTTTTTGCTGTTGCCCAACCCTACGTTGCACTGCTTCTGGACATCACAGTCACATCTGAATTCTGCGTCCCTCAATGAATGCAGAAGAAAATTCAGTTTTTGTATTAACTGTGTAATTGTTTTCATGGCGTTTATTAAGGGTCACAAGTCCCACCCCTCTGTGTCTATGATCTTACTGTTAGCCCTGGTTCACACTGTGGCAACTTGGCATGCGACTTGCGACACAGAGTTGCGTCACAAATGAAATTAATTTCAATGGCGGCCTTTCCAATCAATGTGACTCAAGTCATATCAAGTTGTTTTAAAAAGGTTCCTTCACTACTTTGATGCAACTCCAATACGATTTAGCTCCATGGAGAATAATGTTGCACTGGAAATTGCACGACAATGGGGTCGCAGCAGTGTGAACTGAGGTTTAGCATTGCTTTCCACAAAATTGAGGCATGTTGTGAGTGGGAGGGGTTATACAGGGCTGGTCACTGTTTTCTCGTTTACCAGTGTCCCAATCCTCCTGTTGCGGTACAGCACAATTGTTTCTGAATCAAGTGTCCCTCAGGGAAATCCAAGAAAAGTATTTTATGGTGAGTACGAAAATCCAATATCTTTTTCGTACAGTAAAGGACACACAAATCGATTCATAGACCATATGTCTCTACCTTCAGATGATAGGACAACTGGCAAAAGCTTTGCTGGGTCCACCCCCATATAACCCCAGCTACTCTGGGAGGTATCAATTTTTTGCTATTGTCCTTAAGTGATGTACTCCTCCTCCTCATGGAGAATAATTTCTTACTATTATTCCCCAAATTTATTTTACTTCCTTTGACTGACTCTTCTATCAAGATCTGACTGCTTATTGCCTTCATGATCCACTAGCTGTTTCCGGATCTGTTACCCTTGAGTATACTTTGAAAACCGGATCCCGTAGTAGCAACTTTTGTAGTTAGCTGCAGGGTGCTATACAGGTCCAGGGCCTTGGCCTGGCACCCAGACCCTGAAAACCCTTTTGGGGGTATGCCCACTGTGACAGGCAAAGCCTGGACCCTGAATGAGACCATTGATGTGGACGAGGTAAGACAGGGTTTCCCTGTACCTTTTTATACAAACTGGTTCCTGGCTATACATGTCTTGATAGATTTGTAGCATACACTACATTCTTATCCTACAAGACACAATGCAGTGCCATGCACACAAGTGGTTTAGTAGGCACCCGTTATTGAAGGGGGCAGGGGGAAACACACTGTTAGTGTTTTTTTTCCTAACTTTTATTGTCTCACTATTCAACTTTATAGGTAATGCTATTATAGCTTTTTTCCTCTTTACTTTTGAAGGTCTTTTTTTCACCCCACTACCAGACATTCCCCTTCAGCTAGTAATGTAGTGCTTACAGAACTCCTAGCTGCACGCTTCTGGTCCCCATTATCTGCCGAAAATGCAAGTTAATCATTTGCTGTCTTACCTGTGGCCAAGTACCTCAGAAACACAGCCATTGGAACTCTGCTGGAATTTCTTATACCAGACATGCTGATCCCCCTCAATCCATGTCCATGTTTTGACTGCCCTGTAGACGAAGACCCTAATTTGCAATGGTGAATTAGAGGCGGGAGGCCATGGGACGAACAGCGGTGAGTCAACTGTAATGCTGAGGAAACTCCAAACTCCTCTCAAGTGGATACTAGTCCCCTGTTCCAGAGCAAGGTCTAACACCAACACCCCTCCAGCCCCCTAACTCAGGCTTCCTCGGAGATGCACACACTTTGTGGCTTATCTGACTAAAGTGGAATCCTCTGCCACTATATCAGATCTATTCCATTGGCCATTGCTACTTCTGGAATCGGCAGTGGTTATGAGCCATGAACGCTTTTCGGCTTCCCCCCCCCCACTATGTTCATGGGCCACCACAGCCAGAATTGTCTAGCACACTTGCAGTGGTAGAAAAAGAAAAAACATGGGGGTGCTGACATTTTACTACTATTCCTTTTTAGCTTCTTGCCATATGCTGTCTACTGTGGACTGATTGAGGCAGTGCATACTGGTCTCTGGAAAGATACACCTAGTGCTGAAGAGCATCCCTATGTTCCTAAAAGGTCTTTTGTAGAAAGCATTTTTCCACTCTAGATCATGCAAGGTGGGCCTTATAAAAATGATTGGCCAAACTCTGAGATGTTTTTTGCTTTGATTTCCTTCTATCCCTAATTTCCAGATATTTCCCTGTTAGGTACATCCCAACCTCTGAGATGGATGTTCCCCATTTCTTGGGTACGCAGATCGCTCCCCCTTGCTCTGCTTTTTTTGCTGTAAGACAACCCTGTGGGTCCTTGTTTGATTGTGTTTATCCTGTTCCTATCCACTTTGCCTTTGCACTTCCAGTGCACTTCCTGCTGGAGGTGGCTCTCCCTTGTTGCCTACTGTGCCCCTACAGTATGTGTCCCTCTGGGGCTTCTGCAGAGGTCTTCATTCCTGCTCTAATAGACTACCCCTTTCATGGATTCGATAAATGTAACTGCCTTCTCTCCATCACCCCTGACAGCAATAGTTTTGCCTTGGCTGTCCCTTTTTTCTTTTGCTGTTTGAGAAATGGTATTCTGAAAGCCAGTTCTCCATACTTCCCTGGTGTTCCTCTTATGGCCATTAATGAAATTTCAATTCTTCCCTCCCATGTCCTGCCAAAAGGCACAGCATCTTTTTTTGCTTCCCTTAGGGATTGGGGTCAGGCATTGCATCAACAGCCACGTCTCTCATTGGTACCTGACCCCTCTTCTCATTACTTCTTTTTCAGGGAGGTCCTTCTTTGGGATTCCTTCATGCTTTTCCACCTGACTGGGTAGTTATCTTGCCTTTTCATAGGGCCTCTGGCCTAGGGACAAGTCCATCTTTCCCTGCCTGAGCCCATTCCTCCATTAAAGTCAGGTTTTTGGACCTATACAGTGTGTAAAATCTGTCCCTCTCACTTGTGTGGAGCCATGACCTGATCTTTTGGTTCTCATTTTATTTCAAACCCCTTTGCTTGCCAGGTGGCTGTTTGAGCCTCCGCTGCTGGCTACTTTAGCTATAGGGTGTTTCCACTGTTAACTTTGAGTTTTATTCTTTTTTTTTTTTCCTGTGGGTTGTTGCAGCTAGTTTGTAGCCTATTTATGCTTGGCTGTTGCATGGTCTATTAATCGGTTGCTGTATTGTACAATAAACATAATAGGAATTTTGACATATACCTAAATTCCATATCTTGGAGTACAGGACAGAACAGGAGTACAGGAGGTCCTTGACCTTTCTTTTTTTCCCCTGTAATCTCCTCTTTGCTTGCTAAAAAAAAGGTCTCACTGAGTGGGTGAGGCTATATGGATACAGTGGGAGGGGGCAATCCTAGCAAAGCTTTTGCCAATGTTCATTTCCCTTATGATAGTGGCATAAAACCCACAGTCTATGAATCAACTGGTTTTATCCTGTACTGTGCTCCAAGATATTAAATTCTTATGGTTTGGCTTTCGTTCTCCATCCTACCATGGGCACATGAAACAAGCAATCTAAGTGCAATGGGCAGTTGCAGTTATCTTTGCTCTAGATGTGTTACGACAGTGGAGATGCTAGAACTAAAGTCTCCTGAAGATTATTTCTTCCATTATTATTAATAACCCATAGTAATCCATGCCTCTTTCAGATTGAAAATAAACAAGAAATAAACTGCGCATCAGTGAAATCAAATTTACAAATAAAAGTGATAAATGAATATAAATAAGAGAACAAAAGCTGCGATTTCCTAAATGTGACACAAACACACAACATGAATATTTATAAAATTTTGAACTCGCGCTAGTGATACATATATGCATATAGAATGATAAAGCCTCGTTTTGAATCTAAATGCAAATGATCATATATCCTGTAAAAGAATATGTGCACTATCCAATAAAAGTGACAAAAAAAGCTGCAATGAATGTGCAAAAAAAAGGGAAGAAAAAATAAGTAATTAGTCCATATGTGAACACCCAAGTCCAAGATTAAAAGTGAGGGTCTTGACAACACAGATGCCTGGGTCCACCACCATATAGAGAGTGACTGGCCGCTTACCAGAAACCCATGACCCCCATTACAGAGGGTCTGAGTAAGCTGAATCTTAATATTCCAGACCACCACAAAGCCAAGATGGATAGCTGGGATGGAGCTCAGGGACCTTGACAAGGAGGGATGAATCCACGAAAAAACCGGCTTTAAGCAAAGTGATGTAACCATGTGTGGAAAAGAAGGGGGGGCTCCAATAGTGTAAAATCTCAAGGTTTTATTAAAACAAATAAAATATACACTCACATGCAAAGTAGAATATGCGTTCTTTGGAAAAACAGTCTGGAGCACCGGCCGGATGCTCACAGACAGCCCGACCTGCTGGTATCACAACATCGGTGGGAGGTGACGCGATCACGTCGCACAGCCTCTTTCAGCTTGCACCTAGTAGATAGCACCATTAACAAATTAAAAAAAAGAATTTGCAGTACCACCTGTAAGATTGCAGGCTGTGTATACTGATATGATGGTGCTTTATGGGCAAAACTGTATTGGAAAAGATGCATTTTTTTCAGCTGGAAATGTAAACTTGCTGAAAATGTAAACTGCAGAAAGACAGCCCTGATTTTGCCTACAGTTGAGCTGCGAGATGCGAGGACAGTTCTGTGTTCCTACATGATGTTAGGAATGCTCTGTTTGGTACTGGTTTACAAGAAATCCCTTTAGGAGATATGGCCATCATTCTATCAAAACCCTCCAGGTAAATCAATGCATTTCCTTCTCATGATGATAAACACAGACATGCAAGAATCCTCTTTTAAGGAGTAGCATCCAATTTGTCATGGCAATGGCAGTAGTGTCTTATTTCATTGTGTCAGTTCTGTATTTGTAGCATGCAGATTAGCATTCCATTAGAAGCCTTCATTTCACTTATTCTACACACAATGTTCTCAAGCTTGCTATACAGTTCTTATATTGGGCAACATGTCTTACACTGTCACTCATCATTTTCTTTCTGCAGGATACTCGGAACAGGCTTTTGACTGGGATGAATATCTGACTCATTGCAATGCTCACGCTGCTCCTGACAGTTGCTTCCCTGAGGTGAGTATTTCATCTCTGCAGCTTGCTCTGTGTTAATAATTAGCAGGACTCCCTGACATTCTGGTATGCTAAGCTATATGCACTTAGAGATTTATTAAAGTGCAGTTTGGTTTGGAAGAAAAAAGAATATACAAAGCATATATATGCGCAGACACTAGTAGCACATGATTGGTCATTTCCTCAGAAAATAAATGTAGCTATGATGATGATAATTATGTGAAATACACAGTGTTACAATTTTGTACACCGATCTCATTTTAATTAAAAGAAACCAAGAAACGTGTGAGAAATAAGGGGTTGCCATTGTGTTCTTTCTGAAAAGTATGTGCCCCCTTTCTGATTTTTTATTTTTTTGCATATTTGTCACACTTAAATGACTCAGATAATCAAACAAATTGTATTATTACACAAAGATAACCCGAGTAAATACAAAATGCAGTTTTTAAATGATGGTTTCATTTATTAAGGCAAAAAAGCTGTCCAAACCTGCCTGGCTATGTGAAAAAGTAATTGCCCTCTAAACTTAATAACTGGTTGTTCCACCCTTGGCAGCAACAACTGCAATCAAGCATTTGCGATAACTGGCAATGAGTCTTTCACATTGCTGTGGAGCAATTTTGGCCCATTCTTTGCAGAATTGTTTTAATTCAACCACATTGGAGGGTTTTCAAGCATGAACGGCCTGTGTAAGGTACAGCATCTCAATTGGATTTAAGTCCAGGCTTACTCTAGGCCACTCTAAAACTTACATTTTGCTTTGTATGAACCATTTGGAGGTGGACTTGCTGTTGTGTTTCGGATCATTGTCCTGCTGCATAAGCCAAGTGCACTTGAGCTTGAGGTCATGAGCTGATGGCCGGACATTCTCCTTTAGGATTTTCAGGTAGAGCTCAGAATTCATGGTTCCATCCATTATAGTAAGTCGTCCGGGTCCTGAAGCTGCAAAGCAGCCCCAGACTATCACGCTACCACCACCATGTCTGACTGTTGGTATGATGTTCTTGTTGTGAAATGCTGTATTAGCTTTATGTCAGATGTAACAGGACGCACACCTTCCAAAAAGTTAAATTTTTGTCTCACAGAATATATGCCTTAAAGTCTTGGGGATAATCAAGATATTTTTTGGTAAAGGTGAGATGAGTCTGTGTTCTTTTTGGTCAGCAGTGGCTTTGGCCTTGGAACTCTCCCATGGAATCTATTTTTGCCCAGTCTCTCTCTTATTGTTAACTCATGAACACTGATCTTACCTGAGGCAAGTGAGGCCTGCAGTTCTTACATGTTGTTCTGGGTTCTTTTATGACCTCCTGGATGAATTGTCATCATGCTCTTGGAGTAATTTTTGTGGGCCGGCCACTCCTGGGAAGGTTCACCACTGTTCCAAGTTATCTCCATTTGTGGATAATGGCTCTCCCCGTGGTTCACTGAAGTTCCACAGCCTTAGAAATGGCGTTGAAACCCTTCCTACCCTTGCATACCATTCAATTACAATATGACTTATATCGCAATTGTACACGCTATATTTTTTATTTATTTGCTATTTATTTTCCCAGTGAAAGTGGAGTTGCCCTTTAATAAATGAAATAATAATTTAAAAACTGCATCTTGGATTTACTCGGGTTATCTTTGTGTAATAATAAAAGATTGCATTGTGATTTACTGCGTGAAAATCGAGGCAGACCTGCACATAGGTGCCATTAAAAGGTATTCACCAGTGTTGATGGGGATTCAAGCAGCTTTTTTTTTCCTGCAACCAGTGGTTACAAGAAAGAAATAGTATCCTCTATAACCTGCTTTAGATGAGGATCAGATCACATTTTATGGTAAATTACTGCAGAAAATCACAAACTTTTTATTGCATATATATATATATATATATATATATATATATATATATATATATATATATATATATATATATATATATATATAATATATATTTTTTTTTTATAATATATAATGTTTTTCAAATTCTAAATGTCACCATTCATACGTAAACAATTTTTTGCTTGATTTTTGTAGAACTGCATTATAAAAAACTTGTGTCCTGCTTTTGTATCAAACATGTGATTTTATATATATATATATATATATATATATATATATATATATATATATATATATATATATATATATATATATATATATATATATATATATATATATATATATATATATATATATAGAGAGAGAGATTATATTAGATATATATAATATTATAATATATATATAATATAATTTTCCGAATCAATAAGCCCATTGCTATAAAATTTGCTCTGTTGCATAAGGGGTAGATGTGCAGATGTAAGCTTAAAATAAAACTGACCCAAAAGCATTTGTTTCCCTTTCTTGTCGTCGTGCAGACTAGAAAAGATACCCACTGGTGCCCTCTAGTGATCAGTTCTATTATGTCCCTAATAATAATAATCTAAAGAAATCTCTTGCTACACCAATGATTTTTTTTTTTTTTTTTTATGTCTGCAACTGTTACATTACCTTACATTGAAAAGTGCAATGTATTATATAAGCATAAGCTGGCAATACAGTATACAATTTTCTTCTACAACATTCCTTTAGATTTAGCAAAACCATATAATATGAGGTCAAACCTAAACACTTTCAATTCTGTATGCAATCAGGCAGGCCCTTGTTCTACATAGTTGAAGGTAAATCTAAAGGAAATTGAACAAGAACTTTGTATAATGTATGGCCAGCTTAAGTCAGACTGGTCCATCCAGGGATAGCTGGTTGCTCGTTGTGTTGAATTCTTCTAGTTCAGCACTGAGACACTTTTGGAAATGTTGTGCCCTGTCTTGTAGCGAAAATAACTGTAAAAAAATATTATTCAAAATATTAATTAAAGACTTGTAATTAAAAGTAAAATTAATTTGAATCTGGTTAAATTGTATTCCCTGTTGAATAATTGTAGTATCATGGTATATTCCAGCATAAATGGTATATCAGTGCAGTTCAGTAGACACTGAATGGCAAAGTGAATTCTATGCATTAGGGCCTAAGCAAATGGTAGAATCTCCCAATTAATTGTTAACAGATGGAGAGTGGAAACATTTGTTGCGTCATCCCAATGAGGTTACATAAAAGAATTCCTCTTATGCCCCCTCCCAACACCTACAGCCACTGTAGACAACAGCAGTGCAAAATATATTACTGCCATACAGTGAAAGATACCCACTGTATTTTGCTGTTGTGCCACATTAGATATTTCACCGGTAGTTGGCAGTGCCAGTAAAGTATATCATCCATTTTTATACGGTGTCACAAATAATAAAAACAAAGGTAAAGCAATATTTTTTTTATTGACTGTATGACTACCATCACAAGATTTTCACCTAGACCTTTTTTCATCTGCTCAGCCCCAGAGTGATCATGTCTTTCAAGAGAGGATGAAGATAGAGGCAGTCAATCCCTTCAACCCCCAGGATATCTGTGTAGCTACCATAACCAAGGTCACTGGCGCCTACATCTGGCTTAAACTTGAAGGTCTGTAAAAATACACTTTTTTCATTTGATCCTGACATGGATCAGGTTTTAGAAGTTATAGGGTGATTTGGGCTCATTTTATCAAGCTGCAATGGGTCAGAATTTTTACCAATTGGAGTCGCAGCCACAACAGATCTAAAAGCTTTAGGAAAGTATACTCTTAAAAAACAAATACAAAGCCCTCAACTTTATTGTAAATTGCTCAATAACAAAACCATTTTGATGATGAGGTTCTTATTTGCAGTACCACACTACATTATGCATTTTGTTTTAGAATTGTAATAAATTTGACAAGAACAGCCCAACATTCTTTAAACCCTCGTCCATCCCCATATCCCCAATTATTCCCAAAATGTAAACTTCAGGTATGTGTTATTCCCCTTACAACAATGGGGAAAAGTCAAACAAAGGCACCAAAATACATAAAGCAGCCATGGGGTTGGCAAAGGGTGGAAATTGTGAAGAATACAGATTATTTTGCACAGAGCATCTTATTTGGGTACACACATAGTAGAAGCAGAGAGACCAAAGTACACTTTGTTACACTGAGACAGGTGACAAAGTAGGGTACAGAGCTGTAGTGTGAGGAGAGGAAGTCCACAAATGATATCAAAATGCTGGGTGACCTCTGTTTATGTTAACTTGTAGAGGGGTAGAACAGAGTTGATCTGACATATCCACATAGAGATTGATAGAGGATAAGAGGCCTTCCAATTAAGTAAGGTACATTTTTTTGCTATACAATGTTAAAGAGATCCCCAGAAGTCCCCAACAAAGCTCAGAATGCATGTTTTTTGCAGTGACAGGATATTTGGTAGGCTAAACGAGTTACAGTACAAATAAATAGGATGATCTGATGCCCAAAACCAAAATTAGAGCTGCATTCCTAGACTGTAGGGAAAAAAAGTGGGCCTTTTCCCAGCAGCCCTTGAAGCAAAGTTGATGAGCATGTAAACCTAAGTTGTATAGTTTTACTGGAGCATAGTAAATCTGATGACGCCATTTAAGTTGTATGTCCCTGACTTAGCTGGGATAAGGGTGGACATGTCTGACACCTTCAAACTGTCAACTCTCCTCCGTCTGCCTCTTTAGAAAGGGTCAAATTTAGCTGATAGAGAGGTAGTGCTGCAAAGAGGGATTAGCCCAGATTGGTGGATCTACCAGTCATCCTGAGAGAAAAGTTTAGCAATTTGATAGAGTTTGGGAGATCTTTTTAACAATTCAGATACCTGGAGGCAATGCAGACTACTTTGTCTAACAAAGAGATTTGTAAGAGGTCATTATGGTTACCTCTATTGCTTGAATGGGTAAAGCCAGTCTTTTATGTACAGTATATATGCCAAGCAATGATATTGGAAGTTGGGAAAGACCAATCCGGGCTGATGTGAAAGAAGTTACAGGGTAACTAAAGCAATTTGAGGTTGTTGCTGACTTAACAAAAAGGAGATAAAAATGGATTAAATACTCTTGAAGAGTCATATGAGATTTTAGGGCGGGGCAATAAGAAAAATCTATAATGATTTAGGAAAAAAATATTTTCAATACATTTGCTCTACTCAACAAATTTATAGGGAAGGAAATGTGTTGCTTGGCTTTATCAGTTGGAGACCTTAATATAAGGGACAGGTTATTGTCCAGGTAGGTAGTCAAGGGAAGCTGTTTGGTAATGTCTTTCCGTGACTAGTGGTTCTAAAGGCTGAAAGTTTTTTAACTTCATGCATTCTATACGTGAAGGTAACAAAAACCTTCTGTGTGCAGAGGCTCCCCCAATCCTTACTTGAGGTCCCTCCTGCTGTCAATCACAACAGATACAGATCGGGGGGGGGGGGAGTGGCATGAGCCACGGCTCTGTGTCTTATGGATGCATAAAGCAGCAGCTCGGGAGGGGCTTTTTCTGGGGTACTGCTTGAGGGGGAGGAGCCAGCAGTGTCGGCAGGGGACTCGAAAAGAAGAGGATCTGAACTGCTCTGTGCAAAACCACTGCAGAGAGCAGGTAAGTATAACATGTTTGTTATTTAAAAAAAACAACAACGCTTTAATACCACTTTAAGAGGACAGGTGATTGTGATAGATGAAAGTGTCAGGGTAATCGGGAAAATAATTGTTTTATCTCAGTGTACCATGAAACCCAAATCTTCCATCATTTGAAAAAAGGAGAGGAAGTGATTAGGATCAACAAGGTAGAATGAAGCATTTCTAAAAGCATTTTTTTTAAATCAAGCTACTAAACCTGTTATACTCACCTGTGCTGTGCCCCTCCTCTTCTGGGGCTCCCCGCCGGCGATCTTGCCTCCTCCTCCTCTTTTGTGTCTGCCCTCAAAGGGATGCACAGTTAGCCAGTATTTTCAGGAGTTCAAATGAGAAAAAGATCAATCCTATAACAGAGAAGTTCAGATAATAAGCTCTATTTAAACAAATGGTATATAGTCCTAAACACATTCTAAACGGCTGTGATGATCGAGCAGACAAGGGAGGCCACTAGGAGCTACAGTGGGGAAAATAATTATTTGATCCCCTGCAGATTTTGTAAGTTTGCCCACTTACAAAGAAATGAAGGGTCTATCATTTTTATCATATTTTAAACGATAGAGACAGAATATCAACCAAAAATCCAGAAAAAAACACATGAAAGGTTATAAATTGAGTTGTAGTTCAGTGAGTAAAATAAGTATTTGATCCCCAAGCAAAACATGACTTAGTACTTGGTCGAGAAACCCTTGTTGGCAAGCACAGAGGTAAGACATTTCCTGTAGTTGATTACCAGCTTTGCACACATCTCAGGAGGGATTTTGGTCCACTCTTTACAGATCTTCTCTAAATAAATCCTTAAGGTTTCTTGGCTGTTGCTTGGCAACTCAAAGTTTAGCTCCCTCCATACATTTTCTATAAGATTAAGGTCTGGAGACTGGCTAGGCCACTCCATGACCTTAATGTGCTTGAGCCACTCCTTGGTTGCCTTTTGCAGTATGTTTTGGGTCATTGTCATGTTGGAAGACCCATCCAGGACCCATCTTCAGTTTTTTGGCAATGGGAAGAGGGTTCTCATTCAACATTTTACAATACATGGCCCCATCCATTGGCCCCTTTAATGCGGCAAAGTCGGCCTTTACCTTTTAGCAGAGAAACAGCCCCAAAGCATGTTTCCAACTCCGTGATTGACTGTAGGGATGGTGTTCTTCGGGTCATAGTCAGCATTTTTCTTCCTCCAAACACGACGAGTCAAGTTAATGCCAAAGAGCTTAATTTCGGTCTCTGAAGTTTGCCATTGAACATCTAAATGATTCAAAGAAGGATTGGGAGAAAGTGCTGTGGTCAGATGAGACCAAAATTGAGCTCTTTGGCATTAACTCGACTCAGATACAAATATTGTATGGGCCTCTGATGGAAAATGTAAGCAGGTGTGTTATATACTTGGCTCACATGAAGTAGTGGTAGATTATTAAAACAGTGCACACTGTCCGAAAATTAGCCAGTTAGCAGGGAGGCCTATAGAAAAAATAGGTGTATAGGTATAAATCAATATAGCACCCTGGTAAACATGGCATTAACCAGGATACAAAGAAGTACCAGTTTAATTTGGCAGGGTAAATGACAGTCCCTTACCATAAATTAGATCCAGAGTGGTCTCAGGGTAATTCACTAGCTAGTAAAGGACAAGTACCTAAATAAAGCTGCAAACTAAACAGGCGGCAGGGGGAAAGCGGAGAAAATCCTTAACTTGCAATCTGCTGTTTGTTACATGTATATAGATGCCCGCAAATAAGGCCCATAACGCCACAGACCCATGTAGTATGGCCCATGTGGTGTGGCCCTTATAACTGCTCCAATCCGGCACGTCAGCCAGTAAATTACATCATACGGACCCCACTTCTAACTGCGCATGCGCAGTACTGGTTGTGAAGTCGAATGTAAGCTGGGCGGAAACCCGCTCTGTGGCACAACCGGCAAGAGGAGAATGCAGTGGGAGGATCCCACATTCATAACTCCTCTCAAGAGATCACACACTTGCCCAGAAGAGAACTGTGCCACCCAGTGGTCAATATGAGTACTGCAGATAGAGAAAAAAATGATAGAGACATCACAGCCAGTAAGGGGAATACATTATTGTTAAATAACAAAGTTGCCAAAACAACACAAACACTTTATACAAACGTTTTGAAAGCAATATGATATATAAATATAATACGAGACATATGCAATTGTGTCCAGATGCACAAATCCTACCTGGTACACATAGGAGAGGGGGGACAAGGAAAAACATCCAGACTGAAAATAATCAAGGATATCATAGGTATCTACACAGATTTAGTATATATTTTTATATCTATATTTTATATTTTTTGTATATAACATTTTGATTTGATTCTAAACCTAGCTACTGGGTCTTTTGTATAATAACTGAATTTAAAGAGGAACTTCACCCAGTATTTTAAAAGCAGCAGCTAAAATGTTGTAGTTAATGACTTTTGAAAACAAGTATTATTTACCATCCTAAGGAGTCTAGGCAGTTCTTCTCAGTGCTGCTGGATCCCCAGCACCACCTTTCTTATGAATCACAGCCAAATCCCCACTGTGCATGCGCAAGATTGCTCAACTCAAGGAAACTGCTCCCCCCGCCTCCTAGGACATGTGATGTATCCCAAGAGTCTGTGGGCCGCATGAGGTAACATTCTTGGGTAGGCAAGGATTGAGGAAGTGGAAGGGGTTACAGACAAAAAAAAGTACTTCCTCCACCCCAAACAGCTGTTTGAGTAAAGTTATGCTTTAATGATCTTGGAACCAAATCCAAAAGGCCACATAACACTAAATAGGTGGGACCATTCGACATTAATGAACATTTTTTTTGTGTCTAGATAGATAATTGTTCTAGTACGTGAATTAAAGTGTGGATATTGAAGGCTTGCATTTAGGTGTCAGGTACTGTATGCGTGTGGTAGAAATTGGCTAGCATCAGGACAGTACGTGAGCACCCAAATAAAAAGAGGCAAGACAGGTTTTATCTTTATCTATAGAGCGTATTATCTGAGAGACAATAGCCACAAATGTTGTTCAGTGGCTGGACAGTATGCAATCAGCTCGGTAAGGCTACAGTATATGATGGAGAGCTGAGACATGTTTTATCGTGCAATTTACCATTAGAGTGTATTGGGTTTTTTTTCAATACTCTCTATTACAAATTTTTCTTGCATAATAATTTACATAATTTTGCAGTTTATTTTATTACTATATAATTCCTCATATGTTTCCGATTACATTACCATTCTCTCCTATCATTCATTCCATTCTCTCTTTCACCTTATAGTCACTTTATACTATATTTTCAGGTATTCCTGCATCCATTGTTAAATATGATCTATTCCACTTTGCCCATATATTGTCATATCTCTGCACATTTCCCCTTTGTTCATACATTATTCTTTCATAAGGTAAAACCTGGTTTACTGCTCCCACCCATTGATTTAGTGTCAGTGGGTTTGGTTGAATCCACTTCTCTACTATTTGTTTTCTTGCCAAAAATAATGCTTCTTGTAGAAACATCCTAATATATCTACTCCCTCTCTCCTCTTTTAGTACTCCCAGCAAACAAAGTTCAACTGTGGCATTAATAGGTTTTTTTTAATCACTTTTTCTAATTTCCTGACCACCTGCTGCCAATAATTCCCTATTTTACCACAGTACCACATTATGTGGAGGAAGTCTGCCCCCCTGCCCACATCTTGTGCAGTTTAGTTCAGACATCCTCCCCATTTTATACAACCTGTTCGGAGCAAGATATCTCTGATATATTATATTAAACTGGATTATTCTATTATTCATTGCCGGGGATACTTTCAAGTGGGAGGAACAGATTTCATCACATTCCTGATCACTCATATCTGGGATAGCTGCCTGCCATTTATCCCTTATTCCCAATGGTTCTCCGATTTTACTCTGTAGCAAATGTGAGTAGAGTTTGGATACTAATCCCTTTGGTCCCTGTGATTTCAAAATACCTATAAGGGAATATTTAGATATTTTTAATTCCTTTCTTCTAAACTGTATCTGTAGTACCTGTCTAAGCTGAAGATATCTATAAAACTGTTTACTCGGTAGATTTTTTTTTTGTTGTTTAATCTTTTTTATTAATCAAACAATAGAAGCATTTTACAAAGATGTGTAACAACATTATACTGTCCAAAAACACACAGGGTCGATAACACAGGTGATATACAGCAAGCAGTCTTGTACATTGACCTGGGTCCAGGATGATGTGTAACAATTGGATGCATATTAACAGTAAGGTAACTAGACAAATGGTAGATAATTATGAGGGGGATATAGGAGAGAGGAGAGGGAAGGTAATAAGGGGTTGAGAGCAAAGGAGGGGTAAGATGAAGGCAAAAGCGGGGGTGGAAAGGAGAAGAAAGGAGGGTTAAGGTGGAAAGTGCTGGTAGGCGATGTCCCATATAAAACAACTTAACGCAGGCTACGTATTAGTATAGCATTACTTTTGGCTAGAGCTACTTCTATATGTCCATGCATCATTTGGATACGGGAGGGGGAGTTTGTTGTGCGGGTCCATGAGACACCTACATGATGTTCTTGAAGGTAGTGGAACATTTGAATTCTGTCCATTGGGCCCAGATTGTGGTATGATGCTTAAGTGTGTCTCTGGCTATAAAGGTAAGTTCTTCCATAAGACAGGTATTTTCCACCGCCTTTATCCAATTTTCCAAGGAAGGAGCAACAGATTGACCCCAAATGGCCGGGATGAGCACTTTAGCAGCGTTTAGCAGGTGTGGTGTAAGAGAACGTTTGTAGGAGCCAACTGTTTCCACAGTGTTGTGCAAAAGTATAGTCCATGGATCCATGGGTAGGGACAAACTCGTTATTTGATTGAAAAGTTGGATGATGTTTGTCCAGAAAGGTTGGATAACTAGGCAGGACCACCAGATATGTGCGTGAGATGCTGTATTCCCACAATTCCTCCAACACAATGGGGAACTGGAGGGGAACATACTGTGTAACTTAACCAGGGTATAGTGCAACCTTGTCAGCAGCTTGTAGTTCATTTCAGCTGTTTTAGAGGAAGTAGAGGAGACATGAGCCAGCTGTAGGATTTTGTCTCTCTGGTCATCATTGATATTAGATTGTAAATCGGACTCCCATTTGTTGAGATATTCCGGATAGGAAGGGTTATGTAGTTGTATGATGAATTTGTAGAATTGTGAAATACAATAGAGAGGTGGATCTTTATGCAAGAATATATATTCAATTGGTGTAAGCTCCTGCATATTCCGTATTGGGCGAGGTAGGGAGCGGACGAATTGCTGTATTTGTTTGTATCTCCATTTGTCCATGAAGGTGATCTGTTTGGAATTCAATATATCAGATAGAGGTCTGAGGTTGTTCGATTGAATGAGATGGTGAAGGACAAGAGGGCCTTCCGTTGACCAGGATTTAAAGCCACTGGAGGAGCAGGGGATCGATGGTGTGATAGACAGGTCAGAATCGCACAGAACCCGTTCCAGTTGAACCCATAGCTTAGTATTACTCACATATTTCCAATCGGCTATGCTAGAGAACATAATGGCTTGATAGTACGCCTTAAAGTTTGGAAGGGCAAGACTGCCCGTACTTTTGGAACCGAAAAGGGTCGTTCGGGAGATCCTAGGGTGTCTGCCCCTCCAAACAAAAAGAGACACCATGGTTTGTAAAATGGAGAAGAACCTTATAGGCACACCCAGCGGCAACATTTGAAAGATGAAGAGCACTCGGGGAAGAATGTTCATCTTAATGATATTTATTTTACCCAACCAGGAGTGTAGGAGGGAGGACCATTGTCTTAAGTCCTACTTAATATTTTTGAGTAGAGGAATGTAGTTGCATCTAAAAAGAGAGTGGAGATTAGGTGTGAGATGGATACCCAGGTATTTTAAAGTGTTTGATTTCCAATGAAAAGGGAATTGTGGTTTAAATCATATGGCGGTAGAATTAGGTGCATCAATATTGAGAATTTCTGATTTGGATAAATTTATTTTGAAATTAGAAAGTGTTTGGAAGGCTGACATAATATTCGGAAGGGAAATATGTGGCTGTTGGTTGTAAAAGAGAATATCATCCACGTATGCAGCATACTTGTGTATGCTAGTGCCCACTTTAATTCCATGAATGCTATTGTTGTGCCTGATATGTGCTAAGAAAGGTTCAAGGGAAATAGCAAACAATAAAGGGGATAGAGGGAATCCCTGCCTGGTTCCGTTGTGTAGTGTTATGGTGTCACTCAGCATAAGATGTAAGTCTGGATAATAGTATGTCACTAAAGGTCTTATAATACTTTGCAATATAACCATCTGGGCTAGGTGCTTTACCCGAAGGAGTATTTTTGAGCTCTGCTTAAAACTCTTCTGTTGTGAAGTCAGACTCCAACTGATTGAGAGTTTTGCGGGATAATTCAGGTAAGTTAGCTTGTTTTAGGTAGGTTAGGATATGAGAACGTTTCTCTGACAGAGTGAGAGTATCTAAGGCCCCTTTGACATTGTAAAGGTCAGTGTAATACTCCTGAAACGCTTTGGCAATTTGAGGGGATGTGTGAGCTATTTCTCCCGAGGAGAATTTGACTTTAGAGATAAAGGAAGCTGATTTCTTTGCTCGAATGGAGCGTGTTAGTTGCTTGCCTGGTTTGTCACCCCATTCATAGTTTTTGGGAGAAAATTTGAAAGTGTCTTTTTCTTTGAGAGTTTAGTAATAGTTTAAGTTCTTCTCTTTTCTGCATTAGGGCTTCTAGATGTGATTTATGTAGAGATAGTTTGTTGTCTGTCAGGGTCTGCTATTTGCTGTAATAAGTCATTAAGTTGCTGGCCCAGTTCTCTCTTCCTCCTAGTACCTAACTCAATAAGTTTACCCCTCATCGTGGCCTTATGTGCTTCCCAAAGCAGAGAGGGAGTTGTGTTTGAGGACCCATTCTCTGCAAAGTATTGTATCATGACGATGGCCAAAGTGGATGCACCGACAGGGTTAGACAGGAGGGAGTCGTTGAGCTTCCAATTGGCGGAGCATCTGGGTAGAGAGGAAATAGATATCCGGATAGAAACCGGGGCATGGTCAGATAATGAGGCCGTACCTATTGGTGCTGATTTCAAGAGGGGTAGGTGGAAGTGTTCAAGGAAGATGTTATCAATTCTAGAATAAGAGTGGTGTGTTTTAGAGTATAGGGAGTAGTACTTATCTTTGGGATGGAGTGTACGCCAGGCATCAATTAGCTGGAGTTCGTGCAGTCTTTTCTTAATGAAAGCTAGGCGTTTGTATGGTATGTTGGAACGACCCTGAGACGTGTCTAAGATAGGGTCTAGCGGCATATTAATGTCGTCTGCTAGAATAGTGATTCCCTTTGTGAAAGTTACCAGTTTGGACAGTACTTGAGACATAAAAGATGGTTGGTTATGATTTGGACAATAAATGTTTGCCAGTGTACACTGCGTGTTACCCATAGAGCCCCTCAAGAACAAAAACCTACCATGGGCATCTGACATCTCCTCAAGCTGAAAGGACACATTTCCACTGAACCCAATGGCTACACCTTTTGGGTTTATTTGTGTCTGAAAGACTATAATACCATTTTTGGAAATGAGGAGAGGAAAGTCCAACCGGAGTAGTGTGTGTAAGAAGCGTTTCTTGGAGAAACGCAATGGAGCCAGAGGCTTGTTTTAATTCTCTTAGCACTTGGTGTCGTTTGGTTGCATGGTTTAAACCCCTGACATTGTAGGAGATAATGTTTATATAGCCATTGGGAGATTGGAATATGCGTCTCTAGCCTGTGGTGCCATCTGTACCAGCAGAAGTTGCAAGAAGACAGAAAAGAGGGGAAGAATGAAGGGAAAAAAAAGGGAAGAGAAGTGGGGACATGTAGATAAAACACTGAAAATAAGGCATTCATACCATTGGGAAACATTTCAAAGTCACGTGAAATATTGCGATGTTCCTGTGGGGGCGAGCGACCCAGGTGGCCCCGGAAAGGAGGTCACCAGTAAAATCACAGGGGCCAATCGCCTCCACCAACCTCAAGAGGAGAAGGGTGGGGGGACATTGGTTTTGTCATATGAGTATGTAACACTCCTGTTCAGGGAACCCGTCCAGGCCCAGCCCAAAAATAACACAATTAAAACATAAACGTATAAACCTCCGGCATGGGATAAACTATGTAAGTACCGTATTTATCGGCGTATAACACGCACATTTTTCCCCTTAAAATCAGGGGGAAATCGCGGGTGCGTGTTATACGCCGATCCCCTGCGATCCTGACCTGTCAGATCTAAAAAATCGCCGACCGCGATTTGAAAATGGCGCCGCTGGCGCCGAAATACACAGTGCCGGTCCTCGGCTCTTTTCGGCCACTTTCGGCTTCACTCGAGCGCCGCCCGAACCTAGCCGAGTGTACTCGGCTAGGTTCGGATAGCTCCGCTCACCGTCACGCCCATCCCGAGTGGAGCCGAAAGTAAACAAGAGCCGCCGAGAAGAGCCGAGGACCGGCTCTGTGTATTTCGGCACCGGCGGCGCCATTTTCAAATCGCGGTTGGTGATTTTGAAGCTCAGCGAGCTGCAAGGCTGCACTGGGGCAAGGCTGCACTGGGGCAAGGCTGCAATGGACACTGGGGAAGGCTCCACTGACCAGGCTCCACTGACCAGGCTGCACTGACTTGGCTGCACTGGGAAGGCTGCAATGATGGGCATTTAAATGTAAGTTTTTTTCCCTTCAACTTCCCTCCCAAAAGTTTTTTTTTCATTAAAATTCCCTCCTAAATTGGGGTGCGTGTTATACGCCGATAAATACGGTAAATAGAAAGAAGATAAAGTTAGTACATAGAATGAGGATATAAATGGGCATCTGCAGTCCAAAAATAGTAGGATAGCTGCATTTAAGCCTTGGCTTCATCGTGTTGGAAAAAATACAGTAACAGAACAAACAACAGAGTTACTGTCTTTCCCTAAATGCAGAGCATGTGTAATAAATTAGAAATGCGGGAGATCTCACCCATTTTTTTGAGAGGAGCCCGGGGTGTTGGTACGCTTCTTTTTAAGAGGTGTGCTTTTCCAAGCAGGATCCAGTGGAACAGAAAATTCTGGTAGCATGTCGTGCCATCCAGGGAGGTCGACCTGAGGAATTCCAATTTCTTGAAAGAAGGCAGGGAGATCTTCCGGGAATCTCAAGGTGGAAGAGTGGCCATTTTTGATAGCAATGAGACAGGCAGGGGAGCCCCATCTGTATGTGGCTCCATCTCACCTCAATTGATCCAGGAGTGGTTTGAGGGCTCTGCAACATTCGAGTGTCTCTTTGGTGAGATCCGGAAATATACTAAGGGTGGCGCCGTCAAAATCAATGCTTGGAGTACCACGCAGTTTGAGCATGATGGCATTCTTTTCCTCAAAGTAATGTAAGCGACAGACTACATCCCTGGGCAGATCTGTGGCCAAGTTGCGTGGACGTAGTGCTCTGTGGACTCGGTCAAAGAGTAGGGGGTCAGTAACCGATCTTCCCAAGATAGTGTTGAGGATGCCGTTGTTGTTTACACAAATTTTCATAAGATAATATTATGTTTTTATCATACAACTGGCCAATAGTTGTTACTTTATTCTGTTTCCAATATTTACTATCCTCAAATGTTTCCAAATGCTCAAGTGTTGGATTATTCCACAAGGCAGTTTCTGGTGGGATATCAGTAAATCCCGTCCGTTTTTTGCTTCCTTCCCAACTGCCCTAGCCAGCTTTAGGAGGGGAATTTTTGCTCCCACCCTCCTCAAATCCTTTATTTCTAGTCCTACCAAGAAATCATCTACCTGCATCTTGCTTAATAAATATTCCTCTACTCTTGTTTTTTTGTTCCTGTCTTACCTAAGATCTTTCAGTTGACCTGCCAGGTAATATTTATATAAATCCGGTAGAGCCAGCCCTGCTGCTGTTTTAGGTCTTTGTAACGTATTAAGTTTTAGTTTACATCTACCATATGCCCAGATAAACCTGGTCATCTGGGAATTTAGATTTTTAAATATCTGTTTTGGTATTTTTACTGGGGAGTGTGCAAAAACATACAAGCACTTAGGCAATACAATTGACTTAATCAGCTGTATTCTTCCTGCCATTGATATTGGTAATTTTATCCATATTCCCAATTTTCTCTTGGCATATTCTACTAAAGGGAGTATATTAGCTTCCAGGGCTTCCACAGGGTCCAAAGTGATGTTTATTCCTAGGTATTTAAATGCTTCAACTATTTTTTAGTGGAGTCTGGAATCTCATTCCATTACCTGGCCCAAGCAGCATCAATGCGGATTTCTGCCAGTTTATCTTAAGTCCTGAAAATGCCCATATATTTCTATTATTTTCATCGCCTCCATCAGGGAAGTATGCACATCTCCCATATATAATATGATATCATCGGCATATAAACCTATATGTTCAGTCTTTTCCCCCACTTTAATCCCTTTATACTTTGTAGATTGTCTAAATCTATTTGCCAGTGCTTCAATTGCCAAGGCAAATAGTTGAGGGGACATTGGGCATCCCTGTCTTGTTCCCCTCTATAGTTTTATTGTGGGAGATAATATTCCATTTATTAATAGATTTGAGCATGGTTGATAATATAGTATTCTTACCCAGCTTGATCATCCGCCACAATGGATAGAATTACTTCGTTGAGCCTTTTGGCAAGTATTTTTGCCAATACTTTGTAATCTATGTTTAATAATGAAATTGGTCTATATGATGCACAGTCAGTTCTATCTTTATCTGGTTTTGGTATTAATATTACTGTTGCCTCATACATGAAAGGGGGCGGGGGGGGGGCATTTTTCCCTGGAGAAATGTCTCTCTATACATCTTGGTCAGGGATGGTGCCATAATCTCCACATACCGCTGGTACATTACAGGTTTAAGAGTCCAAATCCATTCTCTGGCTTGTTCCGGTGTATTAAAATACATAGTCTTTCCTCCTTCCTCCACTCTCAACCGTGCTGGATACGCCATAGATTACTCAATTCCTGCCTCTCTCAATTTCTGTTTTATTTCATAAAAAGTTGCCCGTTGCTTTTGTAGCTCTAAAGAGAAATCCAGGAATATTGACACTTTACTATTCTCATAATGAATCTCTCCCTTTTGTCTTGCCTTCCGCAGGATCATATCTCTGTCCTTGCAATTCAACAGTCACGCCAGCAGGGGTCTAGGGGGGAGCCCTGGTTTTGGTAACACTGCAGGCGCCCTGTGTGCCCTTTCAACTGCAAATGCTGCTGATACCTCCATATCTGTCAGTCCTATGTCAGTTTTAATCTCGTCCATTTTACCTGTCAGGGCTGCGTTGCTTAATTGGATGGCCTCCATTAGCTGCGAGTTCATCTGCTCCAGTGTCAGCTTGGACTGCTTCTCCCGCTTTTCAGACTTTTCAGGCTGGGGCGTGCTAAGCTTCTGTGTATCCAGAGATGCTGGTCCGCCACTCCATCTTGTCTGTCTGTCCTCACAAATTCCTTGAGGCGGTCTACTGTCGTCTGTTTGTTGCTCATCACGCCACCGGGGGTCTTTGTTTGATCGCTTGTTCGATTGATCATTTGATCATTTGTTCGTTTGATCATTTTCCGGGTTATGGGTCTCAGTAGCAGATACTACACAGGATACTGACCGAGACTCAGGCTAATCTAGGAGCTCCCGCTAATCACATCCAGCCATGTCAGCGGAAGTCACGCCCCCTTCTATTCTTACTAGAGTGTATTGTTTGAGAGACAATAGTCACAAGGCCACAAAATAAGGTGGAGGGGGGAGACCAGGCAGGCTTATGTTACAATAAAAAATCTCCTCTGTAACAAAACCACGTGCTGCCCTTAAGGCCCCCTTGGACAGCACAGTGGCTGCAGGGCAAGCCAGAATGTCCAGCTTTGACATTGAATAGTCCTCATTTAGTGTCTGCATCAGTTCTGCATCCAATGTAGTCAACGATTGTTGTTCAGGCAATGTCTGTGAGTGCTGCTTCAGCCTGGCTGCTGTGGTTTAAAATTAAACGCTGAAAGCTGAGGGAGCCGCTGCCGCTCCTCCTCTTCTGCACCTTCTTTCAGGGATCAGAGGATTTGAGACACATTGGTCATCAGAGGGGATCCTGTCACCATCCAGAATGTAGAAAAGGTTTTTATGTAGCACCTCCTCAAAGTGCTGCATTTTTGGTTCCTACTGGGATGGTGGCAGTAGATTTGCCATTTTCCTCTTATATTGGGGATCTAATAGGGTGGTCTCTCTTTAATGATCCAAATCCTGAGGTCCTTGTGCAAGCATTTGAGCATAAAAGACCCCATTCACTAAAAATTGCCTGTAGCACCCAAAATCTTCTGTGTCAATAAGGACAACACTGTCCTTACAAATCTCGCCCCACTCTTGGGGTTTGGGAGGAATATAATGTCCCCCTTTGAAGCTTGCCCCATTTCCTCCTTACCCCCTGCATCCCAGCTGTCTTCCTTCTCTACCTCCTGCTGCATCACAAGGATAGAGGCAGTAGGCAAAAGATCTTGCTGGCCCTAAGACCGCTTTTCTACCTCCTGGTTCTGTGCCTCCAATGTCCTCCTTGCAACTTACCCTTTTGATTTACTTCTGGTGTAGCCTTTGCAGTAGGCAACGCCAAGCTCCAGCACTGTTCCTCTTACGCATTTCTTGCCTAGGCAATAATGGTGTTGGCTGGATTACCTGTAGTGTCCTGAGATATGAGCATCATTTATCCAAGAAATCTTCAGGCGGCTCCTGGATTTGGCATGGGCATATAATCTGATGATGTTGGTCTGGTGTTGTTGCTAATACTATGGCAATGTGTAAATCTCACACCCGGCTAGCATACTGCCAGTCGCTTGCATGAGTACTTATTGTTCTAGCCACGGAATCCTATTGTTAAAACTTTGCCAAGGTATCAGCAACTTGTAAACAATGATTCCCAAGCATCAACAGCTGACTTGGAAAACAAGGAAGTGGCCAGATTACAAGATATTCTTAGTGAAATATTTTTTACTGTGCTGTACTTTTATTTTTTTCTATTTCTTTCTAAATCGGGAAGAAGTTTATTGAAACAGAAAAAAAAAAAAATAGGCACATACAGTCAACAATAACAATTCATGGAAAAATAAAGTAACGTTGCACCACCATGTCCCATCCCTGACTAGTTAAAGAAGTCTGAGTTACTAAATCGTGCAGTTCCAGCATATCTAGCCACAAAGCCCAGGTTTTGTCAAATTTTATCAGGACACCCTCTGTGCCGATTAGATATACCTTTTCAGCCTAAGAGTGTCACCCATGTGCCCTATTCATTCCTTGCTCGTAGGGGGGTTGGTTGCCTTTCAGCCGGTTAAGATCAGTCTGTGTGCTTGAAATATAGCTCTGGCTGTAGCTTCCTTTGTATATTTGGGTAGTTGAAGACCATCCAAAACCCCTAAAACGCATTGTGTGGGATCAGTCTGGATTGTCATCTGAAAAACAGTATGGAGCAATTGAATGATTTCTGACTAATATACAGTATAGTAGATGAAGTTTCGGGCAGCGCCATAATAAGTGAATTAGGTCACAATTTTCCTTGTGGCATTTGCAACATAAAGGGTCCTCCAGAAGACCCATTTTAAACAGTTTCTCAGGGGTGTGGTCTACTCTAAGTAGAATTTAAAGTTCCTGTACATATGCTTCTGGTTTTCATTGAGGGAGTTCTTCTGGACCACCTGTAAGGCTTCCTCCCACTGCTCTTCCACAAAGGGTCTGATATCCCTAGCCCAGAGGTTCTCCACCCTAAGAGGATACCCCTCATGAAATTTAGCTAGCAGAATGGTGTAACATTGAGAAATAAATCCCTTGGTGGAGGTAGTGTTTTGCAGCATGGTAAAAATAGGTGTGGAGGACTGGTGCCAATAAGTGGCATCACCCTGGGCCCCTGAGTTGGTAAAAATATAAAAAAAAGCATGGTGGAGGATATATTGCATTTGTTTTGCAGAGTAGCAAAGAATTTTAGAGAGCCATTTTCAAAGACTTGGTATAAATGTGTAACACCAATGCCTTCCACTTACTGCCAGTTTTATTTTAGCCAATTCAGAGTAGGAGACATTGTCCCATTTATTTGTTAGACTACTAGGTTTCTGTGCCTCCAATGGTATTTTGTACAATTAAAGTTGTAAGCGGATAACAGGAGCACCAGCAATGCTAGGTGTTGCACGAAGTGCTGCAGTTTTGAGGCCACATAATACAGCCATGGGTTCAGCAAGGCCAGCCCCCTTATGATGCCATAGTAGGGATGGAAAAATAAGTAATGACCCAAAATATTTTGAGTGGTATAATTACTGGCGAATTGGTAAAAAAAATTGGGGCATAAGAATCATTTTAATTTGGTTTGCCAACCAGGAAGAACCACAGCCTGCTGTAGATCTTGATCTTATCCTTAAAACGCTTTAGTAATGGAGAGAGGTTCAGTTTACTAAAGACAGTAGGGTTTTGGGTGACTATTATGCCAAGGTACTTAAAGCTAGTGACAATGGGTATCAAAGTTGAAGGCACCAAGTGGGGGAAATTATTGTTCAATAACAAGGCAGACTTGGTCCTAGGCCAGAATACCTTCCAAAAGTTTGAATGGTGTCCATGGCTGCCTGGAGGGAGGTAGTTGCATATGGATAGTCCCCATATTTCAAGTGGGTTCTACAGAATGAGAGGTAAAAAAAAACCTTCAGCATGCAGCCCCCCCCCCTAATATTTACATGAGCCAGATTGCGATGTGCACAAGAACGGCTGCTCTCCTGGATCTCTGCCTCTTAAATGGCTGGGAGACAGCTGTCAGTCTCAGCCAATGAGTAGAAAGCGAGGGCAGGGCCCTGTTCTGTGTGTCTTATGGCCGGGGCTCGAGAGCGGGCACTTGGAGAAGAGGAAAGGCCAGGAGCTCTGGCGGGTACCCGAGAAGAGGAGGATCAGGGCTGCTCTGTGCAAAACAGAGCAGGTAAGTTGTAAGATGTTTGTTACTTTATAAAAACAAAACAAAAAAAAGGCTGCCAGTGACGCAGTTGCTATTTCAAATAAGGGTGATAGGGGGACAGCTCTGTCTAGTTCCACTAATTTACATGAGTAGGGTGAAGTGAAGGATTAAAGAGCCTTTCCTCCTAAAACTGGTATTTTTGTTTTTAGTGAATCCCGAAGGGGTAAACTATATGACAATTTTGTATATATCTTGGGGGATCTGTTGGTGACAGTACTGTTCTTGGTTCTGCTGCTGTTCCCATTTTTAGGGTTTCCCACTTTTCCTGTTGGATTTTTTAATATCCATGCTTTGGCGGAAACAGCATATTCTGGAATAGATGGGTGAGATCATCCAGGAAACGAGTATTGTATTATGGGTGTCAGATCATGCTGTTGGAATATCTTTCATTGCTGTGTTATTTTAGCAAATGGCTGCAATAGAACAAAGAGTGAAAAATTTAAGGGGGTCTGAATACTTTCCGTCCCCACTGTATACTTTCAGTATAGTTATGCTTCAAATGACCACCCCCTTGCCCCCGATTACCCTCCCAAATCTTATACTTGCCTGTCCCCATTCTTCTGAGATATTAACAGTGCGGCCTTCTGGGAGACGCACTGTCTTTTCTCTGAAGACTTTGCTTCTTCCAGCTTCACCTGCACGTGTTTATAATTCTGCTGGCTTTTCAATTGACATGAGTACAGTATTCCTTTGATGGTTTTTAAAATCTTGTTTCTTTTTATGTATAATTTGTAAATATATATGTTTGAGGGGGCAGCCATGTTTGTTCATTACATATGTGGGCTGTGCCTCTTGCTTTGAAGTGCTTCGAAAAGTTATCCTAATCAAACAGTGCTGTACACTAGCAAAATATTCATAGACCTGAGTTATAAGCTCATACTAGGGTTGCCACCTTTTCTTTGAGCCAAACACTTCAGCGGGGCTTGGCTTTTTTTTGTAGCATACACTATGAGATTGTAAAATACCTGGGACACCTCTGTGTGCCCTAGGGGAGTAGTAATGCAGAAGGCGCAGCAGTGAACAGTGGGTGTAGCCAATTGCATATAGTGCAGGTGTGTGTAATGTGCAATATAGTGTATATAGTGCAGGCGTGTGTAATGTACAATATAGTGTATATAGTGCAGGCATGTGTAATGTTTGGTGGGGAGCATCCCAGTGTAATTCTGGGCGGGGGGGGGGGTGTGGTTCTCCTGGTGTAGTATGGGGCTTGTTTATAGGGAAATATTTTGTATGAATTATCAGATGTTCACATCAATGGAGGATAATAAATTGCGTACTCAGAAATATAAAATGTTGAGTTAATCACATGCATAAACACACTTAATTGCATAAATCATATAAAATAGATCCGGAAATGATAGCAGTAGAAGCACTGAAAAAAAGTCCAATAACAGTTCTCCAGGTGAATCAGGCAGACAAAACAATGCAGCAGTGATTGAGGTCCCTCCACCACAGGTAGTCCAAGCCTCTCACCTCATATATACTACCTGAAACAGGTCACAAAGCCTTGTACCCACTCCTGGGGTGATGGTAATATATGAGTGAAGCCTTTGATCCTCACAGTATAAAATCAACCTAGAAGATGGCCGCGGGTGACGTCAGACGTGACTCCTCCCCCCATACGCGTTGCGTCCTGTAGGCGGGGACTTCATCAGCGTGGGGTCGGATGCACGTCTACGGCCTGCGATGCTCTAAATAGTCATGGTAACCATCTCCAAACCAATCAGGCTCGCAGATAGGGCGGGCGAATCATCACCCTGGACACATAAATAAATAAACAATTTAAAGAGCCATTCATTGGAGAACGGAGCTACCCAGTGACAATAATAAAAAGATATAACATGACAGATAATAGCAATTTGTCATAATATAAGGGGCAAACTTAAACCTCCGTATATAAACTTTTAATAGTTAGTTAAAAGAATACTTGATCTTTTAAAGGGCAATACACCTCAGTTAAAACTTGCTCAACCAGTAGCAAGGAGAAAAAAATATAATAAAAAAATCCCATTAACGGGACTGATTAAAAATTATAGTGACATCAATCCACGACCATCTTCTAGACAAAACAAATCGCAAGCATAATTAAATGAAAATAAAAAAAATAAATAAAATCACTATATATAGTATCCAAAAATCCACATCTTGTTAAAAAATGACCTATTAGAAATAAAACGGTTAAGATCAAATTCAACATTCATACCAGCTGGGGCCATCACCTTAGTCTCATAAATCTAGAAGGATTCTCTACGACTTAGCTGGCGAATATAATGACCACCTCGCCAGTGTCTAGGGACTTTTTCGATCCCCCATGCTTGTGATTTGTTTTGTCTAGAAGATGTTCGTGGATTTAATCAGTCCCGTTAATGGGATTTTTTATTATATTTTTTCTCCTTGCTACTGGTTGAGCAAGTTTTAACTGAGGTGTATTGCCCTTTAAAAGATCGAGTGTTCTTTTAACTAACTATTAAAAGTGTAGGACTCAGCCTCGCCCTGCGGCGCCCGTGTCATTGGATCTGATTGACACCAGCGGGAGCCAATGGCTGCGCTGCTATCAATCTTTCCAATCAAGAGCCGATAACCCAGGGCAGAGGAAGAGCGTGTCTCCGCTGTGGGAAATTCCAGGCCTCAGGTGAGTAAAACGGGGGGTGGTGGGGCGTTCACTAGAAGACGTATTTTCACCTTAATGCATCTGAAAAAAAAAGAAAAATCAATCTTTTTGTTTGTTTTTTTGTTTATTTTATCCAATTTTTTGTCAACTGCTTACTGCCTTCTTATGCTACAAATACACTGAGCAAAATTATAAACGCAACACTTTTGTGTTTTCCCCCATTTATCATGAGCTTAACATGAAGATCTATGACTTTTTCTATGTGCGCAAAAGGCCTATTTCTCTCAAATATTCACAAATCTGTCTAAATCTGTGTTAGTGAGCACTTCCTTTGTCAAGATAATCCATCCACCTCACAGATATGGCATATCAAGATGCTGATTAGACAGCATGATTATTGCACAGGTGTGCCTTTAGGCTGGCCACAATAAAAGGCCACTCTAAAATGTGCAATTTTACTGTATGGGGTCCAAAAACCAGTCAGTATCTGGGGTGACCACCATTTGCCTCACGCAGTGCAGCACATCTCCTTCGCATAGAGTTGATCAGATTGCTGATTGTGGCCTGCGGAATGTTGGTCCTTTCCTCTTCAATGGCTGTGTGAAGTTGCTGGATATTGGCAGGAACTGGAACCTGCTGTCGTATACGCCAATCCAGAGCATCCCAAACATGCTCGATGGGTGACATGTCTGGTGAGTATGCTGGCCATGCAAGAACTGGGATGTTTTCAGCTTTCAGGAATTGTGTACAGATCCTTGCAACATGGGGCCTAGCATTATCATGCTACAACATGAGGTGATGGTCGTGGACGAATGGCACAACAATGGGCCTCAGGATCTCATCACGGTATCTCTGTGCATTCAAAATGCCATCAATAAAATGCACCTGTGTTCGTTGTCCATAGCATACGACCATACCATAACCCCACCGCCACCATGGGCCACTCGATCAACAACGTTGACTTTGTTGCAGCAGCTGTCTGAGTGGCTGGTCTCAGACTATCTTGGAGGTGAAGATGCTGGATGTGGAGGACCTGGGCTGGTGTGGTTACACATGGTCTGCTGCTGTGAGGCTGGTTAGATGTACTGCCAAATTCTCTGAAACGCCTTTGGAGACGGCTTATGGTAGAGAAATGAACATTCAATTCAAGGGCAACAGCTCTGGTGGACATTCCTGCAGTCAACATGCCAATTGCACGCTCCCTCAAAACTTGCAACATCTGTGGCATTGTGCTGTGTGATAAAACTGCACATTTTAGAGTGGCCTTTTATTGTGGCCAGCCTAAGGCACACCTGTGCAATAATCATGATGTCTAATCAGCATCTTGATATGCCACACCTGTGAGGTGGATGGATTATCTCGGCAAAGGAGAAGTGCTCACTAACACAGAGTTAGACAGATTTGTTAACGATATTTGAGAGAAATAGGCCTTTTGTGTACATAGAAAAAGTCACAGATCTTTGTGAGAGTTTGTAGTTGCTGTTGGTGCTGCCTCTTCCTCCTTGCCCCCAATTTAATAAAGATACCCCTCATGAACGCCTTGTGTGCGTTCCAAAGCGTAAACTTATCATCTGCAAAATTAACGTTTTCGTTAAAATACTGCAATAAATGTTGTTCCAATACATTTTTGGTATCCTTTTTTTGCAAAAGAAGTGGGTTAGCTCTCCAAATTGGAACAAGGTTTGAGGAGAATGAGTCACTTATTGTCAGTACTACAGATGCATGGTCCAACCACGTAATGTCATTAACGGATGCCGATTCTGTTCTGGATAAAGTCCATTGATCTACTAGAAATAGATCAATACATGAGTATGACCTATGCGGTGAAGAAAAAAGGGTGAAATCTCTTTCCCCAGCATTAGGGCATCTCCAGGCATCAAATAAGTTTTGTTGATGTATAGTATTTTGAAGCGTCTGGCTTGTTCTGATGGGAGTGGAGGTAGAGTCAAGGTGTGCGTCTGGGATAAGGTTGAAGTCCCCACATATTACTAGAGCTCCTTTTTGATGAGCCCGGATTTTCCGAAAGGTTTTGTTGATGAAGCGTATTTGGTTAGAGTTTGGAGCGTATATGTTCACAATAGTGAACGTTGAGGAGTTGATATCACAAATTAAAATTATGTACCGTCCTTGGGGGTCTGCAATAACTTCATGGAGTTGGAATGAAACAGTGTCCCTTATTGCAGTAAGAACTCCTCTTTTTTTTGAGTCTGTATTCGCAGTGAAAATATAGGGGAATTGCTTGTTTGTACATTTTGGGGGGATATGCTGCTGAAATGTGATTCCTGGGCACATAAGACATCACTTTTGAATTGTTGGGCTTCTTTCCATAAAGATTTGTGCTTGACAGGATGATTAAGTCCTTTAGCATTTATGGAAAGGAATGTCACCCCCATGTGTACAAAAAAATGTTTAGTTGTTTGGCGTTCTGTGTGCATAAAGTCACAGTTCTTTAAGTTCAGCTCATTATAAATAGGGGCAAACACAAAAGTGTTGCGTTTATAATTTTGCTCAGTGTAGAAGCAGTGCATCTGGATTGGCACAACCTCGGTAAACATTGGGAGCAGTACACAAATCCCACATTGTGGGGACAGCCTGTAATGTTCCTTCAGGCACTGGGTCCTTCATGGGCATTCACCTCGGCACTTGGTGCAACTCATGAAACCAGCCGTATTATACAAGTCCAGGGGCATGGTCCATCCCTATGGAACCCAGTTCCTAAAGGCCTCTTCAGAGGTATTCTCACTAGGGGTGCTGAAATTAATCGTTGCATTGATGCATCGCGATTCGGGTGTCCCCGATGCGGCATCGATGCATAAGGACCGGAAAATCGGTGTTCGGTGATGTCATTACTAGCCCCGCCCCTCCCGGGAAAGCGCTCCGAGCGGATTTTTAAAAAGACTTTATTTTAATTAATGTTATATTACAATAGATGCTGTGCCCCCGCTGTATGTGCTTTTTAAAAAAAACTGTTGCTTTATACCGAATTTCGCCGTAGTATTACGATCATGCGACTCCCGGCCTGTCCCGCCCCTCTCCACTCTGCTCTTCCCTCTCCGCTCTCCTCTTCCGTGTCCTGAGTCCTGACATCAGCGGGGATTTCTCAGTCCCGCCCGCATCTCTTCTGATACGATAACTATAGTCAGCGGGCGGGACTGAGAATTCCCTGCTGACGTCAGGACTCAAGAGACACGTGAGAGAAGAGGAGAGAGGAGAGCGGAGAGGGGCGGGACGGGACGGGACGAGCCGGGAGTCACATGATCGTACTACTACGGAGAAATTCGGTATGAGGTGACATTGTTTTTTTAAAAGCACATACAGCGGGGGCACAGCATCTATTGTAATATAACATTGATTAAAATAAAGTAATTGTGGGGGGTTAGTGATGGCTGCATTGTTTGGGCACAGATGGCTGAGTTTGACAGGCACAGGTGGCTGCGTTTTGGCACAAGTGACTGCGTTTGGCACAAGTGACTGCGTTTGGCACAAGTGGCTGCGTTTGACGGGCACAGGTGGCTGCATTTGATGGGCACAGGTGGCTGCGTTTGATGGGCACAGGTGGCTGCGTTTGATGGGCACAGGTGGCTGCATTTGACGGGCACAGGTGGCTGCGTTTGGGCACAGGTGGCTGCGTTTGGGCACAGGTGGCTGCGTCTGATGGGCACAAGTGGCTGCGTTTGGGCACAAGTGGCTGCGTTTGGGCACAGGTGGCTGCGTTTGATGGGCACAGGTGGCTGCGTTTGATGGGCACAGGTGGCTGCGTTTGATGGGCACAGGTGGCTGCGTTTGATGGGCACAAGTGACTGCGTTTGAGCACAAGTGGCTGCGTTTGATGGGCACAAGTGGCTGCGTTTGATGGGCACAAGTGGCTGCGTTTGATGGGCACAAGTGGCTGCGTTTGATGGGCACAAGTGGCTGCGTTTGATGGGCACAAGTGACCGCGTTTGATGGGCACAAGTGACCGCGTTTGATGGGCACAAGTGACCGCGTTTGACGGGCACAAGTGGCTGCATTTGATGGGCACAAGTGACTGCGTTTGGGCACAAGTGACTGCGTTTGGGCACAGGTGGCTGCGTTTGGGCACAGGTGGCTGCGTTTGGGCACAAGTGGCTGCGTTTAGGCACAAGTGGCTGCGTTTAGGCACAAGTGGCTGCGTTTGACGGGCACAAGTGGCTGCGTTTGGGCGGCACAAGTGGCTGTGTTTGGGCGGCACAGGTGGCTGCATTTGACGGGCACAGGTGGCTGCACTTGACGGGCACAAGTGGCTGCGTTTGGGCACAAGTGGCTGCGTTTGGGCGGCACAAGTGGCTGCGTTTGGGCGGCACAAGTGGCTGCGTTTGGGCGGCACAGGTGGCTGCATTTGATGGGCACAGGTGGCTGCATTTGATGGGCACAGGTGGCTGCATTTGACGGGCACAAGTGGCTGTGTTTGGGCACAGGTGGCTGTGTTTGGGCACAGGTAGCTGTGTTTGGGCACAGGTGGCTGTGTTTGGGCACAGGTGGCTGCGTTTGGGCGGCACAAGTGGCTGCGTTTGACGGGCACAGTGGCTGCATTTGATGGGCACAGTGAGGCTGCACTTGATGGGGGAGGTTCAGTATTTTTCAGTTTGTTTGCGCTCGTCGGTAATTGTGATGCATCGCGGAATCGAATCGAATCATTGACCAGATAATCGTAATCGAATCGAATCGTGAGACCAGTGAAGATGCGCACCCCTAATTCTCACCATGATGGACGAAGCCTGGTCATTCTGTACAGTCCAGTGTAATAGACGGGTAAAACTGGGTCACCCTGTATGCTTCTAGCCATTACAGTTAAAGACCAGATATATGAATGGTGTTAACTATGGTGTAAGCTTTTCAAATTTGGCACATAAAGCTCAACTACTCATACAACATGCTCGCTTACGTGAAAAAAAACACTGCTGCCATCTGCAAAAGCCTTGGCATTATGCAGCTTGATTCTCCTTTTGTCTTGCCATACCCCTTTGGATAGAAAGAGACCAACAAAAATCTTCATAACAGCCCCTGTTCATGACCAGATAGAAAGTGCAATCTATGATGGTTGGGTAACTCCAGAAATAATTTTTACTCCCCCCCATGAAAATCTTTGACAAACTCTAGTAGTTTTTTATCCTGACGTTTCAATCTTAAACATTTCACTGAACCTATTGAAGTTGTTCCTTTTTTCAAAGATTCTGCAAATAGAAAGTTTGAGACGCTCCTAAAGGCACTCTTTACTCTTGCGATCCCAACCCTGCAACCAGCTCTTGCTGCAATGGTAAACTGCAGCTTACTAGACTAAGGCAATAAAAAAACAACATGATGCTGTTTTCCACAATTGTGCTTTAACAGAGCAAGTACGACAACTTCTTTTTGCACTGCTGTTTTGTGGATGCCCTAGAACATGTCATGAGAGCGATTTCATTACATACGTGGGCTTTTTTTGGGCACTCTCAGGGTGGCGGCCTCCTTTTATATAAAACTTTTATATGTTCATAGTTCTTGACTGATGGACTTAAGACAATACTTCTGATTACTAATATTTGTTCAGGTCATACACCTGCCTGTGCGCCAGAAATTCATTTCATGACATGAGACAGATTTCCAGAATGGTTCTAATCTTCATTCACATGCTCAGAATCTTGTGGCTAAAAGCCTGGACAGCGAAGTTGCCCATAAAAAGCACCTCGCATCTATGTGGAGAGGCACTTAACCAATTCATCAAAGAATCCACCGAAAGGTTTTACTCCCACAGCGGAAGATCTAAAACCCCCTTTCTCAGGAGCCTCGCACCTCAAAACACAGCACTTAACTACTTTATTCAGGCTTCAGCTTCTAAAAAATAAAGTTCATCCCCTCTGTTAGGCCCAAGACTTGGCAAGTCTTCCTCAAAATCCTCTTCCCAATAAAGGGGCACCCTCACTCCCAAGAGTGGGGGGATATCTTTTACAGTTTGCCTCTCTCTAGATCCCAGACTTGTGGATTCAATTGGTTGTTTCAGAGGAGTACAAAACAGAGCTCAAAACTTTACCCCCACACCACTTTCTTTCTCAGATCAACCAAAAACTGCCCAAGGACAGTCGGATTTGTAGAACTCCCTGAACCATCTCTTGTACCACAAAGTAGTTGTGTGAATAGAATTATTTGAACCGGTTTTGTGGAGGTACTCAAAGTTGTTTGATACCAAAGCTCAACAGGGATTTTTTGTATTATTCTGCCAATTAGATCCCTCAACAAATACCTTCAAATTCCAAGGTCAAGAATTGCCTGTCTGAGGCAAGGGAATACATGACATCCATAAACATCCAGGGTGCCTATCTACCTGTTCCCATTTATCCACCTCATCAGCACTTTCTCCACTTCCCAGTAGCAGACAATCACTTCCAGTTTGTCAGACTGCCTTTTGGTCTATCCTCTCCTCCCAGAGTATTCACAAAGGTCATAGCACCTCTCGCAGAACTCAGGACTTGGAGAAAGCCATAAGAAGTCCCATTTGCAGTTTGTGAGAAGCCATGTGAGGAACACAGTGTCAGGCTAGGAGCATATAACAGGTAACAGTTCAGGTGTTCTGATTATGCAAAGCATTCAAAGAACAAGAGCACATACCATGAGCAGGTCTGAGCAGAGCAGGTCAGCTGGGACTTGTAGTTCACCGCTGTAGATGATGGTAGATGTTTGTTTGACCTTGTAGTTCACCGCTGCAGATGAGGATAGATGTCTGGTGCTTGTAGTTCACTGCTGCAGATGAGGATAGATGTTGTCTGGTGCTTGTAGTTCACTGCTGCAGTTGAAGATACTACAGTAGAATCAGGCAAAGCGTAGTCTAGGCAAGCTGGGTCATACACAGGAAGATCAGAGTCCAAACGGTACCGTATCAGAAGCAAGCAAACAGGGTCAAACTAGCCGGGTCATACATGAAATACACAGAGCAGATATCAGCTGGATCAAACACAAGGTAAACTCTAATGCCGCGTACACACGGTCGGACTTTTCGGCTACAAAAGTCCGACAGACTTTCGACGGACTTTTGGCGGACTTGCAGCAGACATTCTAACGAACGGACTCGCCTACATACGATCACACAAAAGTCCGACTGATTTGTACGTGATGACGTACACCGGACTAAAATAAGGAAGTTGATAGCCAGTAGCCAATAGCTGCCTGGCATGGGTTTTTGTCCGTCGGACTAGCATACAGACGAGCGGATTTCTGGGTCCGGCGTAGTTACAACGTAAAGATTTGAAGCATGTTTCAAATCTAAAGTCTGTCAGATTTGCGGCTGGAAAAGTCCGCTGAAAGTCCGGGAAAGCCCACACACGATCGGATTGTCAGCCGGCTTTAGTCCGTCGGCGTCCGTCGGACTTTTGTAGACGAAAAGTCCGACCGTGTGTACGCGGCATAACACGAGCACTGACTGAATGCTCATACAGGTGATTTTAAAGGTAAACTGGCCAATCACTGTTGTTTCCCAGGCAAAGGCTGTGTCAGGTGAGTTGTGCTGGGTCCTAAAGGGATCCTATTACTGACAGTACCCCCCTTTCTCGAGGGGTTGCTGCTACACCCCCAGGCTTACTTGGATATCGAAGATGGAACTTCTTAAGTCGGTCAGCATGAAGATAACGAGCTGGGACCCAAGATCGATCCTCTGGGCCGAAACCTTTCCAATGAACGAGATATTGTAAGGAATTGCGCACTCGTCTGGAATCAAGAATAAATGCTACTTCATATTCCTGACTGTCCAAAACATCCACAGGTTCTGGTTCATTTACTTGGAGGCTGGAATGAACAGGTTTCAACAATGAAACATGAGAGACATTTGGAATATGCATGGATGGGAGGTGTTTTAATCTACAGGATTAACAATCTCCAAAATTTCATAGGGCCCGATGAATTTTGGGCCAAGTTTTTTAGATGGAACATGCAGGGACAGATTCCTAGATGATAGCCACACTTTGTCAACAACTTTATATCCTGGTGCCTTTGAGCGCCTCTTATCAGCCATTTTCTTAAAAGCTTGCTAAGAGCGAGAAATAGCACGATTAACATCGGACCAGATTTTGGAGAAATTTTCAATTGTGGTGTTGGCATCTGGAACATCAGAGGGTAGAAGATCAAAGGAGCACACACGAGGATGCAACCCGTAAACACTGAAGAAAGGAGAGGTCTCTGTAGATGTGCTGGCACAATTATTAAAGGAAGTTGACCCACTCCACCTCACCATTGGCCATCAGAAAACGTACCATCTTCTCTAGAGTCTGATTAGTCCTTTCTGTTTGGCAGTTTGTCTCAGGATGATATGCTGAAGAATATGATAACTTAATCCCCAGCTGAGAGCAAAGGGCCTTCCAAAACTGGGCTATAAACTGAGAGCCACGGTCTGAGACAATGTTAATTGGTGCCCCATGGAGCCTGAAAACATGTTTAATGAATAAAGATGCCAGTTCTTTAGCAGATAGAAGTTTCGGAAGCGGAACAAAGTGGGCCATTTTACTAAACCTGTCTACCACCACCCAGATCATGGAACATCCCTGGGACGGAGGCAAGTCAGTGATAAAGTCCATAGATAAATGGGTCCAAGGACAGGCAGGTATTGGTAGAGGACGTAGGAGACCGGGCGGCTTAGAGGTACTGCTCTTGCTTCTGGCACAAACTTCACAAGCCTGAACGAAGGCTAACACATCCTGACTAATCGATGGCCACCAGAGGTTGCGAGAGATAATCTCAAAAGTTTGTCTAAACCCTGGATGTGCTGCAGGTTTTGATGCATGTACCTGCTGTAATACCTGCAAACGAAGAGCCAGGGGCTCAAAAAATATACCAGAGGGAGTGGAGGGAGGGGCTTCAGCCTGTGCAGGTAACAAGGCCTCAGAGATGTCAGTCTGGGTGAAAGCCAAAATCCTATTCTCAGAGATAATGGGTTGTGGAGGAAGCGGAGGACTCTGATAAAAAGCTGCGAGACAAGGCGTCAGCCTTAATGTTTTTTGGCCCTGGTAAATATGAAATTGTGAAGTCAAATCTGGAGAAGAACAATGACCACCTGGCTTGACGGCTTGACGTGAGTTCAGTCTTTTAGCAGAACAGATGTATTCAAGGTTTTTGTGGTCAGCTCCCTCCAGCCAATGTCTCCATTCCTCCAAAGCAAGCTTTATGGCTAGAAGTTCTCTGTTGCCTATATCATAATTGCGCTCTGCTGGGGAATATTTACGAGACAAGTAGGCACAGGGGTGGATGGCAGCATTTACAGGATCCTTTTGTGACAAAAGTCCCCCGCCCCTACTTCAGATGCATCTACCTCCACAATAAAAGGTAGCTCAGGAACAGGATGGCATAGGATTGTTGCAGAGGTAAAGGCTTTCTTTAAGTGAGTGAAGGCTGCCTGGGCTTCAGTAGTCTATTTAAACGTAGTCAGAGTCTTCCTGGTGAGAGAGGTGATGGGATGTGTAATGGTGGTAAAGGTCTTAATGAATTTTCGATAGAAATTTGCAAAGCCCAGGAAGCGCTGAACTGCTTTCAGGTCTGAAGGTGGTGCCCAGTCTAAAATGGCTTGAATCTTGGCTGGATCCATGGTGAGGCCTGTGTCAGAAATTAGGTAGCCTAGGAAAGAACATGGAATGAACATTTTTCAGGCTTTACAAAAAGGGAGTGAGTCTTTAATCGGGCCAATACCGAGCAGACATGCTTCTGATGTGTTTCAAGATTGGGAGAATATATCAAAATATCGTCTAAATATACAAGCATGAAGCGACTCAACATGTCACGGAAAATGTCATTCATAAAGTTCTGAAAGACAGCTGGTGCATTTCTGAGACCGAAAGGCATGACAAGACATTTGTAATGACCATCCTTGGTGTTAAAGGCTGTCTTCCACTTGTCGCCTGCACGGATGCGCACCAGATTATAGGCTCCCCTTAAGTCCAGTTTGGAGAAGATTTTGGCTCCCTGGATTTGAGAGAACAATTCTGTGATGAGAGGAAGAGGATACTGATTGGGAACAGTTATTTTATTTAGACCTCTGTAATCAACACAAAGTCTCAGTCCCCCATCCTTCTTCGGGACAAAGATGCATCCTGCTCCTGCGGGAGAAGTGGAGGGACGGATGAAACCCTTAGCTAGGTTTTCCTGGATGTATTCTTGCAAGGCAAGATTCTCTGGCTCAGACAGTGGAAAGACTCTCCCTCAAGGAGGTGTTGTGTCAGGCAAGAGGTCAATGGGACAATCATAACTGCGATGAGGAGGTAAAGTGTCAGCAATCCCTTTAGAAAACACATCCGAAAGTCCTTATGACAAAGTGGAATCTGTTCCATTCCCACCTGACAGGTAGCAAGTCGAACAGGGTGCTGGATGCAGTTTTTTACACTGATTGGACCAAGCCAGAATATTTCCTGTTCACCAGTCAATTACAGGATCGTGCTTCTGAAGCCAAGGAAGGCCTAGGATCAAAGGAGTGGATGGAGAGTCAATGACAAGACATGAAATCTTCTCCCAATGCAAAGCCCCCAATTGTAACTGGAAAGGGTTGGTGGATTGGAGCACTAGATCTTGTGAGAGAGGCCAATTATCCACAGAAATCAAGCGGACTGGGCAATCTAGAGCATGAGTTTCCAGGGACAAAGAGGTAATCAGAGTCTTAATAAAATTCTCAGCGGCTCCAGAATCTACCAAGGCCAGCAGTTCATGAGCCCCTGTCCCAAAGTGAATGACAGCGGGTAAAAGAATATGACTGTCCCCCTGGGGAGATGAGAGCAGACCTAAGGTAACCTCCCTGCAATTACCTAGGTCCTGGAGTTTCCCAGACGTGTAGGGCACGAACGGAGCATATAACCCTTGAGGCCACAATACAAGCAGAGTCCCATGTTACGCCGGCGCGTGTGTTCCTGGGCAGATAACCGGGTAGAGCCTAACTGCATAGGTTCTTCCTCAGATTTGGCACTGGAGGTGGAATAGTCAGGCGGCAAGGGAGGTATATAGTTTGCCACAGCTGTAGTTTGTTCTCGTCTCCTCTCTCGCTGGTGGCGGTCAGTTCTAATGGCTAGACTCATAGCCTCCTCCAGTGATGCTGGGTAGGAGAAGTTGACCAGAGCATCCTTAATTGCATCTGAAAGGCCCATTCTAAACTGGCTGCCGAGAGCTGCATCATTCCAGCCAGATTCCGGGGCCCACCTGCGAAACTCTGAGCAATACATTTCAGCTGTGGTAGTTCCTTGCTTTAAGTTACGCAGGGTTGATTCTGCAGTAGCAGCACGATCTGGATCATCATATAGCAACCCTAGGGCTTCAAAGAAGGCATCTACTGTTAGCAAGGCTGGATGGTTTGGTTCCAGGTTAAAGGCCCAAGCCTGGAGGTCACCCTGTAGTAGAGAGATAATGATTTGAACCCTCTAAGTTTCAGGGCCAGGCTAGGATGGCCTTATCTTGAAATATAATTTGGTGACCAGAACACCGGTCAGGCAAAGAAATTTTTGGTTCAGATGGAGTTTTTGTAGCGGTGGTAATAGAAGGAGATTGCACCTTGGTGAGGTCTGTGGCCATTTCCTGAACTTGATGGGATAAGCGGCAAAGTTCCTGTGCAAACAACTGAGCCTGCTCAGGATCCATGATAGGTTTCCCTTATTATGTATGGCTCGTGTTAATGTCAGGCTAGGAGCATATAACAGGTAACAGTTCAGGTGTTCTGATTATGCAAAGAGTTCAAAGAACAAGAGCACATACCATGAGCAGGTCTGAGCAGAGCAGGTCAGCTGGGACTTGTAGTTCACCGCTGTAGATGAAGGTAGATGTTTGCTGGACCTTGTAGTTCACCGCTGCAGATGAGGATAGATGTTGTCTGGTGCTTGTAGTTCACCGCTGCAGATGAAGATAGATGTTGTCTGGTGCTTGTAGTTCACCGCTGCAGATGAAGGTACTACAGTAGAATCAGGCAAAGCGTAGTCTAGGCAAGCTGTGTCATACACAGGAAGATCAGAGTCCAAACGGTACAGAATCAGAAGCAAGCAAACAGGGTCAAACGAGCCGGGTCATACACGAAAAACACAGAGCAGATATCAGCTGGATCAAACGCAAGGTAAACTCTAACACGAGCACTGACTGAATGCTGATACAGGTGATTTAAAGGTGAGCTGGCCAATCACTGTTGTTTCCCAGGCAAAAGCTGTGTCAGGTGAGCTATGCTGGGTCCTAAAGGGATCCTATTACTGACACACAGCAAACATATGGAAGAAGGTGCTCTGGTCAAATGAGACCAAAATGTAACTTTTTGGCCTAAAAGCAAAACGCTATGTGTGGCGGAATAACACTGCACATCACCCTGGACACACCAACCCCACCGTGAAACATGGTGATGGCAGCATCATATTGTGGGGATGCTTTTCTTTAGCAGGGACAGGAAGCTGGTCAGAGTTGATGGATAGAGCCAAATACAGGGCATTCTTAGAAGGAAACTTGTTAGTCTGCAAAAGACTTGAGACTGAGGTGGAGATTCACCTTCCAGCAGGACAACAACCCTAAACATACAGCCAGAGCTACAATGGAATGGTTTAGGTCAAAGCATATTCATGTGTTAGAATGGCCCAGTCAAAGTCCAAACCTAAATCCAATTGAGAATCTGTGGCAAGACTTGAAAGTTGCGGTTAACAGAGGCTCTCTATCCCATCTGACAGAGCTCGAGCTTGTTTGCAAAGAAGAATGGGCAAAGATGTCACTCTCTCTAGATGTGTAAAGCTGGTAGAGACATACCCACAGACTTGCCGCTGTAATTGCAGTGAAAGCTGGTTCTACAAAGTATTGACATAGAGTGGCTGAATACAAATACACACCACACTTTTCAGATATTTTTCTTAACTTGGTCTTCAGTCCATACATTCACTAGATTTTTTCAGTGGTATGTAAAAAGGCAAGAGGATATCGCCTTTGGGCGTAGTGTGCTGCAGGAAGCAGTATAAGTCCTCTAGTCTCATGTTGCCCTAATTCTGTTGTGTCTCCCTCCCCCCCCAGTTGGCATTGCTCTGGTACATCCCACATAGTAATTACTATGGCTCTGTGTCCCGTGATGTACGATTAAGAAAATAGTTTTTTCTTAACAGCTTACCTGTAAAATCCTTTTTTCTTTGAAGTACATCACGAGACACAGAGGTCCCTCCCCTCTGGTATAAACGTGTATTGCTTTGCTACAAAAACTGAGGTGCTCCCAGTAGTGGGAGGGGTTATATAGAGAGTAGACTTCCTGTCTTAGGGTGTGCCAGTGTCCATCACCTGGAGGTGGCCTATAACCCACATAGTAATTACTATGGCTCTGTGTCCTGTGATATACTGCAAAGAAAAGGATTTTACAGGTAAGCTATTATAACAATCCTATTTGTGAAAAAAAATTGAAAACCATTTATCATTTTGCCTTTCACTTCACAATTATGTGCCACTTTGTGTTGGTCTATCACATAAAATCCCAATAAAATATATTTACGTTTTTGGTTGTAACATGACAAAATGTGGAAAATTTCAAGGGGTATGAATACTTTTTCAAGGCACTATATAACTTTCATACTTTGGCTCTGTATGCCACCAGAATAAAATTAAAATGAAATAATCCAAATTAATTTGAAGTGCAGACTTTCAGCTTTAATTCAAGGGGTTGAACATAATTATCAAGTACAAATTTTAGGAACTGCAACCATTTTTATACACAGTCCCCCCATTTTCAGGGGCTCAAATGTAATTCGGCAAATGAATATAATCATAAACAAAATGTTTATTGTTAATATTTTTGTTGAGAATCCTTTACTGTCAATGACTGCCTGAAGTCTGGAACCTTTCTGATGCTTTGCCAGGCTCTAACTGTGGCTGTTTTCAGTTGTTCTTTGTGGGTATTTCTGCCTTTAGTTTTGCCTTCAGCAAGTAAAATGCATGCTCAGTTGGGTTGAGAGCAGGCGATTGACTCAGCCATTGCAGAATATTGCACTTCTTTTCCTTCAAAAGTTCCTGGGTTGTTTTTGCAGTGTGTTTTTGGATCATTGTCCATCTGTACTGTGAAACGTTGCTGCATTTGGCTGACTCTGGGCTGATAGGATATCTCTAAACACCGCAGAATTCATCCGTCTTCTGTCACATCATCAATAAACACCAATGAACCAGTGCTACTGGAAGCCATGGATGCCCATGCCATCACACTGCCTCCGCCATGTTTTACAGATGACGTTGTGTACTTTGGATCAAGAGCTGCTCCAAGCCTTCTCCAGACTTTTTTTCTTCCTGTCATTCTGGTACAGATTAATCTTAGTTTCATCCGTCCAAAGAATGCTTTTCCAGAACTGGTCTGGCTTTTTAGATGTTTTTTCTGCAAAGTCTAATCTGGCTTTTCTATTCTTTAGGCTTATGAATGGCTTGCACCTTGTAGTGAACCCTCTGTATTTGCACTTTTGAAGTCTTCTCTTGATTGTAGACTTTGACAATGATACTCCCACCTCCTGGAGAGTGTCCTTCACTTGTCTGGATGTTGTGAATGGGTTTTTCTCTACCATAGAGAGGATCCTGCGATTATCCACCACTGTTCTCTTCCATGGACATCCAGGCCTTTTTATGTTGCTGAGCTCACCAGTGTGTTCTTCTTCTTTCCTCAGAATGTACCAAACTGTTGATTTGGCCACTCCTAATGTTGCTGCTACTGCTGCTATTGGAGGGATTATTTATATCCCTCTAAACTTCCTCTCTTCCCTGTTTAGGGATTAGCTCTCCTTCCTTTCTCTTCTATCCCCCCTTTCCCCTTTTATCTCTTTTTTTTTTCTTTATGTAATTCATTAACAGTGAGCCAATGGTTGGTAAATTATGTTAGATTATCTATCTTTTATTTTGCACAATTCTTAGATTTAAGCACTTGTATGCGTCCCCCGGGTCCACCGTAGGGTGACTACCTTCGGGTGCCCCTGCCGTGCTGCTATAACCAATTGCTGGCTACTCCGGGTAAGCAATGCAAGGACCCTAAATCTCCAACTCACATGTTATCTATCGTTCTCTCCCCCCCCCCCCTTTTATTTGTTTTTTTTTTTGCTTAGTTTTTTTGTTTTATTTTGTAATTCTATATCTTATGTTAAGGCTGATTTGTTACAAAACTACTATCATGATCTATCATTTTGTAGATGACCATAATTGACTCCTCCTGAGGAAGCGGTCCTTACCGCGAAACATGTAGAGGATTATATGTTGAGATCTACCACATCCACATCCAAGGTAAGTATTGACTGTAAACATAAAGGTGTATGTCAAATAGTCTGGAGTAGTAGGTAAAATACAAGTGTAATGACATAGACAAATCTATCTATGTAAATATAAGACTAGAGCCAGGAATGGCATGGACAAAAGGACTGTAGGGAGATGTGGTAATGAGATACCAGAAACTGGCATGGGTGAAAATAAAAAGATTAACAGGAAGAGGGAAGAAAAAAGAAAGATGAGAAGGAAATGAAGTGCAAGTATAGAAAAAAGCCTGTGTATATTTACATATAGATTTGTCTGTCATTACTCCTTTTACCTACTACTCCAGACTATTTGACATACACCTTTATGTTTACAGTCAATACTTACCTTGGACATAATGAGACCAATAGGGATACACATTTTCCATCCATGCAATGCTTTCCCTCCAATCTGCCCTATGTGGGGTTCTTTCTAGCTCCGCCTCCTCAGCTCCCTGGTGAGATACCTGCTGCCGCTGTCTGAAGGCTGTACATTGTTGGCTCGGTTATGTGTAGTGGTAAGTATGGGGCCTTTACTCATTAGGCCCCTCTTAACCTCTGACTTAAAATACCAATATCATGCCATATATCCAATCTGTATCCTTTAACCTTCGGTACAATTCATACACGTCTACCCCTGAAGAGCGAGCTGGGACTCGCGAAACATGTCGGGTACACCTGATGTCTGTATGTTATGTAATTGTTTATACACAAATGTACCATTATTACCATTATTACTATTTTTATTCTACCCATTTATATGTACTCTGTATGAATTGCCTTTCTCTGATGATATTAATGAATGTACTACTTTTACTGAATAAATATATACTGTATTTACTGTTACCTTTTTTGGCTTAGCGGTGCCCACCTCATGTAAAGTCCCAGGTCGAGATTTTTCCTTTTTGTTGCATATTTTAGGGATGGAGGTGTGTCAATGGTGACACCAGACCTTTCTTTTTTCTATATACAGAACATATAACCTTTTAATCACCTTAAGGGGTATATGTGAACAGATGCACAGAGGGATAGGTACCCAATATCTTCAAAACATATATTAAATACCTTCCCACTGAGGCCTCAATACACAGACCAAAAAGCTGTCTATAAACTTTACATTCAATAACCGTGTAAAATTAAGCATCTACGCAAATGGCTCCCCCTAGGAAATAATACAGAGATCAACTAGTGAGTAGAGCAGCGATTCTTAGTAAAAGAAGAAGATTGCTTTTACTTTTACTAAGAAATGCATTCTATGCATTAGGGTACAAAAGCTCCTGTTTGTAGCTTCCCCCCCAGCTCCCCTTATACTTTCCGGACTCTGATGTCGATCCAGCATTGTGCTCAAGAGCAGCATCACTGCTCTTTCTGTCTTTCCTCACATGCTCAGAGGCCATAGCAAGAGCCATTGGCTCCTGCTGCTACCAATTCCAGCCAGTGAGAGGGAGGGTGGTAGTTTACTGAGCTGCACTCTGAGTGAACACACATAGTGTGGCTTGGGAGCGAGCCTGCATGAGTGCCCCCATAGCAAGGGGCTTGCTATGAATGTTGTTGGGATTGGTGGGTGCAGGAACACCAGTAAGAGACCCAACAAGAGAAAGACCGGGGCTGCTGGGTGCTAAACCATTGTCTGTTATTTAAATAAAAACTGTATTATCAATCACTTTAATGTCAAAAGAGTATGTTTGACATTTTGTTGAAAACTTGTGGTAAATGTGTGAATACTGAGTTCTAATTCATTACATCAGGTGTAAAGACTCCAGTTCCTGAGTGCATTGTGCATGTGGAATCCACGGACATCTTTCCAATGGGATGGTGTGAGACAAATGGACATATTCTGTGTACTCCACCTTGCATTAAAGGTAGGACTTTTTTAGTTTAAAGATTATGGAATTTGATAATGATCAAAGGTGGCATTGCACGTCAATGACTTGCAATCCCACCTTTGACAGGCATTGTTTGATTCAGTGTTCCTCTACTTCTGTTTAGGTGACAGCTATAAAACTTTGGATTTTCACTTTCTCAGGTAGATCTCTCCAGGGAAATATAGCAATAAAAGCTTTGCAGGGGTTATGATTTTACCAATCTGTCCAGTTTTGGGAAAAAAACATGGGCTTGAGTGCTTCTTTAACTTTTGAATGTTCATTCCTATCAGAAGAAACCTGTAAGAAATGAGATGGGGACTGCTATAGCTGACCTCCTTGTAAAAATACTAATGGTCGGCCTGTTTCTGACTTTGGTACTGACTGAACCACAGATGTAGAACAAGCTTACTTCAAACGGAATTACAGTAAATGTAGAAATCTTGATCTGCGTATGGGGAAGTTCTCAAGCTGGATCAGAATGACTGCCAAACAACTTGCATATCCAGAAGGTGGCATCAGCAATGCCAGCCTTCTAAATCTCTTAATGTGGGTTTCCTTTAAGTGCCAAACCAGCAAGAATTTACTTTAGTGATGTCAGTCCAGTAAAATATGAATTTCTACTGTTTTCTTTGTATTTACTACACTACACTTTTTACTGAATAAACCTTGTGTGTAAATGGAGATCAGATGTAGGTCTGGAACAAGGCTGTGCCATGCAGCACTTGTTATAGCCAAAGGTCTGGGAAAAACAGTATAGCCAAGCTACTGTCAGTCACCAGCTCTTTGCTCTGTCCCTCCAACGCTCACTGGAACGCTGGGCTGTGGAGGGGATTATAGCCGACAGGCGACTGCTGCAGCTGGGATCGGTGCTGCAGCCATCTAGGTGAGTGTGTGATTTCACTTTTAAAATCATGTGTGAGCTTAATTATCTGAAAGTGTTCAGTTTGCTTCTTGATAAGGAAAATAATTCTGAACATCACTTGCTCTGCTATTCAGACGGTCACGTGTTAAGCCTAGTACACACTATTAGTTTTTTTTTTTTTTTCAACCCAGTAGGGCCGAATGAATAAAAACTGACAGCTCTAGAGGTGCTGCTGTACTAACCATGCAATGTTAGTACAGCGATCTCTTCTGCTGTGCTATTGTGTTCTGACACCAGAACACTCCGATCTTGAGCTGAGCGGTAGACCTTTTTCGGTCATGCCCCATCGACATGGCCTTGTCTGACAGTACACACAGGCTGAATGTCAGCCGGTTTCTATTGAACCGGCTGATGCCGCCCGACCTACGGCCCATGTTTATTAGGCTTTAGGATATTTCCAGAGAAGAGTCTGTTCGGTTTCTTAGAATATGATCCTATTAGCACTCGTAGGTAAAACTATGCTGTTCTTTTTATGTGTTATAGCTAAAATCCGGAAGAAAGCAACAAATCACTCTGAGAAGCAGTAAGTAGAATCAATTTACACTTTGAAATTACCTTCCTTTCCAGTTATGTGGAGTAAATAACTGTACAGTGTCGGCAAACAAAATAGGAATGTTACAGTTGTATCCAAAGTAGGACAGTTCTATTCCTGGCTATATACATGTGGATGTGTGTGTGTTTTCATTCAAACCCTTGGAAGATCAATTTTCCCTGACATGTTTAGCCAATATCCATGTCATGTCGTTTACCTAAAGATATTTAACAAGTGTTCAGTCTTGATACTTCAAAATTTGTGGAGAACAGGCATCCATTTCATATTTTCCAAATTGCTGGGTGTGGTGTTATATATATATATATATATATATATATATATATATATTTTTTTTTTTTTATAGTATGTGTATATGAACTGATGCCCAGAGAAAACTCATAAAAAAAATGTTCTGGAAATGCCAGAAATGCTCTTTGCTTTATATTATCAAATGGATTCAACAATTATAAGTGTGATAGACTTTAATACATAAGTGCTGTGTCCAATACAGAGAACCGCTGTCAGTGTGGATGCTTTTGTCCACTAAGCCAATGTACTAAACCAAAGAGCACTCACACATGTGATTTTGTAAAATGTGTAGTAGCTCCAATTTTTTTTTTTTCTGCTTTAAAAAAAATTGCAGTCAATGAAAGAATCTGTCACAGCAGTTCATAGCTCATTTGCTGAGCAGTTGACTTTTTAGCAGTGTTTTGAAGCTAGCTACAGAATTACCAGCTTAAAGACCCGTACACACGATCCGAAAATCGTACGAAAAATTACGCATTCGAATCGATCGTACGATAATCGGAACGTTAGTACAGAGCTTTTGAGAGCCGATCAGGACAGTTCATCCGATATTATTCTATCGGACATGCACGGAATTTTTTTTCGTTCGATGCCAGATCGTACAATTTTCATTTAATCAGTACACCTATTGTTTCGGAAATGCAATACAAATGCATTACAACACATGACATCACTTCCAAATTTTTATGCTGTCGTACGGGAATTTTCGTGACTTTAGTAAACTCATCAGATTCAACAGGAGATTAGCATGCAAAAAAAAAAACGGACGATCATTCGTCCGATAATCGGATCGTGTGTACCGGGCGTTAGTCGCTAATTTTGTTCAGTTCAGCTGCAAGTGTTTATGGTACACCAGAATTCGTAGCTGCATAGAGAAGGATTGCAGTCAGCTATAGAAACAACCCACTAGTTACCAATCCCTGAAGAAAAGAGGTTTGTAGCTGCTGCAGATCATTGCTGCATGGTTGCTGGTGTGACAACGTTTTACATAAAACAGACTAAAACATGGGTTTCATTTAGTTTCCCAGATATTTTAAGCTAAAAAAAAAAAACAAAACAAAATAAAATGATCAAATATTCTGCTTTTTCCTCAGAAATCTGCCTGCTAAGAATGGACTGAGTGGTACAGATACTACCACCTGCAACACAAGTAAGAATTTCATATGCCATACATGGAATTTCAAACTGTGCAGGAATATGAAGTTTTGGGGTAACAAACGCTTTAGCCACTTTAGCCCCGGAAGATTTTACCCCCTTAATGACCAGAGCATTTTTTACGATACAGCACTGCGTTGATTTAACTGAAAATTGCACGGTCGTGCAGCGTTGTACCCAAACAAAGTTGAAGTAATTTTTTTCCCCACAAATAGAGCTTTCTTTTGGTGGTATTTGATCACCTCTGCGGTTTTTATTTTTTGCGCTATAAACAAAAAAAGACTGACAATTTTGGGAAAAAAAGCAATATTTTTCACTTTTTGCTATAATATCCACAAAAAATATAGGCTGATATATATTCTACTACATATTTTTAGTAAAAAAAAAATCACAATAAGTGCATATTGATTGGCTTGCGCAAAAGTTATATTTATGGCATTTTAATTGTTAGTCTTTTTGGATTTGAGTCTATCAGCGTAGCACATCTTGACTCTGCAATAATTGCCCACTCGTCTTTGCAAAAACACTCCAAATCTGTCAGATTGCTAGGGCATCACCTGTGAACAGCCCGGTTCAGATCACCCCACAGATTTTAAATCAAATTCAGGTCCGGGCTCTGGCTGGGCCATTTCAAAACTTTAATCTTCTGGTGAAGCCATTCCTTTGTTGATTTGGATGTATGCTTTGGGTCGTTGTCATGCTGAAAGATGAAGTGCCTCTTCATGTTCAGCTTTCTAGCAGAAGCCTGAAGGTTTTGTGCGAATATTGACTGGTATTTGGAACTGTTCATAATTCCCTCTACCTTGACCAGCTGAAGAAAAACAGCCCCAAAGCATGACCCTGCCAACACCATGCTTCACTCTAGGTATGGTGTTCTTTTGGTGATGTGCAGTTTTGTGTTTGCGCCAAACATATCTTTTGGAATTATGACCAAAGAGTTCAACCTTGGTTTCATCAGACCATAACACATTTCACCACATACTTTTGGGAGACTTCAGATGTGTTTTCACAAAATTTAACCAGGCTTGGATGTTTTTCTTGGTAAGAAAAGGCTTTCGTCTTTCCACTCTACCCCATAGCCCAGACATATGAGGAATAAGGGAGATTGTTGTCACATGTGCCACACAGTCAGTACTTGCCAGATACTCCTGCACTTCCTTTAATGTTGCTGTAGGCCTCTTGGCAGCCTCCCTGACCAATCTTCTTCTCGTCTTTTCATCAGTTTTGGAGGGACGTCCAGTTCTTGGTAATGTCACTGTTGTGCCATATTTGATGACTGTCTTCACTGTGTTCCATTGTATACCTGATGCCTTGAAAATTCGTTTGTACCCTTCTCCTGACTGATACCTTTTAACAATGAGATCCCTCTGGTGCTTTGGAAGCCCTCTGCGGACCATGGCTTTTACTGTAGGATGCAACTAAGAAAATGTCAGGAAAGACCTACTAGAAAAGCTTAACTTTATTTGGGGTAATTGGAGGCACTTTAAATGATGGCAGGTGTGAACTGACTCCTATTTAACATGAGTGTGAATGTGATTGCTTAATTCTGAACACAGCTACATCCCCAGTTATAAGAGGGTGTGGACATTAATGCAATCAAAAGATTTTAGTTTGTTTTTCCATTGATTTGTAGAGTTTATATTTCACATTAAAAGTGGAAAACATTCTGAAATGATTTAGCTTGTCTAATATTTTTACATCACAGAAACCTGACATTTTAACCACTTGCTTACCGGGCACTTAAACCCCCCTCCTACCCATACCAATTTTTAGCTTTGAGCGCTGTCACACTTTGAATGACAATTGCGCTGTCATACAGCACTGTACCCAAATTCAATTTTTATCATTTTTTTCCCCACAAATAGAGCTTTCTTTTGGTGGTATTTAATCACAGCTGGGATTTTTATTTTTTGCTACACAAACAAAAAAAGATGGAAAATTTTGAAAAAAAAAATCATGTTTAATAGCGTGTTATAAAATTTTGCAAACAGGTAATTATTCTCCTTAATTGATATGCGCTGATGAGGCTGCACTGGTGGGCACTGATAGGCTGCACTGGTGGGCACTGATAGGCTGCACTGGTGGGCACTGATAGGCTGCACTGGTGGGCACTGATAGGCTGCACTGGTGGGCCCTGATAGGCTGCACTGGTGGGCCCTGATAGGCGGCACTGGTGGGCCCTGATAGGCGGCACTGGTGGGCACTGATGGGCACTGATAGGCGGCACTGGTGGGCACTGATAGGCGGCACTGGTGGGCACTGATAGGCGGCACTGGTGGGCACTGATAGGCGGCACTGGTGGGCACTGATAGGCGGCACTGGTGGGGACAGATAAGGCGGCACTGGTGGGGACAGATAAGGTGGTACTGATGGGCCCTGATGGGTGGCACTGATGGGCCCAGATGGGTGGCACTGATGGGCCCAGATGGGTGGCACTGATAGGTACCACTGATGGGCACTGGTAGGTGGCACTGATGTGCAGCACTGCTGTTCTGGCACTGACTGTGGGCACTGATAGGTGGCACTGATGGGTGGCGGTGGTGGGCACTGGTAGGCAGCACTGTTGCCTATTGCTAGGTGGCACTGGCAGGGGGCACAGGTGGGCACTGGTGATCTGGCGGCAGATGTCCGTGATCGGGACTGATGTCCCTCTCATGGCCGCCGGTGATCGGCTTTTTTTTCTCTCCTCACGCTGTCAGCGCCAGGAAAAAAAATAGCCGATTACCGGCTTGTTGACATCACATGATTGGCTGACAGCTGATCACGTGGGAAGGGGTCGGGATCGACCCCGTACTCTAATCTGTGATATAGCGAGTCTCATAGACTCGCTGATCACAGAGCGCACCCTGCAGGGGGCGCGCAGGCCGCTCGGGCACGAGACGATGTCAATTGATGTAGTCCCGGCAAAGCAGGTCCGAATGACGGCTACAGAGTGGATCTCAAGTGGTTAACAGGGGTTGTAGACTTTTTATATCCACTGTAAGTATTCACAGCCTTTGTCATGACACTCATAATTGAGCTCAGGTGTATCCTGTTTCCACTGATCATCCTTGAGATATTTCTACAACTTGGAGTTCACCTGTGGTAAATTCAGTTGATTGGACATGATTTGGAAAGGCACACACCTGTCTATATAAGGTCCAACAGTTAACAATGCATGTCAGAGCACAAACCAAGCCATGAAGTCTAAGGAATTGTATTTAGACCTCCAAATCAGGATTGTATTGAGTGACAGATCTGGGAAAGGGTACAGAAAAATGTCTGCATTTCAGGTCCCAATGAGCACAGTGGCCTCCATCATCCATAAATGAAAGAAGTTTGGAACCACCAAGACTCTTGCTAGAGTGGGCTGCCCGGCCAAACTAAGTGATCGGGGGAGAAGGGCCTTAGTCAGGGAGGTGACCAAGAACCCGATGGTCACTCTGACAGAGCTCCAGCGTTTCTCTTTGGACAGAGGAGAACCTTCCAGAAGAGCAACCATCTCTGCAGCACTCCAATCAGGACTATATGGTAGAGTGGCCAGATGGAAGCCACTCAGTGAAAGGCACATGACTGCCTGCCTGGAGTTTGCCAAAAGGCACCCGAAGGACTCTCAGACCATGAGAAACAAAATTCTCTGGTCTGATAAAAGAAAGATTAAACTCTTTGGCCTAAATGGCAAGCATCATGTCTGGAGGAAACCAGGCACCGCTCATTACCTGGCCAATACCATCCCAACAGAGAAGCATGGTGGTGGCAGCATCATGCTGTGGGGATGTTTTTCAGCAGCAGGAACCGGGAGACTAGTCGGTATCAAGGGAAAGATGAATGCAGCAATGTACAGAGACCTCCTTGATGTAAACCTGCTCCCGAGCGCTCTGGACCTCAGACTGGGGCGAAGGTTCATCTTCCAACAGGACAATGACCCTAAGCACACAGCCAAGATAACAAAGGAGTGGCTACAGGACAACTCTGTGAATGTCCTTGAGTGGCCCAGACTTGAACCCGATTGAACATCTCTGAAGAGATTTGGAAAATGTCTATGCATCGATGCTCCCCATCCAACTTGACGGAGCTTGAGAGGTCCTGCAATAAAGAATGGGAGAAACTCTCTACAAATTGGTGTGCCAAGCTTGTAGCATCATACTAAAAAAAACTTTTTTATATTTAATACATTTGCAAAGATTTCAAACAAACTTCTTTCACGTTGTCACTATGGGGTATTGCTTGTAGAATTTTGAAGGAAAATAATGAACTTAATCCATTTTGGAAATAAGGCTGTAACATTAAAAAATGTGGAAAAAGTGAAGCACTCTGAATACTTTCCAGATGCACTGTATCCTATTCTCTTTGTATTGTTCCTGCCAGTCCCTCTGCTTTCCTATTAAAAACTGACCACGCTAAGCAGGAAAGCAAACCATGGTCAGCCCCCGCCCCTCTGCACAGCCATTCAGTGAGAAGCTCAGTGTATTGCTGCTTTTCCTCCCCCTAGCTGTTATGCAGCTGAGAACAGAGGGAATGTAATCACTTATAAAAAAGGGAAAAAAGGTATTTTATAATGTGTGTGTGTGTGTGTGTGTGTGTGTGTGTGTGTGTGTGTGTGTGTGTGTTTTTTTTTTTTATCCATACACAATTGTTTTGCCTTTCATTTCTATTTTAAATGGAATGGGTTGTTTTACAAAGTGATCGTTTACAATCACTTTAATTTCACACACAGGATTATTCAACAGCCTGAATTATTGTGTGGTATAGTTAAATAAATAACTTCTTTATATTGCTTTTTTGTTCAACAGCATCAAATGGAAAATATCTGTGCCCTAAAATATACTTCAACCATCGCTGTTTCTCAGGGCCTTATTTGAATAAAGGAAGGATAGCTGAGCTTCCCAAATCTGTGGGCCCAGGCAATTGTGTATTAGTCCTAAAGGAGGTAAGTTCGAATTTAAATTTGTTTTCTGAAGTTGCAAGGATTTAAACATTTTTTTTCCAATACTCTGGTTGCATCATACATAAATAGAGAACAGCTATACTATCACATTCTCCTGCTTTTGACCAGAATATAGCTGATCATTTTTACATTTTGCTAGAACTTGGAAAAATTTATGGAGCCTAAAACACAATAATTACCGTATTTTTCGCTCCATAAGACGGACTTTTTTCCCCCTAAAAAATGGGGGAAAATGTCCCTCCGTCTTATGGAGCGAATACTGACCAAGCCTCCCCCCCGTCGCCGCCGCTATGTCTCAATAGCGGGCGGCCGTCTCCTGCGAGCCTGGCGATCTCCTGGCTAAGCCTGTCACCCACAGAAGACAAACTCCAGTGGCCAAATGGAGTACTGCCGCTCCTGCTTCTCTGTCTTCTATCTGAGTGACAGGCGGATATGATGACGTCCTCGCCGGGCACAGGTCAGGCTGCATTTTTAATGGGCGCAGGTCAGGCTGCATTTTTAATGGGCACAGGTCAGGCTGCATTGTTAATGGGCACAGGTCAGGCTGCATTGTTAATGGGCACAGGTCAGGCTGCATTGTTAATGGGCACAGGTCAGGCTGCATTGTTAATGGGCACAGGTCAGGCTGCATTGTTAATGGGCACAGGTCAGGCTGAATTCTTAATGGGCACAGGTCAGGCTGCATTCTTAATGGTCACAGGTCAGGCTGCATTTCATAGCACTGATCATTTTGCATTTCATGGACACTGGTAAATATTTAAGTACACCATTTGGTTCAGAATATTTTTTTTCTTGTTTTTCTCCTCTAAAACCTAGGTGTGTCTTATGGAGCAAAAAATACGGTATACATTGCCATTTAGGAAAGGATTTCAACATGCTTCTCAGTGTGATTGCATTGCTGGAAATTGTATTGTGTCACCTGTCTCCTGAGCAGTGTTTTTAGGAGCTTGCAGTGAGGTAGTCCTAAAGAGTATAAACCATTTTAATAGAACTGGCTTCGTCTTGCATTTTTAGAATGCAGCATAATTGAGTGTAGCTGGGAAGGAGCTAAATGAGCAAAGCCTTCACACATCTTTTGGGGGAACAAGGAACAGCCAAGCAAGAGGGGGATTATTGCTAGTTGGTGTTGGGGGGGGGGGGGGGGGCGGGGGTGCTTATAGCATGAGTCTTTTATAAAGTGGAAATATCTTTATTAACCACTTCAGCCCAGGAGGATTTGGCTGCTCAATGACCAGAGCACTTTTTACAATTTGGCACTGCGTTGCTCCGCTTGCCGATCGGCTCACGCCGATATACGTTGGCAGAAGGGCATGTACAGGCATATTAACGTACCTGTATGTTGCCCTTTAAGAAGCAGTTTGGGGGATAACGGCGATCGTCTCACGGAGAGGAAGAACGGGGAAATGCTGATGTAAACAAGCATTTTCCTGTTCTGCCTAGTGACACTGACACTGATCACAGCTCCCTGTAATCGGGAGCGGTGATCAGTGTCGTGTCACACATAGCCCCCCACAGTTAGAATCACTCCCTAGGACACACTTAACCCCTACAGCGCCACCTAGTGGTTGAACCCTACACTGCCAGTCACATTTACACAGTAATCAATGGATTTATAATCGCACTGATCGCTGTATAAATGTGAATGGTCCCAAAATAGCGCCAAAAGTGTCCGAGCTGTCTGCCAGAATGTTGCAGTCATGATAAAAATCGCTGATCGCCGCCATTACTAGTAAAAAAAAAAATATTAATAAAAATGCCATAAAACTATCCCCTATTTTGTAGACGCTATAACTTTTGCGCAAACGAATCAATATACGCTTATTGCGATTTTTTTTATTTATTTTTTTTTTACCAAAAATATGTAGAGGAATACGTATCGGCCTAAACTGAGGAAAAAAATGTTTTTTTTATATATATTTTGGGGGATATTTATTATAGCAAAAAGTAAAAAATAATGCGTTTTTTTTTTTTTTTTTCAAAATTCTCGCTATTTTTTTGTTTAAGCGCAAAAAATAAAAACCACAGAGGTGATCAAATACCACCAAAAGAAAGCTCTATTTGTGGGGGAAAAAGAAGTCAATTTTGTTTGGGAGCCTCGTCGCACGACGCGCAATTGTCAGGTAAAGCGACGCAGTGCCAAATCGCAAAAAGTGCTCTGGTCTTTTGCCAGCCAAATGGTCCGGGGCTTAATTGGTTAACTGGTAATTGCGTGGTCATGCAATGCTGTACCCAAACAAAATTTGCGTCCTTTGAATAATAGCCCATTGAATATTTTTTTTTTTTCACAGGTGATTGAAAAATGACAAAAAATAAAATAAAATTGCACAAAGTTGTAATTAAATGATATATTGCTCAAACATGCCATGGGCATATGTGAAATTACACCCCAAAATACATTCTACTGCTTCTCCTGAGTATGGGATACCACATGTGTTAGACTTTTTGGGAGCCTAGCCATGTACAGGACCCCGAAAACCAATCACCGCCTTCAGGCTTTCTAAGGGCGTACATTTTTGATTTCACTCTTCACTGCCTATCACAGTTTCAGAGGCCATGAAATGCCCAGATAGCACAAACCCCCCCAAATGACCCCATTTTGAATGAATGAATGACTTGTATAGCGCTGCAAATATGAACTGAATCGCCTAAAGGCGATCTACTTTTGGAAAGTAGACACCCCAAGCTATTTGCTGAGAGGCATGTTGAATTTTTTGCAGATATCACTTTTTGTCACAAAGTTTTGAAAATTGAAAAAAAGAGAAAAAAAATATTTTTTTCTTTCTTCATTTTCAAAAATAAATGAGAGCTGCAAAATACTCACCATGCCTCTTAGTAAATACCTTGGGGTGTCTACTTTACAAAATGGGGTCATTTGGGGGGGGGGGGGGGGTTGTGCTATTTTGGCATTTTTTGGCCTTCAAACTATGATAGGTAGTGAGGAGTGAAATCAAAAATGTACGCCTTTTTAGAAATCCTGAAGGCGGTGCTTGGTTTTCGGGTGCCTGTACACGGCTAGGCTCCCAAAAAGTCTCACACATGAGGTATACCCATACTCAGGAGAAGCAGCATAATGTATTTTGGGGTGCAATTCCACATATGACCATGGCACGTGTGAGCAATATATCAATTAGTGACAACTTTGTGCACAAAAAAAGTAATTTTCCCAAAACTTGTGGCAAAATATAAAATATTCCATGGACTCTACATGCCTATCGGCAAATAGCTTGGGGTTTTCCCTCCCACTGCTTGAAAAGCAGTCTAGAGGCTAATTGGCCGCTAGGATTGCTTTTACATGAAAGCCGACCGCTGGCTGAAAAGAATGATTCCAAAATTATACCTAAACCTGCAGGCATCATTCTGGTATAACCACTCAAAGTCCAGCAACATAACAATACGTTGCTGGTCCTTGTTGAGCATATATTGTAATGTTCTTTTTTTCATGCAGCCTGTGGGCCCACCATTAGAATACCGCCCTTTATCCACCCACTTCTAATGATGGGCCTACATGCACCATTTTTTTTTTTTTTTTAACTGTGGTAGTGAAATCGCCTCCTACAGTGCTGGAGTCACAGATTTTCGTATCGTGAGAGCAAACGCTGTTGCTGTCAAGATAAATAAATCATTGCTGCAGCTGAATGGCGTACCTGAAACGCAAACAATGGTAACAATAAAACATTAACTTAATAAAACAACTTGATTTTTTAATGCAATCTGTGCCTAAAAGATAAATGCTGAAGCATGGGGGCAATCCGCCCCTAATGTTATGAGCAAATCGCTCCTCCACCCCTGCCACCATGCTTCGGCATGTATGCTTTTTTTTTTTTTTTTTTAACACTGGTTGTGAAATCACCTCCTACAGCGCTGGTGACACGTACCTTGGGGGTGAGCCTGACGTGCAGAGGGAGACCTTTCGTACAGCCCTGGCTCCGGGATCACTGGAGTGGGGACAGTGATCGTCGGAGCACAGTGAGGTATGAGTGCCTGCAGGGTTCACTTGGCTGGAGATGATGTCAGCTGACAGAGACAGGAACAGACTTGATTGCTGTGGATGCAGGTAAGCGGATGCAGGTGCGCTGAGGGGATGCAGATGCACACAGATGCAGGCAGGAGCAAGGTCAAACTAGCCAGGTCATAAACAGCAGATCAGTCAGGCAGAAGCGGCAGGCAGAGAATGATCAAAGTTCAGGCAGGGTTGGTAACAGGAGGTCATGCAACCAGACAGACAGAGCAGGGTCAAGGCAAGCCAAAGGTCAGGACTGGAGACAGCAGCGAGGTCAAGAAGCCGAGTAAGTACTGGTTTAGATGCGGGTTCAGGATCAAGTCACAGGATAAGCTGCAGATCAAACAGAAAGGATCCATACAACAGAAGCCCCTTTTAAAGGTCACTGGGTGCCAAGGCAGCATCGCCATGCGCGCGTGCATGATCTCTGCGATATGCGCATTGGTGCAAGCCTGTTCACCGCTAGATGCTTGTGAGCTGGAACACGTCTCAGTAAACCTGTGCGTCTGTGATCAGTTGCAGCGCTATGCGCAGCTCATCCATGACACATGGTTTTACGTATTGTGGGAGCAAACGCTGTTGCTGTCAGAATAAATAAACCCGTGCTGCAGCTTAATGACGTACCTGCTAAGCAAATGATGGTTAACAATAAAACAAAGTAACATTACAGTATTACAGTATAACAGTAAGACATACCATACCTGCAAAGCAAATAATGTGAAACATAGTAAAAATAAAACATTACAGTTCTAAAATACAGTAACAATAGAGAGAGAACAATAGGTATAGAATAGAGAGCGGACAATAGAGAGCGAACATAAGAGAGAGAACAATACAGAAGAAAAATAAAACCAACTATTTTTGTCTTTTTTATTTTATTTGTTTTTTGTGTTTTTCTGTGTGGTTTTATTTTCAGTTATTTATTTTTTTGCACTTTTATATAAACTGTTAACGTTCCAGATTAGGGTCTCTCAAAATGTGATGGCCATCTCATCTTTCGTGTGTAAGTGTGCCTAGGACTGTGCAATGCTATACCCTACACTAACACTCCACTAGTGTGTGGTAGCGTTTGAAACAGTCACCAATGCAAAGACCAGGTCAGTTAGGACAGGCGGGACAATAAAAGCGGCTGTCACGCCTATACTACAGACACGACATCTTCTTTGGGGATTTCTTTGGGTGGGGGTACCAGGGAGGACATGGGGAAAATGCCTCCCATGCAGCCAGCACACTGCATTTGGATTGGGAAGTTGGGCCATAGCACCGTCTGGAAACAGAAGGGCTCTGATGATCTCTTCCTGGAATTTAAGGAAGGATCCAGTTCGTTCTGAAGCTTTGTATAGCACATAAGCATTTAGCAGAGCCAATTGGAATAAGTATACAGACAATTTTTTATACCAACGTCTGGCCTTATGGGCAATTAGGTACGGCGCCAACTACTGGTCATTGAGGTCCTCCCCTCCCATATTAAGGTTATATTCGTGGACACAGAGGGGTTTCTCCACAACATCAGTTGCCGTAGGAATTTGGACCGTCGTGTCTGCGTGAAGGGACGACAGAACTAAAACATTCTTAATATCCCTCCACTTCACAGCGAGCAAATTATTACATCTCAAGCAGGCTTTCTCCCCCTGCCTAAGACAGGAATCCTCAAGCCGCAGGGGTAAACCCCGGCAATTAGATCGCACGGTGCCACATGCACTAATTTCAAGATCAAACAAGTGACTAAAAAGTGGCACACATACAAGTGGTACCCCTTTCCTGAATAAGGGTGACACCAAGTCCCACACAATCTTTCCAGCGCTCCCTATGTAGTCTGGGCAGTTCACCAGCTCTACGTAACTATCTTTTCCCTCGTAAACGATAAAACTATACGTATAGCCTGTTGTCCTGTCACAAAGCTTGTACATCTTGAACCCATATCTAGCATGCTTGCTAGGAAGATACTGTTTGAATGACAAACGGCCAGAAAACTTAAACTCATCAACGCGGACAACTTGATCGTGAGTAAACAAGGCTGCAAACTGCTGGATGAAGTGGTTTAAGAGGGGCCAAATTTTGTAGAGCCGATCTTTTTCAGAGTCACCACCAAAGGACAAAAGAGTTCATTGTCATTGAAATGCATGAACCTCAAGATCTGCTTGTATCGTGTCCTGGTCATGGAGGCAGAGAACACAGGCCTATGGTGAATTGGGTCAGTGGACCAATATGACCACAACTTGCTTTTTTTTAGTTATGCCCATTAGGAGGGATAGGACCAGGAAGGTCTTAAATTCGGAGACCGTAATAGGTCTCCAATCTCTGGAAAGAGGGTCATCCGGGGATTAGCGGTGATGAATTGACCAGCATACAAAATGCTTTGGTCCACAATAGATCTATAGAGATCTTCCGTGAAAAACGGCGAATAAAAATCAAGTGACGTAAAATCAACTGTTTCCACCTGAATTCCGGGTTGACCAATGAATGAGGGAAGTACGGGTGCTGCAGAAGTGGTGGGCTCCCAATTCGGATTGGCAAATGCAGTAGCAAGGGCACTATGGGCTTGACGGGCCTGTCTGTCTTCTTGGTGGCAGCGGGACACTAGTCGTGCTAGTCACCTCACCAGCTTGAACTGCACTTATGGGACTCGCCACATGATACTGCAGTGCTGGATGTATGACCAGGATGTACTAGGCCGCTGGTGCTTGCCAGTTCACCAGAAGGATGAGCGGCACTAGTACTGGCTCCCTGCTCCATACGAGAGCCCTCTGGTTCTTGCACTTCAACAACAGCAGAACAACGGGGTCGGGTACGCCTGACCTTGGCAGGGACCATTACTCTGTCATCGGAGCTATCTGTCAGGGTGCCGCTGCCGTCCACGGATTCGTATTCTGAGCCTGAATCTGACAGATGGGTGAGTTACTCTTCACTCTCATCTGTCATGCTCAGAAATGTGTAGGCCTCTTCACTAGGCCTACACGTTTCAGTATGACATTTTGGCCTCCAAATTTACTGGTACACTAGTGAGACTCACAGAAAAAAAGAGCACTGACTGTCAGTGACTGCTTCCAATGCTACCAAAAAAACTGTTAGCATTCGCAGGGTTCAGGCCTGACTCTGCAAATGCTGCAGTTGTGTTTTGTAAGTGACGGTGAGCTCTTGGGTTTTTGTGTTATTTATTTAATTTTTGGTTTTTTTTACATTTCACTGACTTTGGTGAATGGCTAGGGGTAGTATGTACCCGATACCCATTCACATATGGGGGGCGCCCGGGATCTGGGGGTCCTCTTGTTAAAGGGGGCCCCCAGATTCCGATAAGCCCCCTGCCTGCAGATCTCGACAACCACCGGCTAGGAAGAGGCCCTTGTCCCCATCAACAGCAACCCCCCCCCCCCCCCATGCTCTGATAAGGGTCTGGTATGGATTTTGGGGGGGACCCCACACCTTTTATTTATTTTTTACATTTTGGCGTGGGGGGGGTCCCCTTTGAATCTATAGTAGACCCGTTTTTTATTTCTTAATTTTTTTACATTCAGCTGTCAGCGGGAAACCCCGCTGACAGCTGATGACTCATTGGTTGACAAGGACGCGACGGCCAGCTTCCCGGCTCCCTCCTTAGCAACCAGCTATAATACAGTGTGTTTAATGAAGGGGGGAAAAAATGGGTTTAAAAACGAATGTAAGCAGATCGTCCGCTAACATCCGTTTTTTGTCTGTTCTGTCTTTTTTACAGATGAAAAAAAAAATAATTTTCTTCTGTCATAAAAAAACGGAGCTTGGCGGAGAGGCATGTTAGCGGATGTCAGTGGATGATCTTCCGCTAATGTCCGCTATCCCATAAAGATACATGTATGTCTGTTTTTAATTTGTCAATGGATGGATGAAAAACGGACATACGGAGCGCCTGTGGGAAGGGGGCCTAAGGATGTAGTCACTATTTCCTGGACATGCTTGAGTGAGATTTGTGTTTTTCATTGTGACCTACGGAATGATTATCATACACTCCACAGGAACACAGTTCTTATAGTAAACTGTAATAGGCACATTTCTTTAACCAATTCAGCACCGGAAGGATTTACCCCCTTCCTGACCAGAGCATTTTTTGCGATACGGTACTGTGACAATTGCGCGGTTGTGCGACGTTGCACCCAAACAAAGTTGACGTCCTTTTTTTCCCACAAATAGAGCTTTCTTTTGGTAGTATTTGGTCACCTCTGCGGTTTTTATTTTTTGCGCTATAAACAAAGAAAGTGTCAATTTTGGGAAAAAAAGCTATATTTTTTACTTTTTGCTATAATTAATATCCCCAAAAAATATATAAAAAAATTTATTTTTCAGTTTAGGCCGATATGTATTCTTCTACATATTTTTGAAAAAAAAAAAATCGCAATAAGCGTATATTGATTTGGTTTGCGCAAAAGTTATAGCATCTACAAAATAGGTGATAGATTTATGGCATTTTTATTATTATTTTTTTTTTATTAGTAATGGCGGCGATCTGCGATTTTTATAGTGACTGTGACATTATGGTGGACACATCGGACACTTTTGACACTATTTTGGGAACATTATCATTTATACAGCGATCAATGCTATAAAAATGCACTGATTTACTGTGTAAATGACACTGGCAGGGAAGGGGTTAAACACTAGGGGGTGATCAAGGGATTAAGTGTGTCCCAGGGAGTGATTCTAACTGTGGGGGGATTGCCTCATTAGAATATGACAGAGATCACTGCTCCTGATGACAGGGAGCAGTAGATCTCTGTCATGTTGCTAGGCAGAACAGGGAAATGCCTTGTTTACAAAGGCATCCTCCCGTTCTGCCGCTCCGTGACATTATCGCGGGCCCCCCGGCGGACATTGAGTCTGGGGGACACACGATCACGGAGTACGCGGTGAGTGCGCGCCCACAATGCCGCGATTTAAAGGGGACGTACCTGTACGCCCATTTGCCCAGCCGTGCCATTGTGCCGACGTATATCACTTGAATTAATTTCTTAAAATATTCACCAGGTATAGCACAGAGAAGGAAAGGACCCCATAGGAGTTTTGAATGGAGGAAGGGAATAAGGCAGCCGCAGTCTCAGCCACAATACATAAATTTTATTAGATAATGGAGTCACAAACAACGCAAAATCACAGACTACACAGAGATTAAAAATCTAAGAGACAACATTGTCACTTAAAACCACACACTCCTCAGGTTCACACACACTCCTCAGGTTCACACACACTCCTCAGGTTCACACACACTCCTCAGGTTCACACACACTCCTCAGGTTCACACACACTCCTCAGGTTCACACACACTCCTCAGGTTCACACACACTCCTCAGGTTCACACACACTCCTCAGGTTCACTCACACTGTCTGGATAGATGACACAAAGCAGATAACCAATTCAGTAGGAGGTCAGGTCAGGCTTTGTCAGTCATGATACTGTACATATTTATGCTGCACATAATACCAGATTTTGTTAATTATACAAACTGCTTTTCTTATTACTTATTGCATATTAGGTAGTGTCCTTGAAATGTTTGGCTCACAATTATGTTGAACAATTGCAAATTGCACTGTATTTTTTAATGGTTTGAAAATATAGAGAATATTTCCAGGCAGGGTTAGAAAATGATATACAGTAAGTTAATTGTACAGTACAGGAAACCGTCAGAGCTCTCCTACACAATGAGATATAGACATGTACCTTCATGTGAGTGGACCCTGGCAACGCTTTAGGGTACATGCCTAAAAGACTTGTGTCTGTTGTGTTGTGCCTTTTAGGTGCTAGGGATACTAAAGTCTTGTTTTGTTTTTTCTTTAAAAATAACAAAGATGTTACACTTGCCTACTCTGTGTAGTGGTTTTGCACAGAGCAGCCCAGATCCTCCTCTTCTCGGGTCCCTCTTCTGTGCTCCTGGCCTTTCCCTTCTATCAAGTACCCCCACAGCAAGCAGCTTGCTATGGGGACACCCAAGCTGAGCCGCAGCTCCGTGTGTCCATTCAGACATGGAGCGGCGGGTCAGCCCTGCCCCCTCCCTCGCTTGATTGTCTGAGTTTGACAGCAGCGGGTGCCAATGGTACCACTGCTGTGTCTCATCCAATCAGAAGGAAGAGTCCCAGGTGGCCGAGGCACTCGTGCACATTACTGGACAGTGATGGGCTCAGGTAAATATTAATTTTATGTGATTTTACTTTAGTGTTCAGTGGTGCATGTCTGTCAGGATGACCATACAGCAAGGTGAACATTCTGAGAACATAGGCTAATCAAAATGTTTGCTGCTGCAAGTAAACATACTGTGTTGCTTCACTACAGGTCCTTTCTTTACTCATCAATGCTGCTTACAAACCCAGCCGGGTTTTACGTGAACTGGAATTACAAGATGAGCCATCATGGCCTCAACATGCTGAGATACTAAAAGCCAAGTAAGTGTTTTTAACCACTTCAGCCCCGAATGAATTTACTGACAATTGCGTGGTCGTGCGACGCTGTACCCAAACAAAATTTACATCCTTTTTTTTTTTTTCTCACAAATAGAGCTTTCTTTTTGATCACCTATGCGGTTTTTATTTTTTTGAGCTATAAACAAAAGAAGAGCCACAATTTTGAAAAAAACACTATCTTTTACGTTTTGCTATAATAAATATTCCAATTTAAAAAAAAAAAAATTTTCCTCAGATTAGGCCGATATGTAGTATTCTACATATTTTTGGTAAAAAAAAATCGCAATAAGCATATTTTAAGAGATTGAACTGATATGATTGACTTTAACGGTACCAGTAAGGGACATATGGACAAAAATAATACTTAATGTCTTTATTATAAAAGATAACGATTATTTTTTACAAACGTAAAATCCATTAGAAAATTACTTGGGTATCAAAAAAATTTAAAAATTATCAAAAAAATAGATTTATTCTGAAAATGCCACTCAACGTGGAATCAAAAAATGAGACATAGGTTTTGTATGCTCACCATAGCACCGAAGTACTTACAAAGGATGAGGTCTTAGTTGAAAAAGGAAGGAGAGGGGGTATAGACATCAACCAAGCAACAGATCAACAGGGACCCTGCAATTCCTTCAACATTTGGTCCCTAAGAAAATTCCAATATGTAATGCTTCACATAATAAGGATATGGTTAGTACCCCCAATAAAATATGAAAACAGACACAAAAAGGAAAAATAAACTAACTATATATATATATATATATATATATATATATATATATATATATATATATATATATATATATATATAATATATAAAAAAGCTTTAGTGATGCTGTTTAATATGCAGTTGCTCCCTCACAAACGGAGGTGTGAATAAAGGCAGAAAATTAGCTCAAGGACAAGTATAGAAAGATGGCAACTTGCCATCTGACTAGTAACAATAGAAACCATGCACCCTGCTGATATTGCTTTATATCCAATGTCTCCTGCCTCATCTTTCATCAAAATTCATCATCCAAAGGATCTATAGGATACATAATTGCACATCTAGTGAGCTGAAATTAGCTCACATAATGAACATATCCATCCATTAACAGAGCCTCTAATAAACTCACCCATATTTCCCATGTGCAAGCATGGCACCATTCACTCAGCCCTTACATTGCAGACTGAATATAAAGCCGTTTTGGGCGCCAAAACGGCATCCTGATTAATGCAATCCACAGGTGAGGTAATGGGAATGTCCTGGCAAGCTGGGGGCGGGTTGGGATAACAATTAGTAATGCACTGAGCTGTATATACTCCTGTGCCGAACCAAATTCCGGTCGAAAACAGAAACCTCGCACATGTGCACTGGAGCTGGCGCAAGTGTCACAATGCGGAATAGCAAACGTTCATACTTGGACTGAGATGTTAGAGCGTCATATACCCAACTATAACCCCCCCAAAAAAAAGTAACACCAGAGCCACATTCCCTGTTACATCATTTATCTCTCTATGAACCAGATAGCTCACACATCATTGCTGTACAATAAAACCTGGCACCATAAATGGCCTGACAAAAGTGGGAATCCCCGGTTTAATAAGCGTATATTGATTGGTTTGTGCAAAAGTTATAGCGTCTACAAAATAGGGGATAGATTTGTGGCATTTTTATTTATTTATTTATTTTTTTTTACTAGTAATGGCGGTGATCATCGATTTCTATCGGGACTGGGATATTGCGGCGGACAAATCGGACACTTTTGACACATTTTTGGGACCAGTGACATTTTGACACATTTTTGGGACCAGTGACATTTTGACACATTTTTGGGACCAGTGACATTTTGACATTTTTGGGACCAGTGACATTTATCCAGCGATCAGTGCTATAAAAATGCACTGATTGCTGTATAAATATCACTGGCAGGGAAGGGGTTAACACTAGGGGCGATCAAGGGGTTAACTGTGTTCCCTAGGTGTGTTCTAACTGTGGAGGGGATGGGACTGACTTGAACCGGGTCTGTGTGTTTACACACACAGATCCCAGTTCTCGCTCTGTCACGAGCGTTCGCGGGTGCCCAGCGGTTATCGCGCCCACCGGGCACTTGCATCGGCTCCAGGGACATGCTGCGGGCACCCATGCGCGCCTCCTACAGCGTCTTAAAGAGCCGATGTACAGCTACGACGGCTTGCCCAGGGGAGTCATACTGCTGCAGTATAACTGCGGCGGGTGGTCGGGAACCAGTTAAAGTCCTTTTTTGACACAGTCAAACCCTCTTCACTTCACAAGCAACTAGAATGGCTTTAATGCATCAGTTGATTAGAAATGCTGTGTGATCATTTCCAATTGGCAGCCTCAAGTGCCTACTAGTTGCTAATAATTGTACACAGATCCTAAATACACATCTTGCATTTTATGTGCATGTGACCCACAAATGCTGGCAGCAGGAGGGGGCCTGGGGCTGCTGGCAGGTAAGTATTACACAGCTTTTCTCATCAGCTTAAAGTCATAGACCTAGGACAGTGGTGCAAAATGAGTCAGTTGGATAGGCCTTTTTTTTCGGACTTCAGGAGCAGAGGATGCCAATAGCCTGTCCAGGCACATATAAGATTGTGAGGTTCAAGCCTAGCTTTTCCTCATATCCCAGCTGTGTGGTCACATTCAGACAAAAAGCAGTAATACATTTCCATTGCATCATGGATTAGGTTCTGTACACCCATTTTATTCACCATTGATAAACCAAGGGTGGGCATGTCAAGTCATTGAATTATATTATATTTGTCTTTTAGATATAAAGGAAAAACATATCGTGCCACAGTAGAACTGATAAGAACATCAGACCAGGTGTCAGACTTCTGTAGGAAAACCTGCATCAAACTGGAATGTTGCCCAAACTTGTTTGGACCATTTATGGTTCTTGATCAGTGCTCTGAAAACTGCTCTGTACTTACAAAGACCAAATATAGTAAGTAGTAGTTAAGATTTCTTTATTGATAGCATACATTTTTAATTAAAACCATGGGGTTTATCTACTAAAGACAAATCCACTTTGCACTACAAGTGCACTTGCTGTAGATCTGAGGGGGACATGCAAGGAAAATAAAAAACAGCATTTTTGCTTGCACATGATTGGATTATAGAAATCAGCAGAGCTTCCCCTCATTTCGATCTTCCCCTCAGATCTACAGCAACTGCACTTCCAAGTGCACTTGCAGTGCAAAGTGGATTTGCCTTTATTATTATTATTATTATTATTATTATTTTACAGGATTTATATAGCGTCAACAGTTTACGCAGCGCTTAGTAAATAAACCCCAAAATCTCTTATTCCAGTGACAATCCAAACCTCCTGCACCTTAGATTACCAGTGCAATAGGCAGAATACTAGCAACCTGCAATAAGCAATCGTTTCAATGCACAAATACCAGGATGTCAAGCTGCTTAGGACTGATGACGTCTATGGAACTTCTCCACTAATTGGCTGTTATGCTGGCTCTTCAATACAAACCCCAAGTCAGTGCCTGATAAGGCTAGTAAAGCAAAGCCCGCAAACACTACACATGTAGGAGAGATAGGATGACTTGCAGCAGAAATTGTAACACTGTCAGTGCTTGCTAGGGCTTGTAAAGCAGAGCCCAGGACTGTTCCGGGAAGAAAGAATTTATATTGTGCAAAGTAACCTCACATTGAATCAATAGAATAAAAGCTGGGCAGAAGCCTATGAAACCTGTTCAGCCAATCAGTGAAGATTCTATCCTAGCTAGTTATTTATAGACCCCATTAAAGTGATTTGTAACACATTTTTTTAAAAATATCATGGTATACTTACCAATGATTTTGCATAAAGCAGCCTCCATTCTTCTCTTCTGGCACTCTGGGTTTCTCCTCTTATTCGTGTGCCACCATAGGAAGTCGCTTCTTATAGTGGCATATGTGCTGGCTCGATCCCGAGTCCCAGTCCAGCATTTTTTTTTTCTAAACTGATGCTCCTAGTTCCACAGCACCCAACAGAACAGAGCCCCAACTGCACTGAGTCGCAGTGATGCCAACACCCCAACTTGCTGCTTCCACCCCTGAAGCTGCTGCAACCCCTATCATGCGCCATGGGTGCACAGCATCTGTGCGAGGGGCAGAGAAAACCACCATCTAGACCTGGCTACCCCCCTCCCTGGGGGCCTGCAACATCCTCCAGATCCACCTACCCCCCACCGAGCGCCCGCTAAGGGAGAGTCGAGCGGGCACTCTACCTGCCTCGGCATGCCATGGAGTTCCCTCTGGCCAGCCTTCTAACGTCCTGTAAGGTAGAATCCCTTATGTTGAGGCATGCTTAAAATTTTTCAGCTGAGGCACAAAATAAGGTTAACATCTTGTAACATACTTCATTCAACTGCATTCTGATAATATAGACCTTTTCAAAGTGACCTTGTGAGAAAAGAGCTGTGGGAGCTGTCATTGCTAACTCATGGCTTCACTAGCTGAGTTACTGAGATGGAATAAGCATGGAGCAAGTGAAGTCTGAACTTCTTGCCTGCATACTAGTTCTAGGTCTGTGTATCTCAAGTCAGCAGTGACAGCGCTCATAGTTCTGTTAAAAACTACAGAGGTAGTTAATTTGTGTAACGACCCATTATTTGCATGACCGTAGTTTAGAGGTTGCTGCATTTGCTTTTTTGTGAGAGTTGGGTTAATTTTTACAATATATGCGCTATATAGGAAGTAGTCTTGTCAGTATATAACTTAAATTTAAACTCCTCATTTAATTCACCATTTTATTTAGCTCATTATTATGGAAAGCGCCGTGTGCGGAACTTAACCAATCCATCTGGAATTTTGCGTAGCATAGAAGCTGCACTAAAGAAACCTGCCAAGAAGAGGAGGAGGAAGAAGCATTTCTTCGTCCATAAGAAAAAGCGGTCATCCAATTCTCTAGACAACACTCCTGCAGGAAGCCCTCAGGTAATCATTTCCAAAGGTCATCACAGATAAATATAAGCCTGCTTCATTACAATTTTAACTTCTAATGTGGCATGCTCAAGTGACTGAGGCAATAAATGGAAACAAACAGCTTCTGGCCAGTGCTCTTAGACAGGATAGTTTTGGTTTATTAGAACAATGGTTTAAATCGCCCATTGCACATTAATGGTGTATTTAAATTGCTTACATTTTTTAACCAACACTTTAAACGAGAGCTGCTAAAGTAAATTTTTCCAATACCAAGGTCAAATTAAGCAAAGGGGTTATTGCCTTTTATTTTGGTTCTTTGGTGTCCCCCTCCCCTTTCTCATCAACATATTAAAGAAGGTATAGACATTTTTTCATAGTTACATTGTGCACCAATGTACAATGGATATAAAAAGTCTACACACCCCTATTAAAATGTCAGGTTTCTGTGATGTAAAAAAAAATTAGACAAAGATAGATAATTTCAGAACTTTTTCCACCTTTTAATGTGACCTGAATTGAAAAACAAACTGAAATCTTTTAGGGGAGGGGGAGGGGTAGAAATAAAAAACTAAAATAATGTGGTTGCATAAGTGTGCACACCCTCTTATAACTGAGGATGTAGCTGTGTTCAGAATTGAGCAATCACATTCAAACTCATGTTAAATAGGAGTCAGTACACACCTGCCATCATCAAGTGCCTCTGATTAACCCCAAATAAAGTTCAGCTGTTACAGTAGGTCTTTCCTGACATTTTCTTAGTCGCATCCTACAGCAAAATTCATGGTCCGCAGAGAGCTTCTAAAGCATCAGAGGGATCTCATTGTTAAAAGGTAACAGTCAGGAGAAGGGTACAAAAGAATTTGTGAGGCATTAGATATACAATGGAACACAGTGAAGACAGTCATCATCAAGTGCCACAATATGGCAAACAAAAGATCTCGCTGCTCCAGGTGAGACAGGAAGCCTAATGATTTCACGGGTGCCCGCCTCGGCTCCCCTCCGCATATGATCCACACTGAAGAAATGGCTGCACTCCAAGATCCATCAAAATTCTTGTTTAATAAACGAATATCCCAAGTGTTACAAACACTTTAAATGGTAGACGCATTTCACACACTAACAGGTGCGCTTATTCATTACCAATAGGCTGCTGGGCACAGGCAGGCTGCATATGACGGGCACTGGTGAGGCTGCTGGGCACAGGACATGATACAAGAGATGGTTAGAGACTGTGGACATAATGCAAGAGATGGTGAGAAAATGCAGACTGCATTTTTCTTGACCTTTCTTGCACTAAAGGTACCAATAATGGCCAACAATAAATTAATATTTATTTAAATTGATGATATTAATTAAAAGGTCAATTAATAATACAATTATGTATAAAATTATAATTATTTTTTAAAAACTCGTTTTCCGCAAAGTGCATTCTGCATTTTTGGTTTCGGTTTCAGCACCAAAATTTCCATTTGGTTTACCCCTATTATGAACAGTTCCAAATACCAGTTAATATTGGCACAAAACCTTCAGGCTTCTGCTAGAAATCTGAACATGAAGAGGAACTTCATATTTCAGCCTGACAACGACCCAAAGCATACTTCCAAATCAACAAAGGAATGGCTTCAGCAGAAGAAGATTAAAGTTTTGGAATGGCTCAGCCAGAGCCCAGACCTGAATCTGATTGAAAATCTGTGGGGTGATCTGAAGAGGGGTGTGCACAGGAGATGACCTCGCAATCTGACAGATTTGGAGTGTTTTTCCAAAGAAGAGTAGGCAGATATTGCCAAGTCAAAATGTGCCATGCTGATGAGACTCATATCCAAAAAGTCTGAGTGCTGTAATAAAATCAAAAGTTGCTTCAACAAAGCATTAGTCTAAGAGTATGCATACAGTGGGGCAAAAAAGTATTTAGTCAGCCACCAATTGTGCAAGTTCTCCCACTTAAAAAGATGAGAGAGGCCTGTAATTGTCATCATAGGTATACCTCAACTATGAGAGACAAAATGTGGAAACAAATCCAGACAATCACATTGTCTGATTTTTGAAATAATTTATTTGCAAATTATGGTGGAAAATAGGTATTTGGTCACCTACAAACAAGCAAGATTTCTGGCTCTCACAGACCTGTATCTTCTTCTTTTAAGAGGCTCCTCTGTCCTCCACTCATTACTTGTATTAATGGCACCTGTTTGAACTTGTTATCAGTATAAAAGACACCTGTCCACAACCTACAGTACATGTCTGGGCCCGTCTGAGGTTTGCTAGAGAGCATTTGGATGATCCAGAAGAGGATTGGGAGAATGTCATATGGTCAGATGAAACCAAAGTAGAACTGTTTGGTAGAAGCACAACTCGTCGTGTTTGGAGGAGAGAGAATGCTGAGTTGCAACCAAAGAACACCATACCTACTGTGAAGCATGGGGGGTGGCAACATCATGCTTTGGGGCTGTTTCTCTGCAAAGGGAACAGGACGACTGATCCGTGTACATGAAAGAATGAATGGGGCCATGTATTGTGAGATTTTGAGTGCAAACCTCCTCCCGTCAGCAACGGCATTGGAGATGAAACGTGGCTGGGTCTTTCAGAATGACAATGATCCCAAACACACCACCCGGGCAACGAAGGAGTGGCTTCGTAAGAAGCATTTCAAGGTCCTGGAGTGGCCTAGCCAGTCTCCAGATCTCAACCCCATAGAAAACCTTTGGAGGGAGTTGAAAGTCCATGTTGCCCAGCAACAGCTCCAAAACATCACTGCTCTAGAGGAGATCTGCATTGAGGAATGGGCCAACATACCAGCAACAGTGTGTGATAACCTTGTGAAGACTTACAGAAAACGTTTGACCTCTGTTATTGCCAACAAAGGATATATAACAAAGTATTGAGATGAACTTTTGATATTGACCAAATACTTATTTTCCACCATAATTTGCAAATAAATTCTTTCAAAAATCAGACAATATGATGGTCTGGATTTGTTTCCACCTTTTGTCTCTCGTAGTTGAGGTATACCTATGATGACAATTACAGGCCTCTCATCTTTTTAAGTGGGAGAACTTGCACAATTGGTTGCTGATTAAATACTTTTTTGCCCCTCTGTACTTGTGCAACCATATTATTTTAGTTTATTTTTGCTTCTCTCCACCTAAAAGATTTCAGTTTGTTATCCAACTGAGTTGTAGTACAGTTTTTTGGTCACATAAAAGGTGGAAAAAGATCTGAAATTATTTCTTTGTCTCATTTTTTTTACATCACAGAAACCTGACATTTTAACAGGTGTGTGTGTGTGTGTGTGTGTGTGTGTGTGTGTGTGTATGTGTGTGTGTGTGTGTGTGTGTGTGTGTGTGTATAGACGTTTTATATCCACTGTAACTTTGTATATACCATACCTGTGGGGTGCCCCTAGAACAGTGGTTCTCAACTCCAGTCCTCGGGACCCACCAACAGGTCAGATTTTAAGTATTACCTTGGGGAGTTGCAGACTAGAATACTGCAATCACTGAGCAGCAAGTGATATCACCTGTGATGTATTTCAGCTATCTTGCAAACCTGGCCGGTTGGTGGGTCCTGAGGACTGGAGTTGAGAACCACTGCTCTAGAAGCTGCTGCATAAATTGCTGTAGTAAACACCGTTACTACAGTGATCTCTACTAGCTTCCGGGTCCCATGCCAAGCAGCTGCCCTGCTGCATTTTGAACACAGGAGGTCACCCACTCAACATGGGCGCCATTCATAGATTGTTTTGTGTTTTCTCGATGAATGCAAAGCATTATCTTATTGGACAAGGTGGAGAGGTGGGGATACGACGTCACATGGAATTCTTATTTAATTCAATTTTTGAATAAAACTTTTCAGTTTTTATATCGCATACCTTATTTTAGACATAGTGATAATGTGACTGGGCCTCTTTACTTCTATGTGCAAGGCAGGAACATCATGACTAGTGGAAGAGATTGGCAGGGTGCAGTTACTAAAAAACAAAACAAAATAATCGGCACTCCTCTCACAAACCCGTAACTTTGATGCAAGCAGTGGGCTGCCTATTTGAAGTTATGCAAATATCAGTAAATGGGTGTCATATGGAGTAGTGGGTGTTCCTAGGCTGGCTGAAATTGCAAGCAGACTGCCCTAAGTAACAACCACATGACCTCCATGAATCAAAGAACTGAAATCCTATGAATAAAAGGAGTGGGACAGGGATAGCAAGACCTCTCTAGACATCCTTCAGTCAGGTAATAAGACAGGCTCTATCTGACTTGCTACAGCTTTTAATGCACATTGTGCGAAGCTCAGTGTACAGTGAAATCTGAGTAAGAGATTCGAGTACAGGAATGGAGTCTCTACAGCTGTACCTGTAGAGGTAGGCTGGAGTGCAGCTTTAAATAAGTTATGGATTTGTATATAAGATTGATTAGGCTGATGAATGAAGAAATTGGCAACCTGCGTGTTAGCAATAAAATGAAGGAGGCATAGACACTGATGGGGCTCTGAAGGCATTCCTACAGGTGGAGGCATGAGGACATATTAGGACAGACAGCTATCTGAGGGTTCCTGCTGCTCCTTATGTTCAGGCAACTAACAACAAACGTAGATCTTAGAGTGGTTGGATAATATTCATTTATTTCACCATATATTGTAAAGTCTACATATATATAACACAGATTGTTCTCCCAAGAAAAAAAAAATGTCTTTAATATCCAAATGCCAATAATTACCTTTTTCTATTGAGAAAAGGAAACGGACCTCTCATGCACATACACCACATTTATTGTACTCGTTGGTGAAGTCAGAGAAGAATGATCCCAGCAATTCAACAGCTTGGGAGAGGGGTAGCTATGGAGGATGTCATCTTTATCAATATTAAATGCCTTCAAAATAAAATCTGCAGAGAAACTTGTACAAAGCAACCATCAATAGGAACAGCTGAACAAATTGGTGTTTAAACTTGATGAAAAAAAGTTCTTGTATGCTAAGGACTGCTTTTTGACTTTACTGCTTGATCTTCATACATCACAAATAGTGTAGTGACACAGTGGTTAGTACTCCTGCCTTACAACACTAAAGTCTTTGCTTCAAATCACTTCAGGACTCCTATCTTTGCTTGTTGGCTTCTTCTCCTTCCTAAAATCATGCTGGTATGGTGGCTCTTCCTAAATTGGACCCTGGCGTGTATCTTTCTACAAAGATATGAGCGACTGTAGCAGAGGCCCTAGAATTGCGCAGTACAAATTAGCGTAATTTTAAGTATTATCATATGACACCTGCAGGTGTAATTGAATGTCCTATTTTCAATGGAAAAGACATGCAATACCATATTTTTTGTGACTTGTATTTATGTGATGCTAGCATTTGTGTCATGAACTCTTGAAAACCCCATGGTGTGTGACTTCTAGATGAAGAGCAAGTATTCAGCATCAAAAGATTACATCTTCTTTACAGCCTGCCTAATGTAAATATGTTTTATATTTGTTTCATCCAATGTAGGGGAGTGGTGATGAGGAGGAGGAAGATGAAGATGATTCTCCTAGTGAGGAGAGTGTCCAGGAGCACCAGGAGGGCTCAGAACCTTCAGGAAAAGGGTCTTCATCTGCCTCGCCAACTCGCAGTGAACTTTCACTGACTTGTGAAAAGAAAGTGAAACCATGGTTCCTAAACAGTGATAAACATCTTTCAGCTAAGGTATTCTACAAAGGGATTCCAGTGACACAGGTTCTTTTCCTCATGGTGATGATACTTGCATAACAAACACTGAAAACTTCATGCAAGGAAGTATAACTTGTATGGTAAAGGAAGACAATGCAGACTTGATGTAAAAAAAAAAATCTTGTTTGGTTCATACCTTCGCTTTCAAAGTTAGTGCAGCAGTGTTGGCCAATGGAGAGGCAAATCGAAAATATTTTTTTAGATACAGGTACCAAGAGTGGGGTTTGCCAAGGTATTAGCTGCAGCCAGGCCCCATAGTACTGAGGGCTTGTGGTCCTCTTTGACCACTGTACCAAGTATACTGATAATGGCACTTTCCGCCTCACTGAGACCTTATATGGCCTTTGCTCACTGGTGGATTTGAAGTGTTCTGATGTTGCTTGCAAAACTGTTGGGAAGCATAGGATTCTGATGAATAGAGATGCATTGTACTTGAAAACTATACCCCTCGAACACAATAGAATGAGGAAATAAGAACATTTGATTGAAAAAAAAAAAAATACAATTCCAGCTAGCTTAAAAACAGAGCAGGTGCACATTCGCAAGAGATTTTAAATCCGTTCCAAAGACTGCCTTCTGGGTATACAGATTTAGGTTTCCCAAGATCCCAGGAGGCTGCAGGACTGGTGGGCTTATTACTGCAGTAATGCTGCAAATATAATTTAGGCAATTTATATATTTATTTACTTGGGTGGGCATTGCAAGGGATGTCCATATGATGGGTTAAAGCGGAGTTCCACCCTAAAGTGGAACTTCCGCTCATCGGATTTCTCCCTCCCTCCGGTGCCACAATTGGCACCTTTTAGGGGGTTGCAGATACCTGTTTAATACAGGTATCTGCAGCCACTTCCGGGCTTAGACAGCCGTAGAATTTCTGCAGATGCCCGACCCCCCCCCCCCCTTGTGTTCTGGGAAACACACAGTTCCCAGAACACAACGGGGACCAGTGCAGAGGCGCAGCGCGACTCGCGCATGCGCAGTAGGGAACCGGGCAGTGAAGCCATAGCGCTTCACTTCCCGATTCCCTGACCGAGGATGGCGGTAGGGGCAGCCAAGAGCCGAGCGATTGATCAGCTTCGGCTGCCGACATCGCTGGACCCTGGGACAGGTAAGTGTCCATTTATTAAAAGTCAGCAGCTGCAGTATTTGTAGCTGCTGGCTTTTAATTTTTTTTTTAAGGTGGAGCTCCTCTTTAACTTTAAAGGATGAGTTCACGTTTTTTTTTAAAAAAAAATAATAAATGCTCTTTTTTTTTTTTTTTGCAGGTAAAAAAATGTGCATTTACAATTTTTTATTTTTTTTTCCGGAACCCTTGAAACCAGATTGCTGGTGTCATGCAGACTGTCGGTGTAAGCTGTCTGCCCATACATCGTACAGGCAGACACTTTCACACAGGTAGGAAGAATCAATGCACTACCATAGTGCTCAACGGCACCCAGGTAGTTCATTGAGAACTACAAGCCAACAGCCTCAAGGGATGTCGGTACTTGTAGCTCATTCATTCACAAAACTCGGTGTATAAATGAGGTGACCGTGTGGGAGGAGCCTCGCACACACTTTTCAAAAAGTGACAGCTGGTATGGGGAACTTCTCCCTGTACTACTGTCACACAGAGTAGCGGATCCCCGAGTAGCCGCAGGAGTAACAGGTGCAATTTATCCTTTTAATAAAGCTTAAAGCACAGAAGTATGAGAGCTGAGTCACAGAAAAGAGTATGGACATATCAGGAATCCACACATTTTTCTAGCTGCATACTTGTTCCAAGTCAGTTGTATTGTATGTATCTTATGTATCCTATGTATTATGGTTATATCTTTGCAGGATATCCGGATTGAATTTACAGAACCTTTGGCACTGAATGGAAGCCCACTGAACTGGACTGTCACTGATGTAGTAGAGTACATCAAGTCAACAGACTGCTCACATTTGGCTAAACTTTTCCAAGACCAGGTAAGGAAACTTCTCAAATTAATAGTGTTTAGTTCCATTTTAAAGTGCAACTCCACCGGTCTGGGTGATCTTTGTACATTGCAGGGTTTTTAACAAACTTTGTTGCAGATTTTAATTTTTTTTGTTATTCTGAAGAAATAGCTGCTTGTCTGTGTCCATGTGCATCTGTATGGCAGTGGTTTTATAATTATCAACCAGCTGCTGTACCTGCATGGCTCATATGAGGAAATTGGCAAGATCTGATCCCTTTAGACGTGATTTCCCTTTGGAAGTATCTTACCAAAAATGAAATTTTTATTACAGGGGGTGCTTAAAATCTGATTCGTATCTTAGTGCAGGCTTCTGGGGAAATCAGTAAGCCAATCACTGAAGCTGGAAATTACATTTTCAGGGGTATTCTTTACACCATCTGTGTACAGAATGCCTCCAGGTAGCCATTTTGCATTGCAAAAAGGTAATTATAATTAATATTCAATTACAAAATGACTTGTCGCAATTGTATACACTATATTTTTTTTTATGTGCTAATTTTTTTCCCCCACAAAAGTTACCCTTTACGTTTTGAGAATTAAATCTTGAAGCTGATTGGTTGCCATGTACAGCTACTTCAGATTGCTGCAGTTTTAGTAAATTTTCCTGTCTTCACTTTCAGTTCGACACAACTAGGACCAAAGGGCACTCCCACTGTTTAAATGATCAAGTCGGTTATTTATCTTTTTTTAAATTAATTTTTTGTTTTTTTTTGTTTTACCATCAAGTCTTCGATCACTCGGGTTGTAGCCCTTGCTGCCCCTGTACAAAATGATCCATGGTGAATCACTTTTTAAAGGAAGGCTGGTAGACAGCTAGGAGGCAATATGAAAAGGGCAGAAATGCCGCAGTTACACACTGCCAACCGGACATGACAAAGGGTTTACAGTGTATGTTACCCTAAATATTTTTTTCAATATGTGTGTTCACATATGTGTATTTTATCAATTAGAGTGTCTATCATTTTCATGTACGCCTTCCATCTGAAGTACTTGGTTTATCCTGTCCGTCACCTTTTCTTCCATGTTCTAAACTGGCCACGCAAAGCACAGAAGCTTATTTGTGCTTATGTGATCAGTTTTCATCCTTTGGCTGGCTATTGAGAGACACAAGATACTGCAGACTCACAGCAGGACTGTATTGGGTAGTTTGTTTAGCGACCCCACGTCTTGACTAATCACAGCCTGCTTCTAGCCCACATCCCCTCCCAATCACAGCCTGCCTCTTCAACATGTGCCCTGCTCAAGAACAGTCTGCATCTTGCCTCAGGATCGGTTCCCACCTGAATCACGCAAGAAATGATTTTCTTGCTCTTGTGTGATTCCTGTGCAACTCAGTGTGGTGCAGATTTCAGCTCATTCATTTGATTGGGCTAAAATCGCACTGGATCACACAAAAAGTAGTGCATGCGCTATTTTTCAAAAATGCACCGAATTGCATGATACTGCATTACCAGTGTTTGTGATCTGTGTTTGGGTGTCATTATATTGACACCTGCAGCAGATTGCACAACCAGTGCAGTTTGAACACGGTGCTGGAAACGACCTTTTAAAATGTAAACCGCAGACATGAAATTTGAAAGGTTCATCCCTCTATACTGTGTACTTGTCTCTCATCAAAGTGTCATTTCTCCCTACTGGTTGGTTCCTCTGTTATCAGCATGAGTCACTGCTGGCAGCTTTTTGCAACACCAAGAATTACAATGGTGACAGGGGAGGGAGCTGTAGAACAGCCTGTGACTTTCATACGGGATGGACTCTGTTTAGATCAGCAGGGAATCTGTCAGGTGATCCTCTGCGAGCAGAGCTGGCTGATGTCGAGTTTGTGTCCACTCGGTTTCTGTAGAACCAACATGGAAAAAACCTGCTCTGCTCTATGGGTGGCCGAGTGTAAATGGACTCTGCCTGTCCATTTAGGCCCGACTGCCCTTTGATCTATCTAGACCAGTGGTTCTCAACCTTGGTACCCCCAACAGGCCATGTTTTGAGAATTTCTCTTAGATAAAATAGCTGTCCAATATACCAAGCTATTGATTCTGATTTAAAGCACCTGTGTATGATAAAGGAAAACCTGAAAACATGGCCTGTTGAGGGGTACTTGAGGACTGAGGTTGAGAACCACTGGTTTACACAAAAGGGGTACGGATCCCCTTCTGTTTGTTTTAAGTGGACCGGATTGAATTGGAGGTAGGGGGGTGTAAACAGACACAGGTTCGTTTACGCCTGCTGATCCATAGGGGTGAATGGAGCGTCCGATAAAGTCTGCCTGAAAAATTGACAGGCGGACCTGATCAGACCCTTTGTGTGAAAGGAGCCCTATTCACAGCTGTGCTTGTTCCCCGTACTTGGTGAAAAGAGGCAGCGGAGGGATGTATCCTTTCCCTCCAATCAGGGCTCAGAGCTGTCGCCTGTGTGAAGACTTCTGATCCCTACCCCCGCTCCAAGAATTTGAGAGAAATCCTTTCCTGTTTGTTTTCAGATCGATCTACAGAAGAAATGGCTGCAGATACTCAGCTACAACTTATAGCAAGATTTGTTTCATCTCTATGTATCACCTAATGCTAGTCACTTCACTGTGCACATAAAAGGGTTTACAACCACTATAAGCTGAACAGACTATGGAATACAGCCACACTGTGGGGTTGATTTACTTGGACTGGAGAGTGCAAAATCTGGTGCAGCTGTGCATGGTAGCCAATTAGCTTGTTCAATCAAGCTTTGACAATAAAACTGGAAGCTGATTGGTTTCTATACAGAGCTGCAGCACATTTTGCGCTCTCCGGTTTTAGTAAATCAACCCCTGTGTGTCTGCACAGTGTCCCGTCCTCCACAATCTGGAAGAAGAGATGCATGGTCATTAGAGAAATTTTTAACATGGTAAAAATAGAAAGACAGATCATTTCAGCATTGCAGTATACCGATCTTGTCCTGAATAGCAATAAATCCTTTTTTGTGTTTACATGATTTTTTTTTTCTGTTTTCTCAATCAGGAAATAGATGGGAGAGCACTACTGTTGCTCAGTCTACCTGCTGTACAAGACTGTATGGATCTGAAGCCCGCAATGGCAATTAAACTGTGTTATCACATTGAAAGAGTGAAACTAGCTTTCTACCAAAGCTTATCTAGCTAGGTTGCTGTGCTGTATGATGGTGGAGATAAGATGATTGGGCCTGGTAGGACCTCTGCGGACTTGTACGAGCCTTAAGTGAATTGCACTTTGTATAGAATTGTCGTTTTGTTTACATGTCTTTTACAGAAATTTCCGTCCAGGCCTTGAAAACTTGAGAAAAGACAATAATTTGTTACTTGTAATGTTTGCTACCTAATTATTTAGGTGCGGTTGCAGCACCTAATAAATGACCTTTTTAAAGAGTTTCTTAGCACAGCTGGAGATTTATATCTCGCTTGAAACCAAAGTGTTTAATGCTGGAACCACACTTTGGCATGATGTGTATTCTATTGAAATAAAGGAAATGCACCAAACACACATCAACATGGGTTGCACACATTCTAATGCCTTGAATGCCAAAATAACTCCCATTGCACTTATTGATTTTAGGTTAGATTTTTGGAAAATGCATCTGGAAAAACTGCACAAATGTGGTTTCAGCCTAAAGGATTAGTGCAGTTTCTCATGAAAGTGCACCATACACACCCCATTGTTGAGCTATTTATTATCCTCTATGACGGGGAGCACATGCACTGTCATGCTGAGGCATCATATTCCCAGGAAGCCTGAAAGTGCAGAAGGACGTGGCGATAAATATCACTTTAACATGAAGCTGCAGTCTGCTTATGAACCAAGTCTTTTGCCATAAGTGTTGATGGTGGCAGGGGGAGATATGTATTGTTGACTTTAATGACAAAGTGCATTTACCTTTTAAAATGTGATGTGACTATAATGCAACAGGGTACATAATTCTTTATTTGAAAATGCAAAATGTGTACATGGCAAATGATTCATTTTATATCTTTTGTCAGACTATTGAAAATCAATATGTATTTATCTGACACTACTGACAAATTGTATAGTTTATATTTAAGTATGACTTAAATTCATTAGTTGATCTTTTTTTTATAGTTGTTGAAATGAAAAACAATTTTTGTCACTTCTCTTTCATTAGTTGAACACGCAGTAGATTGTTAGAGATATATTTTCAGTTGCTTTAAAATTATTTTGGTAGCAGAATGTAAACAGAAGGATAGATATGATGCAAAAATCATGTGATCATTTGTGTTTTTTTTTCCTGTTTTCTCTGGTCATATATGACTGGATCAAGGAGAAGTATGCTTGCCCTATGAAACTTTTTATGAAGCCTAATATTGCCAATGACCATTTCTGTATTTTACTTCGTAATGGGTTTACTAAATATTGCTTTGAGCGTGCCCTTGCCTCTGATTAATAAATGTATACCTTAGGTGTAGCTTGTAATACGTGTAAACAAAGTCACTAACTAAATCAAGTTACATGAATAAAATAGTAGTCAAGGTTAGCTTTAGAAAAAAAACACACATCAGCTACTGCACACCTAAATATATAGTTACACTGCAAAAAAAAAAACCTTTGATTTAAAATATTTTAAAAGAAATCCCCATCAGTACAACTTCAGTTGCATATAGCTCTGGATCTACTAAGTTTTGATGTGCGGTATTCATTGCACCTAGGTTTTTCAGTGCATTTTTGTAGTGTGTTTTTTATGTTTTCATTCTTCATTCTTCATGCTTATTTGAGGAGGAGACTTTATTTTATACATAAAACTATCAAAAACACACTAAAGTCGAATTCTAGATGCGCTTTTCATACATTTCCCTTGAAGTTTATGGTGTCAAAAAGACACTATGCTGCACCAAAAGAAACCTGAACCTGAAAAAAAAGATAGTGTATACTAGGCTTTAGGTAACCTGTATATTTTTGTATCATATTCCCCATTTGACTTGTCTAGGTCTGTGGCAGGTTTAAAGAATGGGGGGAAAAAAACTGCGCTAAAGTAAAAAATAAATGAATAAAAAAGATGCTAGCACTCAAACAAAGTCTAACATGAATGGTGAAAAAATAGTGTAGCGCTAATAATGATATATGATACAAATACCAATACGTGTACTCAAAACACAATGTGTTAGGTGAATGAACAATGTATAAAAACAATCATAAATTAATGTGCATGGCACAATAAACACAATATGTGCATTGAATCCAATTGTAAGTATAAACTTCAATTGATAGTGCAGAGTAAAGTCCACATAAACTGGAAGTAGGCAGGTTAAACTTCTTCACCGGCGTCAAACCAGTGGGAAAGAAAAAACAAGTTGTCTGTAGTCACTCTAAACAACTCTTCAGGGATAAGTAGTAAAGCTTGAAATCCTGAATGGTCTGGATCAGGTGCTGTACACTGAGGATGGTCGGATGGATCAGGTGCAGGGTCCCTCCAGATTCTCCGTCAACGAACTCCACAGATATGATCAAGATAGGTGTACCTCGGAACAGCTCCTCATAAGCTCCAACGGAAAAAATATGTGGAAAAAGGAGGGCTCCAGATAGAGCAAGTCAAACCGATAGGTTTATTGAAATATCTGGAGCCCTTCTTCTTTTTCCATATGTTTTTTCCGTTGGAGCTTATGAGGAGCTGTTCTGGGGTACACCTATCTTGATCATATAGTGTCTGTGGAGTTCAGTGATCCAGACCATTCAGGACTTCAAGCTTTACTTGTTCATTCACCTAACACTCACATTGTGTTTTGAGTACACGTATTGGTATTTGTATCATATATCATTATTAGCGCTACACTATTTTTTCACCATTCACTGTGGCAGGTTTACTCTGATGTAACAAAGTACTCAGAGTGTAACCTGAAAATATGTTACATTCCATCGCAAGAGTAATGATGCCAAGCCAGCCACCCAGATCCAACAATGGAAAAAATTATCACTAAATGGTTGTTGCTGGATTTTGAAGGCGCCAACTCATAAATGTACTTTGCTTAAAGCGGTAGTAAACACTTTAAATAAAAAATAAAAAAAATTAAAAATGTCCTCCTGCAGGTTAATGTCATAATCAATAAAAGTATACATCAAATGCTTGCACATTATGACAAATTTACCTGTAAAGCAAATCCCTACAGTGGCTTGTTCTCACCTCTGACAGGGGTTCCTTCTGGGAATAGAATTTTGACATCCATTTAAACAAAACCCAATGTGGTAACAAGGAAAACAGAAAAAACTTTTTTTAATGAAAACATTATCTCAGAATGTAATTAAATTAAAGGTGGAGCTGATTTTATTTATGGTATGTGCTGAACGCATTAAAACTGCATATTTTTTTCCAACATGATTCAGTGGACATCAAGCCATACTATTACACTTTCATTCCCACTTAAAAAGCAGTGTTTATATTTTTCAGCTGGTGGGGTACTAATAAAAGGTGTAGCATAGGGACGGAAAAAAAAAACCTGTCTTAATTGGCATATATTCCAAAATACTATGTAGATCCCAAGTTAAGGCAGTTGCTCGCATATGGCTGTATATTAGATGTATGGCTGTACAGAGTAAAATACGCTTGCTGTTGTGGCTCCCAGGAGCCACAGCTGCAGTGTATTTTCACCCATGGACGTACATTACAAAAAACGGCACGGGTGGCTATGTGCGCTTAAATGGCTGCAAGCAAGCATAAACATGCTATATGCTGGTGTTCATATGCACATAGCCATGCATTGCATTTTTGGAATGTATTTCTATAGCCAAAAACACAAAGCTTTGACTCCTGGGAGCAACAACAAGTATGTTTTACTGTGTGCAGCAATACCCCTAATATACGGATGTGTGCAAGAAGCCGTCTAAGGTTAAACCTCTTTTCCTCAAATCATGGCTGCATGTCCTCTTCAGGGACCTTAGAGTAAGCATTTTTATCTGTTACTGGAGTCACCTTTTAATAACATTTTTACACTGTTATCATATCCCATGTTAAGCACCTCTACATGAGAGTATTTTACTACCTTATAATGTGTATATGCATGTCTATTTTTAACACCCAAGTGCAAAACTTTACATTCCTAAATATAGAACTTCTTCTCTCTGTAATGCTACTACATCCTGTGCCCAATTTAGTTCCCTGCATAAAGAGGAGTTCCGCAAAAAAAAAAAAATTAACCACTTGCCGACCAGCCAATCATTATAACTGGGGCAGGTCGGCTCGATCCTGCAAATCGCCATAGGTGTACCTCTGCTCCTTTTAAGAGCTATAGCAGGTGCGTGCCCACTGCACAGTGGGGGAGCCTAGGCGTGTGGCCGACAGTACAATGCTCTGCCGGCCACCCGCGATCGCTCCACAGAGAGCCAGAACGGGGATCTGTCAGTGTAAACAAACAGATCCCCATTCTGACAGAGGAGGAGAAAGAGATCTGCTGTTCCTAGTGAACAGGGACAGTGATCTCTCTCTCTCTCTCTCTCTCTCTCTCTCTCTCTCTCTCTCTCTCTCTCTCTCTCTCTCTCTCTCTCTCTCTCTCTCTCTCTCTCTCTCTCTCTCTCTCTCTCTCTCTCTCTCTCTCTCTCTCTCTCTCTCTCTCTCTCTCTCTCTCTCTCTCTCTCTCTCTCTTCCCCCCCTCCCAGTCAGTCCACTCCCCCCACAGTTAGAAAAACGCCTCCCTAGGGAACACTTAACCCTTTGATCGCCCCCTAGTGTTAACCTCTTCCCTGCCAGTGTCATTTATACAATAATCAGTGCATTTTTATAGCACTGATAGCTGTATAAATGTCACTGGTCCCAAAAAAGTGTCCGATCTAACGCAATGTCGCAGTCCCGCTAAAGATCGCTGATCACCGCCATTACTAGTAAAAAAATATTAATAATAAAAATGCCATAAATCTATCCCCTATTTTGTAGGCGCTATAACTTTTGCGCAAACCAATCATTATATGCTTATTGCAAATTTTTTTTTTTTTACCAAAAATATGTAGAAGAATACACATTGGCCTGAGCTGATGAAGAAATTTGGGTGTTTTTTGTTTTTTGGGGGGATATTGATTATAGCAAAAAGTAAAAAATATTACTTTTTTTTTTTTTTTTAATTGTCCTTTTTTTGTTTGTAGAGCAAAAAATAAAAACCGCAGAGGTGATCAAATACCACCAAAAGAAAGCTCTATTTGTGGGAATAAAAGGACGTCAATTTTGTTCGGGTGCAGCGTCGCACAACCGCGCAATTGTCGGTTAAAGCGACACAGCGCCATATCGCAAAAAAAAATGGCCTGGTCATTAAGGGGAAAATCTTCCAGGGCTGAAGTGGTTAAAAGTCAGCAGCTACAAATACTGTAGCTGCTGACTTTTACTATTGATGATCTGCGTTCTGCAAACTTTTAGTCTTTTATTATAATTTGGAGTAGCCTCAGTGTTGTAACAGCAGATCAAATGGGTTGATGGGGTCCCCCAGTGACCTCTCTCTGTGGCACCTGGCATTGTCAACTGAGACAATACTCTTACTTAACATACCGTAAGGATAATTTAACTGAACAAGCTGAAGCTAGAAGCTGATTGATTACTATGCACAGCTGCTCTATTCTGTCCACTCCAGTTTTTGTAAGTTCCCCCCACTATGTCTAAATTAAGGACAGGTAGCAGAAGAATTGTCAACATAGTCAATACACTGAAAGGAACCATTGCTGTGGATAAAAGTTGTCAAGAGGCAGTAGTGCAGAGAGCTAACTTTAAGGCTCCATGCACACTGGAACTGATAAACTGCAGTTTATTGGAGTTTGGGCGTTTTTTTTAGAAGCTCATAAACTCCACTCTATGTTGGCCTATGTAAAGAAAAAAAGGAACCGCGCTTAAAGAGCTATAAGACACCTTAAATTGCAGCTGCAACAAAAAAACACTAATATCGGTGTAATAAAATAAGAAGAATATACTAAGTGCGCTAGCAATCCAGTGGATAAAAATGTGAATAAAATATAACTGAATAGATACCGTAATTGAATCAATATAAGATGAGTATATTAATTACCAATAATATTGTCAAGTTCAAAAAAGTGCTTGTAGATAAATTGTGAAAACAAATATGAATAAATATACATTCAGCGATCTTATATAAAAAAGTCGCATCCAAAAAAAAATTCCAAAGTTCATAAATAACTAATAAGTAATTGACAGAAAAAGGTGGTGAAAGTAAATTAAGTCCATTCATAAAAAGTTCAGTGAAGATACACCAATCACATGGAGAGGGATCACATATCCACAGTTCATTTAAGCACAACCCATGTAGGTGAAGAGGGAGGAAAGGAGTATGAAAAAGAATCCCAGCAACCGGTGACTTCAGGGGGCAATAAGGATGGACCCTTATCGAACACGGTGGACCTCCTTAATAGCAAGGTCTTGTGAGCATGCAGATACAGCCCTCTGCAGGGACAGATGGATGGCGGCGTCTGAATCCTCGTTCCGACAGGAGGCAGTTGCAGCATGTCAGTCTAGAGGAAGGCACTCGCTGGTCCCAATAGCCGTAGATGCAAAAGGGGGCAAGAAAACAAGCTCCGATAGTGTGGTATAGTTAAAAGATTTATTGCTACAAAAAAGCAGAGAGCATATCTCTGCCAAACAGTATAGATACAAATGTTTAAAAAAGCCGGCATATAAAAGCGAACACTCGTGTACTACAACATGGGGCGAACAGCGTGATGACGTACAGTGTGTAGCTGCTCTTCTGCCTTCCCCCGTCAGCACTTTCAGCTGCTCCTCCTGTGAGCTATGGGTGCACTTATGCGGGCGTTTGCGTCCATAGACACACAGCGTGGTGCGGCCCTGAATTGCCTCCCCCCACTCCCTCCTCATAGGATTTGATTGACAGCAGCAGGAGCCAATTACTCCACTGCTGCCTCTTTGTGGTTTGAATGCAGGACAAGAGAAGGCTGCCGATGGAGAAAGAGCTGGATCGAGGGTGGTGCCAAGTGTTTTGGGGGGGGGGGGCACACACTTTACACTGTGGCTTTTATTGCAGAACTAAAACATTTTTTGCACAACTACACATCTTTTCCTGCCCGCTGTTTTTATCTGAGGAGACACTGGGGCAGCTCTGCAGAGAAACCAATCAGCATCCAGGTGTTTTTTTGTCGATTGGCTACCATGCACAGCTGCACCAGAGTTTGCACTCTGGTTTTAGTAAATCACCCCCCTGGGATAGACTGTTAAGCAAGCAGGGTTAATTTTAGAGCTGCTACCTAGGTTCTTAGGGCAATAAATCTAAACTAAGGCAGCTTAAAATGCTGTTTGCTTACTTGAGAAAGCCAAGGGTCTTTGAGACTAGCAACAAAGATCCTGAATAATCCTGTGTATCTAAAGTCAGCTCTTATAGTCTTAAGTTCAGTGTCACCATCAACTGCTACCTCCCATACCCCTGATACAGTACTTGATCTGTGTTATCTAAACATGCAAACAAATTTTCTAAGTATAATTTGCCTCTACAGCCTCTCTGATTTCCCCTCCCAACTCCAGGCCCTATAGTAGCTATGTTGGTTGCTACAGTATAATTATGCCATTGAGTATACTATAAAAGGACTAGAAAAGCTGCAGGCTAGAAAAACTCCCCTCATTTTATAAAGTTGTACATACTAAATGTATCATTGCTCCGAGTCACTTGTGTCTTAACCCAGTTCCATTTTGCAAATGTTCTAAGTACCCCAAAATTTGTAACTCCTTTTGACACCTTTATCCAGTTCCACAGAATGCAAACCTCTTGTATGAAGCAGACTAACTTTTTTGTTTTGGCCTGATGGCAATGTCTGATGAATGCAGTTAATGATCCAAACACTTTCTGTGGAGGATCTTTGAGTCAGAACTCATTGATCTGGCTGTTGGATGCTGTAAATGAGTCATTGAGCAAAGAGATTTTTAACATTACCATTAGATAAGCTATTCTATATTTTTTAAACAGTGTTCTAATCTTGCAATCTGTTTAATGAGCCATTACTTTGTAAATTATATGAGCGTGTTTGTCTGGAGTTTTTGTTGCTATACAACATGTATGTAGCAAAAGTAGAAAGCATAACAAAATAAGAGAAGTGACATGATACTGAAATTGCACGTGCTGAAGCTGTGTTACCAAACCTTACTTCACTACTGAGTCTCTGTTGGTTTGAGCTCCTCACATAGCGAATCAATAGGGACAAGCTCCTATTTTAAAGCTCCTTTTTAAAGGTGTAAGTTCACACCTTTAAAACAGGTCAGCATTAGCAGTGCCCTTATTTTCATTCTGCAAAATGGGGCTGATTGGTGAAAATTGAAGGTAAGGGAAAAGTATGGCTACTTCTAGCAACTCTGTGAAGGAAGCTCACATCTCAATTAGTCAGAGAAAATATTACATGCAAGTCTTTCTTTCCTAGCTCTTTTGCATAAAAATATCAGATCTTTAGTAACTGGAACCTGCACAAAGCAAAACTATATAAAGCAAGGTCTACACAACCATCCATCTTTTAGCTTTTATTCTTATACCAGCAGTGAGAATATAAATTGTAAAATCTGATTTGGATCTCATGGGCAACTCCTATACTTCATTCTTCATAAATATGATACCTTTAGTAGAAGTTTATTATAATTTTTGTCACAAAATGCAAACCAGCAGAGCATTAAATGTCACTTAGACACAGGTTTTTAACTAAACAGGTTGTTATTTTCTGTGCATACTATTAAGTAGTGGTTTTGTTTTATTCTAATTTTTGTTCTCATTTGTATTTTATAAAATGGCGAAGTCAGAATGATGTACATTTCAACTTCCTTTTGGTTAGAGAAATTAACTGCGCCTTATACATTATTTATTTAACATTTTACAGTATGAGAAAAGGATGAACTTTTTATACTGATGTATGTTTTCAGCAGAAATAAAGCATTGAAGCTTGAAATGATACTTTTACATTTTGGCAATTAAAGGCTGGGGATACTCAGGCAATTTTAGGGTCTGTGTTGATGGCATCTGTAGGGACTCTCCTGAGAGCATTTAGAATTCAAATACAGGGGTATTTACCTGTGGTTGACCTGCATTTGAACTTCTTTAAATTAGTTTTGCATTCACAAAAACTTGTAATGTAATGTAAAACATGTTTTGAAGAAAACAAAAGCCCATTAACACAGACCCTTACTGTTTCTACTGAGAGATTTCAACCAATTCTTGACAGTCACCTCATTAGCAGCAAATTGATTCTAGTGTGCTGCAAGTAGGGCGATTTGTGTCTTTGTGGTTAAATCTTAGTAGCGAGAGAATAAAATGGCACATATGGACCTGGCATGAAAGGAAACCAGAGCTGCAATAAATATAAAGGCTGCTACTGCCGACCTCTATGTGAAAATACTAGCTCTGTGGCAGTCTTGCTGATGCTTTGCCATCTGTACTTTGAATTAATGATCCTTAATTGGCATTGCAGCAAGTAAAATCAGAACTTAGACTGGGTCAGTGACTAAGAATGTATTGAAGACATAATATACGCATGACAGCCAGGGAGCAAGAATTTTTTAGAATGATAATTTGACAATGACAGCCCTTATGTTTTTCTAAACAAAGGTTGACTTTAAAGAGTAACATTTGTTTTTGTTGTTCCTATTTTATTATTTTTGTGGAGGATAGTTAATCTATGTATATAGCACTGTATAAAAGAAAACACAACTTAATTCTCTGAACTTGCTTTCCATACATTTTTGTTTTTTAATAAATTTTTAATATTTAATCTTTGTTGTGATTCTTTAACTCTGTTGTGTTAATTTATATTACTATAAGAGTTGTAGTATGACAGACCCATGATGGCATGCAGTTTTGAAGCACTGTCTGCTTCTAATAGCCCATTATGTAGTATGCTGTATGCACTGTAAATGAGCAAATATTTAGATAGGCTTGGTTTGGTGTTATCAAAGGCTAAGCACTTGTACGCATATGGCATGGCCTTCAAGTGGACCTGTAATAAGGCTATGGACCTATTTTTAAAGCAGAAGTATACCCTGCCAGAAAAATTAACACCATTCACTAAGTTTATCTTGGTGCTCTATACACCTCTATTACTATGCCTAATGTGTTTCCCGATGTAGGCCATTTTTTTTCCCCCGCACTTGCTGGGGCCATCTTGGATTATGTCTGACCTTTACCATACTACTGCTGCTGCCACCCTCCACTGACATCCATCTATGCACAGACAGAGCCAAGCCTCCCTTTCAATGCAAAGTGTATAAAATCGAATAACTCTATTAGCCACATGGGGTTTCAGGAAGTAAGGGGACAACCATACAACAAAAAAAGCGGGAGATGGCACTTTAGGAGTATACACACCCATTGACATCCCTCCTTACATAGGATTTTAGGAAGAGAAGAATTGCAAAAGCAAACACCTTGCCCTGATTGTTATCTTCATCCCTGGCAAGGATATCGCTCTGCAGATTAGGCACAGCCAGGATGCCAGGTCTGAACCTTCAACTGCACTTGCACCAGTGATGTCACCAGAAGTAGTTAAAGTGGTATCTCAGCATGGGGAAAGATGTAGATGAAACCTGATGCTGTCCTAGTAGTATGTATTATGAGCTTCCTGATGATAAAACGTTGGATAGTTGAGTTTACTTACACTTTAACAAGCCCTCACTGACGTTTATAGCTGTATACATGGTAGATGAATTCATGGCAAGAGCACTAAACTTTTTAAAATCCTTCTCTCAGCAGCTTGCCTTACCCTTCTCCATCCACTCTTGCAAAGCTCCTTCTTTGTTTATAATAGAGTGGAAGCCTTGAAAGCTGCTAAATCAACTCCTTTGAGAGAGAAGGGTGGTGAGCTGAGCTGTTGAGAGAATCAATTCAGGGCTTCTGCTTTGAACTTCTAAGATTGCTACATAGTGCCTTTAGCTACAGAGCTTAATAAGGTTTGAATCCCAATGCCTGCACTTCAATTGTGCCCCTGGTTTGGCCTGAAGTAAACAAAAGGAACTGTTCTTGGCTTCAAAAGCAGAAGTAGCCTTTCCAAAGTAAGGTCACGGCTACTTCTTCTGGGGCAAATGGGTATTGTTAGAAGAAAAAACAAGATCTTCACCAAATGGGAAAATAAAACGAGATGTTTTATACAGTGGAACAGGTTCATCTGAGCTACTACCTCCTGTGCAATGTCTGGTGAGCCTCAAGAACACAGCACTCAGCCTGTAAAGTCTCTGTAAACCTACATATAATTCACGCAAAACAGGAAAAAGGCTGGCTGGTGCCATGGAAGTCGGCTAAAACATTATTTTATTATTGCATGTGAACAACAGTCAAAAAGAGCGCCTTTCTTTTTGACTGTTTGCATACAATAATAAAACTGTTTCTTTTTTTGTACATCATGGGACACAGAGTCAGGCTAATATTCATTACCTGCTGGGTTATACTCCATCATTAGGTGAATGGACACTGGTAGACCAAAGGTCTTCAGACAGGAAGTGATCCCCTATATAACCCCTCCCATACAGGAAGTACTTTAGTTTTTTTTTACCAGTGTCTTCATGGTAGATGGTACGGTTTGTTTGAGCTCTCTGAGCTCCCAAAAATGGTTCCAAAAATTAATCAAAGGATTGACTGATCGGATCCATTTGACATAGGCTTTTATGCTTAGATAAATGGTACCTGAGCCTCGCAAAGAAGACTCGAGATTCTGCTAAGGTTTTGCCTGTAATGTGGCCTCCAGGCGCTGGACCCTGCATAGTGAAATTCCTGGACACTACAGCACTAAGGCATTTCCTGCAGGGTGCTGCACAGCTCCAAGGGAGTGGACCCTAATCATGAAATGGTACCCAGTCCTTGAAGGTCCAAGTAACAGGAACCTGCTGTGCAGGGTGAAGATTGGGCCCTTAGTTTCTAAGTGGCCCTGCGCCTGGTCGGTTAAGTGAAACCCCTTTTATTATTGTGGGGTGTCCCAGTGATTGTAACAATCAGTCAAGCTAGCTAAAGGCTGGAAACCTGTGTGCGGTGACCATACGGAGAAGTTCTGGGCTAGCTGTGGGTGTTTGCAAAGTGTACCTTTTTTGCTTGTGTCTGGCTGTTTTTTACCTGTATGATGGCGCACGACTGTGTGCCATTAAGCCTTGGTTTACCATGGCACACGGGCATTCGCAAGAGCGTCGCTGGGCTCAGCAGTTTGGCCATGGCACACGCGGCTTCGACGCACATGCGCCATAGCCTTTATCTGGGTGCACAAAGATTCACGCCATACGCGAATACAGTCACGCCCGCTCGCTGGGACCGCGCACATGCGTGCGCACACACACATAAAGTGTTCTGGCCCACACCCAGCTTATTTAAGCTGTGCAGGCCAAGCATGTGGGGCTTCCAGAAGGCAGCTGTGGGACACAGAGCAGGCTCCAAACAGACACTTGCAGTGGTTAATTTTTCCTTCCTTTGCAGGCTAAAGGTGCTTAGCAGGATTGTTGCATAGGGGCTTGGTGAGCCCTATTAAAGGGTCTCACTTCTGAGGTGTTTTAACTACACCCAAGTACTCTTTGTTTGCTGCATTGAATGTCTTCCAAAAAGAGGAGTGGGACTACACCATAGGGAAGGGCACACCTATGTCATCAATAGTTCCTGATGAACCTAGTCGTATCCCTATTGTTGTATCCCCTGAAAGACCAGAGGCTCCCGGGCAATCTGAGCCGCTGCGCCTGTCTGGTTTTGAGCCTACAGTCAACGCTGCTGCTTCACCCTTTATCACTAAGGATGAACTGTCACCCCTAGCTGGGTTACAGCACAGGATTGCCTCCATCCCGCAGGGTGGCAGGAAGCATGACAGATCCCCCTCCCCGGAGTCTCCTAGTCTGCAGCTGGAATGGGTTGATGGGGAAGAGCTGAAAGCTCAGGATTCGGTGGAGTGCCTGGTAGATGAGTCTGCTTCCGAGCAATCTGGGCAAGAAGATATCCAGTTGATGTCTGCCTCTCAGTTGCAGAGGCTTTTGATCCTGACTCTGACCGAAATGGTTCGTTCTGCCTTTAAGTTGCCTCTTGCAGAGGTGACTGAGCCCCCCTGGTCCTCTTTGGGATCTCTGAGACCTTTTCAGGTCACACAGACTTTCCGGCTACACTCCCTGTTGGAACAGGCGGTGTATGCTGATTCGGAACATCCTGACAGGACTTTTTTGCCTCCTAAAAAGGTTTTCCCTTTTATATCCTATGGATGAAAAGTTTGTTATAAAATGAAGCATGCCAGCCGTAGATGCAGCAGTCTCTTCCTTAAACAAGAACTTAACTTGTCCGGTAGATAACGCACAGGGCTTAAAAGACCCTGTTGACAAGAAATTGGAGTTATTATTAAAGGCTTCCTTTTCTTTGGCCAGTTCAACTATTCAGCCAGCTGTTGCAGCAATTGGTATTTGCCAGTCCGTAAAGGATCAGGTCAAAGGGCTGGATAGGCCTAACCAGGAGGATGATCTGCCTGAAAGTAAGACAGATATTCCTCGAGCGCTGTGTTTTGTTGTTGATGCTTTAAAGGATTCAATACAGCAGGTTTCTCATCTGGCTCTTGTCTGTACATATGCGCAGACTTTATGGCTTAAGAACTGGTCAGCCGAGCTTCCTTGTAAAAAATTGGCAGGTGTCCCGTTTCATGGGGAACGTTTATTCGGTGATCACTTGGACAAATATATCCAAAAGATTTCCGGAGGGAAGAGTTCACCACTTCCTGCGAAGAATAGCATCAAACGACCCTTGTTTAAAAACCCAGGGACTGCTTCCTCAAATGTCTCAGCGTCAGGGTGGTTCCGCCACCAAGAGGGCACTAGGACCAGGGGCAAGCTGCAAGGCCAGGGTCAGAAAAGCCCCTGGGTCCAAAATTCTTCTAAACCCAGCACCAAGCCCTCCTTTTGAGGGGACACCCCCACTCCATCGGGTGGAGGGAAGGCTGCTGCACTTTGCAGACATTTGGAAAACAACAATTCAGGACGAGTGGGTCACCTCAATTATATCTCGCGGTTACAAGCTGGAGTTACGAGGGGTTCCCCCTCAGAGGTTTCTAATATCCAGCATTCCCTTGGATCCTCCAAAAAAACTTATTGTTTCAGGCACTACATCATCTAGTGCATCAAGGAGTGATTGTAGAGGTTCCTGTATTCGAAAGGGGCACAGGGTTTTACTCAAACCTGTTTTTGGTTCAGAAACCAAACAAGGACACAAGGCCCATTTTGGACCTAGGATCCCTGAACAAGTATCTATTGATACAGTCCTTTCAGATGGAGTCTGTCTGCTCAGTAGTAACCTCACTACAGAGGGGAGACTTTTTAGCCATCGATATAAAGGATGCGTACTTACACGTAACTATCTTTCAGCCTCATCAGAGGTTCCTACATTTTGCAGTAGAGGAACGTCACTTTCAGTTTGTGGTTCTACCCTTCGGGCTTGCTACAGCTCCCCAGGTGTTCACAAAGGTCCTAGCACCAGTACTGGGTCTTTTAAGGGCCCAAGGGATCCTGGTGCTTGGGTATCTGGATGACCTCCTGCTCAGAGATCACTCAGTACAGGCTCTAGAACAGAGCATAATATGCACAGTGAGGTATTTGAAAAGCTTAGGCTTGATCATAAATACCGAAAAGTCAGCCTTGAGACCAGCTCCAAGTCTAAGATATTTAGGTCTGATTCTAAACACGGTCCAAGCAAAAGTATTCTTGCCACCCGTAAGGATCTGTGCCCTGAAAGATCAGGTGCGTCAGATAAGGGTCATCAGACAACCCTCCATTTGGCTCTGTATGAATCTTCTAGGGAGGATGTATCCTCCCTTTGAGGCAGTGCCCTATGCCCAGTTCCATTCCAGGCCTTTACAACAGGACATCTTGTCGGCTTGGAGCAGAGGAGGAAAAGCCCTGGATTAGCCAATGTGCTTATCTCCTCAGGCATGCTTAAGCCTAAACTGGTGGTTGCAGGATCAGAACCTGCGAAAGAGAAAATCCTTTCTCCTGGTAACTTGGAGAGTACTGACTACAGATGCCAGTCTCTCAGGCTGGGGAGCAACCCTAGACAGGCTCACAGCTCAGGGGAAATGGTCAGGGACAGAGCAGACCCTGCCCATCAACGTCCTAGAATTACAGGCAGTATGTCTGGCCCTGCGGTCCTGGACGGTGGAGCTTCAGGACTGCTCCATCAGGGTTCAGTCTGACAATGCCACGTCAGTGGCCTATATAAACCACCAAGGCGGTACCAGGAGTCGTTCAGCTCTGAAGGAGGTGCACTACATACTAGCCTGGGCAGAGGGACATGTGCCAATGATATTGGCAGTCCATATCCCGGGAGTAGAGAACTGGAAGGCAGATTATCTCAGCTGCCAGCAGATCTGCCCAGGGGAATGATCCCCACACCCAGAGGTGTTCCAGGAAATTTTCCAATGTTGGGTATGGCCAGAGGTTGACCTACTGGCATCCAGGTTCAACAACAAGCTACAGCAGTTTGTATCTCGAACAAGAGATCCTCTGGCAATTGAAGCAGATGCTCTGATAGTTCCATGGAGCCAGTACTCCCTGGTTTATGCTTTCTCTCTGATCCTTTTCCTTCCACATTTGTTGCGCAGGATTCAGAGAGAGGGGGTTCCAGTCATTCTGGTGGCACCAGCCTGGCCCAGAAGACCCTGGTTCCCAGAAATTGTGAGACTGACGATAGATGGGCCATGGACGCTTCCACGTCGATCTACTGTCTCAAGGTCTTATATTCCACCCCAATTTACAGTCTCTAAAGTTGACGGCATGGCTATTGAAGCCAGGGTGTTAAAGGACCGTGGCATCTCTGGACCAGTGGTGTCTACTCTATCAAATGCTAGAAAAGCTGTCACTAGGAAGATTTATCATAAGGTCTGGACGACTTATATTGCTTGGTGTGAAGCCAGAAAATGGAATCCTCGGAAATATGTGATTGGGAGAATTCTCTCTTTTCTACAGTCAGCTGTGGCAATCAAATTGGCTTTGAGTACAATCAGAGGTCAGGTTTCGGCCCTATCGGTATTCTTCCAAAGTCCTTTAGCCTCCCATTCACTGATCTGAACCTTTATGCAAGGGGCAACATGCTTGCTCCACCCCATTAGGTCACCTATGTGTCCTTGGGACTTGAACTTGGTGCTGTCTGTGTTACAGAAACAACCATTTAAAGTTATTAAGGAAATTCTATTAGACTTGCTGTCATGCAAGCTAGCCTTCCTGATGGCTATCACCTAGGCTAGAAGGGTGTCAGAGTTGGCGGCCCTTTCATGCAGGGAACCGTACTTGATTCCTCACCATGACAGAGTCGTGTTATGACCTGTTCCATCCCTTTTGTCGAAAGTGGTGTTGGCCCTTCATTTAAATCAGGACATTATTTGGCCTTCTTTTTTCTCTCAGCCTCGTTATGTGGAAGAGAGATGACTGCATTCTTTGTAAGTTGCTTGGGCAGTCAAGGTTTATCTGTCTAGATCTGCGGAGATCAGACTTTTTTGGTTTTACCAAAAGGACCCAAAAAGGGGCAGGCAGCTTCCAAAACTTCCATTGGCAATTGTGTCTGTCAATTGGTCATTTAGGCCTACGGTCTGAACCTCCTGGGCTTTTCGCCATCAGCTATCTGTGGCTCAGATTTATAAGGGTGCTATCTGGTCTTTAGTGCATATGTTCACAAAATTTTATCAAGTGGATGTTCGAGCAGCCAAGGATTTGGCTTTCGGCCGCAGTGTACTGCAGGCTGCCGTATAAGTTCTGATGGCTATTGATGGCAGGGTGTCTCCCTGCCCTCAAGGCTATTGCTCTGGGATGTTCCAGCAGGTAATGAATATTAGCCTGACTCTGTCCTATGATGTACTCAAAGAAAAATATTTTTACAGGTAAGTATGACGTAAAAATCCTATTTTGAGCCAACTTCCATGACATTAGCCTTTCTCCTTTTTTGTTTTATACAGGGCATCCGAAAAGTATTCACGGCACTCACAGTGCATAGTGAAAAAAAGGGGGCGGAAGGCGGGTGATATAACACATGAATCAAAGTGATATGATTTATTCATAGACAAAGTAGATAAATACAAAGAAATTACTACAAAGAAATTAAAATGGGTTATAAGATATTCATAAAAAATTAATAATTCATTATGCCCATGCAAGGGCAAATTCTCGAGGTAGGCTAACGTGTTTCGAGGTTTTCCCTCTTCAGAGCCTTGGAGAGAAGAAGCAAAAGAAAGTCTGTAGGGTGTGGTAGACACACATGAAGAGGAATGGCTGATTCAGAGATGTATCACATAGTAGGTGATGTATTCTCCTTTACTCTAGAGGTATCCACATCACAACGCTCTAGATGAGATAAATACCAAATGTATGTGTGTATAATTAAGGTTCTAATAAAGGCACATGTGTACAAAGTGTTGAGATTTTACATTATACATTGTAATTACAGACAAAAGACATATGAAGGATGTTAAAATGTTAGAACATGGAGTCATTAAGGCATTGAAGCATTAAGCCATTGGAAACCATTAAAAAAACATTAGGAGCTGAAAATTATTATTATTCTTTTAAAGGTGTTACTAAAACATACTCAAAAGGTATTAGAAAAGGTAAATCGTAAGCCATTAGTTCTACTTGCTATAGTGGGTTCATTAAAACATAGTTTAGAGTTTAAACACAGGTGCATATATACACACACACAAATGAATATGTACACGCATAAACGCACATATTCACATGCATATACACATACACAAAGAAAAATGCATATATTCCACAGAATGGAAGTCACTAGTGTATATTCAGTGGTGACAAGATTGGAAAAGTACTTGTGTAGATGCACTTGTGTGTATTAAAACGCATAGACGCATGTGGGCAAAGGTGTGCATAAGGGTTTGAACCTGTGAATGCCTACTGCAAATAAAGTGAGCTGACAGACTGGTAGGGAAATAGGGGGGAATCTGGATGACACCTACCTACATGCCGTAGAATGAATGGTTGGTTAGTTATATATTATTTGTCTGTTATCTGTTCCTACAGAGATACCAATGATACAGAAAGATGGACCCAGAGGGAATGACCCAATAATATACTGATAAAATGCAGACACAACAGTATCAGTAGGTATAGAGGGAAAAGGATGAATTGAATCATCCATATTACTAACCTGCATTTGGACCTGTTGTGAGGCTGCAGCCCATACACATCATCTGCAGGCTAAAGGCAGTCCTTCAATCCTCCTAGCAGAGTGCTGTCCTGTGTTGCAAGAGGGGTGCAGACCACAGCTGTGTGAGAACAGGCAGCGTTTATTTTTTTATTATTAAATTTGACATGTCCATTAAAACAACCTTCATAATATATTTATCACAAAAAGTCAACACACCTTTATCTACTTCCCAATTCCCCCCCCCCCAAAAAAAAGACAGCGTTTAAATCAGAATGTAGGTGTATTTATAGGATGGAGATGGGCGGGTCCATGGAACAACCTTGAGAGCCGTGATGTCAGACCTAGGAAGTGGAAAGGTTGCTCTTTGGAATGCATGCCATCGTGGGTGTGGCCGTGCGTTCCAGAGGCCACTCCCACATCCAGAAGCCATCCTATTCTATAGAGGTGGTCCACGGGGAGCCAAATCTCTGTAGGCTGTTCTGACTGTGTGAATGAAGAAACTGGGCGGCTCCAAGCGGCGACCATGTGATCGGTGTGAGAGAACCAGGAAGTGACCCAGTCGTTCCCTGGAACGCACACCATCATTGGTATAGGCGTGGCCACATTAAACGGAGATGGTGCTTGTGTTCAAAGACCAGCCCAGTCTGTGGTACACCGATCAGAGCCCCCCCCTGCCGGCGCAATGGCCTGCAGAGTGCCAAAACAGCTGACAGCTGTAGGGAGTGTGTTAGTGCGGAGTAAAAGAAAGGGGTTGAAATGTGGGTCTATCCTAAAAATGGATTTAGGAGTGGTAAAATGACACATATAGAGTATCTAATACTAAGCTATTCTAATGTATCTCCTTTAGTCTAAATGGCATTGGTATCATTTACACCACTTCTTTTTTTTTTTTTTTATCTCAATCATTTTTTTTATTGCACACATGCCAATAAAATTATAACAATACAAGGCAAAAGCCAGGTCAACCCACACAGGGGCTATGTCTGGCAAGAAAGGAGGAGCATAGTTTCAATCATTCACATTATATTGTACAGCAAAACATGGTATAAAGTGTGTGGTTTATGTAGTCCTATTCTCGTGTTCCCGCCCTTCCTCCATACAAAATCATATCTCTATTGCTAGTTCATTCCTCCCTTTCCCTTCATTTTGTTCCAACCCTCCCCTCCACCCCTCCCCACCCCACCTCCCCTCCGTCACAGCAGATCTTTCATATTGCCTTTGATGGTTCTTGCACCACCTGTACAACTACCGCAGGTTTCCCTCCTATCCAATGTTCTTATTTATCTGATTTTGTTGTCATTAATTTTACAAGCCAACTTCCTATTCCTCCTTCTTCTCCCCCCCCTGTGTACTTACTCTCGCTTTCCTTCCCCTCGGGTATCTCAGTCTCGTTCTTCCTCTCTACGTCACCCCCCCCTGATCACTACATCTGAAGCCTTTCTATTATCAATTGATGTGGGGCCAGGTCCGCATCCCCCAGCCATGGGTGCCATATCTTGTTAAATTTACTCCGATCGCTTCTACGGGCGTACGCCAGTCGTTCTCTAGGGAGAAACGAGTTAACGTAGGCAATCCATTGCTTAACTGTAGGGACAGTTGGAGCCATCCAGTACTTTGCAATAAGTTTCCTGGCGAGATACATCAGTCTAGATAACATGAAGTACTTTCCTCCCGGGTACATCTTTCCACTTATAGCTCCGAGCAGGTATACGGTCGGATTAAGGGGGATGTGAACCCGCGCCACCCTGGAAATATGTTGGGAAACCTCATCCCAGTACCTATGCAGCTTTGGGCACCTCCAAATTAAATGAATAAAGTCCCCTCTGTGTACCTTACACTTGGGGCACAGTGGGGAGTCTCCTCGACCCCATTTATAAAGCTGTACTGATGTCCTATAGGCCCTATGAAGAATGAATAATTGTGACAGTCTTTGGGTTGCGGAGAGTGACACCACTGGAATAGCCTCGAGCGCCATTTCCCATTGTTTTTCATCTATTTCTCCTATGTCCTCTACCCATTTATTTCGGCACTTTAACAGTGTATGAACCTGGGTTGACTTCAGCAACTCCTTATATATTTTGGATATTAACCCTTTCCTTGTATCTGCCAAAAAGATCTCATTCAAAAGTGAAGCTGCCGGTGTTGTCTGGGAGTGCGTTATTTGTTGTGCCTGTATCGCATGGCGCAATTGGAGGTACTGGAAAAAACCCCTCGGGTTCAAATGGAATTCCCTACATAATTGTTCGTATGTCTTCAACACCTCTCCCTCATATAGTTGTGGGAAGAACTGAATCCCCTTTTCTTGCCATTGTGTGAACCCCTGTAGTCCCTGGATCTCAGAGTATCTACTATTGTGCCAGATCGGCGTAAATGAAAGCACGCCTGTTATCTTTAAGATTTTCCGAACCTCACCCCATACTTTTTTAAAAAGCGTACTTATTGGGTCTACCCCCTTCATACTTGGCAAGTCCATTTCCAGGTGAGAGGCCGCTTCTAGTGTGGGTTCCATCATGGTCACCAATTGGTATGTAGGGTCCTCATTTCCCTTTCGACCCCATCCTGCCATTTGTTGAAATTGTGATGCCAAGAAATATAGCCTAGAATTGGGTATTGCAAGCCCTCCTCTATCCTTTTCGTATTGCAATGTTTCTAGGCTAATTCTAGGTGTCTTTTTTTTCCATATCAATTCCCTCATTAGTGTGTCAATTTGCTTAAACCATTTTTTTGGTATCCATGTCGGAGAGTTGTGGAAAACGTATAATTGTTGGGGTGCCCATACCATTTTTATTAGGTTTGCTCGTCCTATAACTGATAGGGGGAGCCTACACCAGCTGTTGCTTTTTTGTTTCTGCCTAGAGAGCAGTGGTTCCAGGTTCAGCCGGAGGTACTCAGCCGGGTTTGGGGACACCATCACTCCCAGGTACTTAAAACTGTCAACTATTGTTATTTGTTCCGTTCCCACTGGTAGTCGGTCCCTCTGCTGGTCTATGGGCATTAGCGTTGATTTTGACCAGTTAATGACAAAGCCTGAGAAGGTGCCATATTCTCTCACTATCTCCATTACTGCCCGCAAGGATGAGGTCATGTCGCCCAGATATATAAGTGCATCGTCTGCATATAAAGATATTTTTTCTTCTCTCTGAAGTCTACGGAACCCCACCACCTCCATTGAATTCCGGATCTTTATAGCTAGAGGCTCTATTGCCAGGGCAAACAGTAATGGAGACAATGGGCAACCCTGTCTCGTCCCCCTATGCAATTCAAATGGAGGCGAAAGGTCACCATTAATACGTATTCTGGCTCTAGGTTTAAAATAGAGTATCTCTACCCAAGCTACAAACCTGCTTCCCAACCCGAATCTTTTCAGTGTTTCCATGAGGTAGGGCCATTCCACACTGTCGAACGCTTTTGAGGCGTCGAGAGATAGAATGGCCCTACTCCCCGGATTGTCCACTGGCATCTGAAGGTTCATGTAGAGCCTCCTTATATTATCTGATGTAGATCGGGTAGGTATAAAGCCAGACTGATCACGATGGACCAACCTGCTAATCACTCGAGATAGCCTATTGGCCAGGACACTTGCGAACAATTTAACATCCGCGTTTAATAGCGAGATTGGACGATATGAGTCTAATAGAAGATTATCTTTCCCAGGCTTTAAAATTACTGTTATTATTGCCTCACGCATACTATCCGGTAGATAACCCAGTTCCTCAGCCTCCCTTATAGCCTGCAGTAGTGATGGTAAGAGGTCCTCTCTATAGTGGGAGTATACCTCTGCCGGAATCCCGTCTGGGCCTGGTGATTTATGGCGACCTGTCCCCTCCAGTGCTTCTCTTAATTCCACTAATGTGATTGGGCAGTTCAACAGTTCCCTGTCCGCCTCCGACAATTGCGGGAGCGGACAGGACTGCAAAAACTGCAACAGCTCAAGCGGGTTGTATCTAGTTTTGCTAGAATACAAGTCCCCGTAGAACTGCTGGAAGCTGCTCAAGATGTCTGAACTACGGGTCTGCCTCTCCCCGGATTTAGCCCTCACAGCCAGGATAGTAGTGGGATCTCTTTGCTCTCTGGCTATAAGGGCTAGAAGGCGGCCAGTATTTTCCCCCTCTTCAAAATAACTCTGTTGTTGAAAGTATCTTCTCTTCTCTGCTGCTGATAACCAAACCGAGCTATATATCGCTTGTACCTCTCTCCAGGATTCTTGATTAGATTTTGATGGGTCTCTTATCAAAACCTGTTCCCTTTCTATCAGTTCTTCCCGTACCTTGTTTTCCCATTCCCTGGAGCGTGTTTTAATTCCCGCAATTTCTTTAATAAGACATCCCCTCAAGAATGCCTTAAGTGTATCCCATATTACCATGGCGCTAGCAGACCCCCTATTAAATTGCAGGAACTCCCGTAGCGCCTCTCTTATATTATCTATTTGGGGAAACAGAGACAACCAGTAGGGGTTCACCTTCCATAATTGTCGCCCCAGCTTTCCAGTGGTGCCTAACCGCACCCAGAATGGGGAGTGGTCAGATAATAGGCGTGGCTCATACGCTGAGTCCTCCACTAACTGCAGGAGTGCCTCATTTCCTAAACCCAGGTCGATACGGGAGAGGACCTCATGTGTTGCAGAATAACATGAATAACATCTGTCCTCTTTGTGTCTCTCTCTCCATACATCCCGGAGTCCTATTTCCATAAGCAGGGCTGCAAAAGCAGTCTTGCCAGTTGTCTGTTTCATAGTTCTAGATGTCAAAGACATTCTATCCTGGCAGTTGTCTAAGATATTATTGTAGTCACCCAATGCTAGTACCGGGACATCCGGGTATGAGGCTATGAATTGTGATAGACACCCGAGTGAAGCTGGTGAGAATGGTGGTGGAATGTATATTGATGCAATTATGCACGTTAAACCGTTAATTTTACATAGCAAGAAGACAAATCTTCCCTCCCTGTCCACCCTCTGTTCCATGCACTCAAAGGAGACACCCGAGGAGATCACTATACTGACTCCTCTTGAATGTGAAGTGTGCATGGAGTGAAACTGAGTCGGGTATCTCCTTGAGCGCAGCAGGTGGACAGAGTTGGAACACAAGTGTGTTTCCTGTAAACAGATTATCTGAGGTTTCATTATATCAAAATATCTAAACATTGCCCTTCTCTTGTCGCTATCCCCCAGCCCTCTCACATTCCATGTCATCAAGAGTAGGTCTTTCCTTTTCCCAATTTCTTTACTCATATAGGGGATCATACCAATTCAAATAACTATATAGCAAGAGACAACAACGTGAGCAGGGAATAAGAATACAATTGTCCCTCAGAATTTTACCTGCCCCTTGGGTCCCCTCAGTGAGTAATACATAACAGTCAGCATTCCTCCTAATCCCCTTACCATCCTTGGTGGAGCGTAGGAGGGATTTGTATATGGTTTTATGTTTGTGGTGTTTTTCATTAATTATTTGGGTTGTGACTTTTCCACCCACCCCTCCCCATCCTCCCCCGCCCCCCACCCCGCTCCACCCCCCCTCCCAGCTCTTTCCCTCCTGTCTCCCCCACCCCCTCTCCCACCCACCTCCTTCCTTCCCTCCCCGCCCAGCTGGGCCTACCCTAGGGGCTGTGTTCCGAGCCTCCCACTTACTCTCATTCCCCATACTACACTGGCATACCTTGCCAGTGCCACACATTTACGATACCCCTTTAACCCAGGGGTCCCTATCCCACCCCCTCCCCCCCTCCCTGACCATATTAGTGTTATTCAAGTGTTCTAAATAATTATACTTGTAGAAAAAATCGTTTATCGTGGCAGCTCAAAGTATTCTAAAAAGTGAATATCCAACTAGTGCTAAATTATAATCCTATTCCTTCAACCTTATTAGTGCTATTCATGTGTTTTTAATTTTTTATGTTCGGATAAAAGATAATCTGTCATGTCAATCCAGTGAATTAAGTAAGTGTATATTAACCTTTACTACTTTATGGTCTATCCCTATACTTCTTTCTCAACTTCTACCTGCAACACATCGCCTACTTAATTCTTTAGTGTATTACTCATTGTATCCCCCTACCCTCTTCTCTCCCCCCTCCCTAATACCACATAAGGACGGAAAAAAAAAAAAAAAAAAAAAAAAAAAAAAAAAGGGTCCGTAATCTAATCAGTCTCTAATCTCTCCTCTCCTTCATTCCGTGTTGTTCTCTCTGCATTCTCCAGCCAGTCTTCCACTTTGCGGGGAGAATCAAAGAAGAATGTCCCATTCCTGGTGGTTATTCTCATGCGGGCGGGGTACAGTAGTGCATAATCCATCTTTTTTTGCTGAAGCACACGTTTAATTGGCATGTATGCCGCCCTGAGCTTTTGCAGGTCTGGGGAGAAGTCTTGATATAGTGAAATTCGCGCTCCCCTATAAAAGATTTCTCTCATTTCTCTCGCTTTCCGAAGCAAAGACACCTTATCTCTAAAGTTGAACATTTTCATAATTATAGGTCTTGGGTACTCCTTGCCCTGCCGAGATTTGGAGGGGATTCGATGGGCGCGTTCGATGCCAAAAAAAGGAGAAAAGGATGCAGCCCCAAATGTCTCCTTGATCCATCCCTCCAAAAATTCAATAGGGTCAGGTCCCTCGCTCCGTTCCGGCATGCCTATTACTCTTATGTTGTTTCTTCGATTTCTATTTTCTAGTTCATCTATTTTGGCGGATTGATTTTCTATGCGTTTTTTCATGTCAGTCATATCTTGTCTGAGCGGAGATAGTATATCTTCCACCAAGCTTAATCTGTCCTCTAGGGCTGTTGTTCTTCCCTCCGTTTCTTTCAATCTACTACCCAGCGCTATCAGTTCTTCTCTTATGCTTTTTAGCTGAGCACCCAAACCAAAAATTGATTCCTTACATGCAGTAATCGCATACATGAGGTCCCTCATTGTTGGCTCTTCCGCTCCTCCACTTTGGCCACTCTCCATCCCGGGCTCAGTTGTATTGGGTAGCCTTTTAGGATCTGTGTCACCGCTTATAGGGGGAAGTTTTCCTATTCCGTGACTTATTGAGGGCACTGCAAGTGGGCTTGTTGCGGCCAATATTGGCCCGCTGCTTTGGCTGTGACTTTTCCTACTCGCCTGGGTACTCGCTTGGGTTAGCTGTTGGGATTTTACTGGTGATAGGGATGTCCTGGAAAAACGCTCTAATTTTGTTGCTGCCGCTACTGCAGCTGCTGCTGCGACTTTCGCTTGGTTTGTCTGGTTTCTAGCCGAGCGTGTAACCTGACCTCCTGCTTGATGCGGCTGATTTTGTAACTGGTGCTGGTTTAATTTTTCCTCTGCTGCCCGCTTCCCAGCCATGCTATTATGCCATGAGGGGGGAGGAGAAAAAAAAAAAAAAAAAAAAAAAAAAAAGGGGAGGAGGGGGGGGGGGTAGGAAAGGAGAAAAAAAAGAAAAAAAGGAAAAAAAAAAAATTCTTTTCCTTTTAGCAAATTGAGATATAAAATTGTTACAGTCCCGGACTACTAGTTTTGCATAGAAAAAAAGAAAAAAGAGGTATCACAAAGATAGTCCTCCATATAACTCTGCCAGCGTCAGATCAGTGACTCTTGGGACAATGAACAAGTACTTGTGCAACGCCGTTTCACTTGCAGCTGATGTTTATGATAAGCAGCTTACATCACACAGTTCCACTGGTTCTTTTATTGTTTTGAGAAACAAAAAGGTGAAACCTCATACGCCAGTACCCCCGTCCGTCTCCCACTTCGGACTGGGGTTGCTAATTTCCTCTATGTAAGATATTACTTCAATAGGGTAAATAGGCTCAAAAAGTAATAAGGCAGCATGTTTCTAGTTAACCCAGGTTTCACATTACAGACTCAGTTAGGTTTCTTCAGGAACCATTCAATCAAAGGCCAACTCACAGGCCAGCTCTTTAACCAGGAACCAGGAAAAAAAAGTCATCCGCCACAAACATATTATATAAAAAGAAAAGTAGGAAAGTTTTCACCTATGTCTGGGGTCTTCTTAGCAGCTCTCCATATTCCCAGCGTTGCGATGTTAATTCTGATAGCTTACTTTGTTCATTGCCCCGCTGCTGCTACTGTGTTCGACCAGATTTGGTTGCTGCTGATAACCCAGGGGGGGGGCCTCTCACGCCACCCCTATAGCTCCATCTTCCTGGCTCTCCACCGCCACACTCACTGACGCCGCCACTGCTGGTGCTGCTATAGCCGCCACCGGAGCATCCCTTTACCCGGCCGCCGGCACGCCACAGGGGTCTCTCACACCCCACCTCAGCTCCGTCCACCGCGTCTGCGCCAGGGAGCGATCTGCTCAGTAGTGCTGTAGTGCTGTAGTTGGCCGGACACCGCTGCTTACACTGCCGCTTGTACTGCTGCACACACCGGTAGTCTCCTCAGCCCTTGGCTTAGCTGGTCAGAGCGGAGGGAGAGGAGATCTCTCACACCCTCTCACTCCCACATCCGGTCACGCCCCAGATTTAATGATTTACACCACTTCTAATGTGATTGCATGATAGTTATTACTGAAATGAAATAAATGAAATAAAATAAATGCATGAGGTGTATCGAGCTACAAGAGCATGTGATTACAGAGATAAGCAGAGATGTATATTGATGGAATGTTACATGTAAATGAAACATACACAACTGGACCAATGGTGAACTGAGTAGAAAGGGAGGGCGAGGTTCTAGAAACAATCTGTATGCACACTGTTTGTAATGGCTTTAGACTACCCCATGGACTTCGTTCATCCCAACGGGAGCCAAGGAGCCAAGTCTGAAGATCCAAAAAGATTCTCGTTTGCAGAGTCTCTGGAATCTTCTTCCCATATCATCATCTTTTTTAATGGCTTCTATGCCAAACACTTGTAAAGTGCCTAGGGACTGAATAGTTGTTTCTCTTGCTGTTTTTCAAAGGATGATCATACACATTACCGTTAATACTGCATTTGTGTTCGCTGAACCTTACTCTTAAAGGTCGTGTTGTGCGCCCAACATAAAGAAGACTACAAGGGCAAATTATACCATTAGACCAAGTGCGAGGTGCCACAGTTGATAAACTGACCGATTCTATGGCCGTGGCCATCGTACCCCATGACCTCTTTTTTATGGTGTGACATACTGTATATGCACAAGCTCCACAGTTCCTGACTCCACATTTGTAGTTTCCTTTTTGGTCAAAAGTTGATGACCAGGGACCAGTGGCAGTCTTTATTATATTTGGAGCTTTCGTACTCTGCTCGGTGCGATCAAACTTCTAAGATCTTTAGATTTGCGGAACACAACTTCAGGTCTGGATGGAAGGACTTGATTTAAGATAGGATCTTGTATGAGGGTGTTCCAATTACGCTGGATTGCTCTTTGGATATCGAATGCCTTTGTATTATATTGAGTACTGAAACTAATGGAGTTGGATAAGTCTTGTTTGTTGTTTTTTCGAGTTCTGTTGGCACCTATCACCATATTGTCTGAGTGGTTTTTGTCATATTGTATCCAGTGTTTGGAGAAGGCTTGTTCTATGAGATCTTCTTTTATAGCCCTTCTCTAGGAATTTCCTTTTTAGGATAGACCCTTGTTTCTCATAGTCACTTCTCCTGGTACATGTTCTCTTTAGTCTGCAGAATTGCCCATAAGGAATGTTATGAATCCATTTTGGGTGGTGGTGGCTTTTTGCATGAAGATAGTGTTCCCGACACTTGGTTTAAAGTGGGTTTTGGCAAAGATCATGCCTTCCTCATCTACCTGCAGTTCAAGGTCTAGAAACACGAGTGATGTGCCATCAACAACGTGGGTGACTGATATAAAAAAAAGGATTAGAATTACAGTACTCAAGGAATTTGTTTAACTCTGTATTTGATCCATCCCAAATGATCAATATAGTAGGTGACCGCGATATTGTGTCAATCTCGCCGATATTTGACACCTGCGAGCCCCGTCATGGCAGCCAGCGTCAAGCTGGCTCGATGACCGGGAAAGGAAAACTTTTTTTCCTTTTGCGATGAGCGACAGGCAGTGCTGACAGCTGTCTGGTATGAATCATGAGGGGAACGCCGCGCCAAATTTTAAATAGAAAGCCAGCGTGGGTTCCCCCCAGGGGCATACCAGGCCCTTAGGTCTGGTGTGGATTTTAAGGGGAATCCCCTACGCCAAAAAATCGGCGCAGGGCCCCCCCCCAAAACTCATACCAGACCCTTATCCGAGCACGCAGCCAAGGCCGGTCAGGAAAGGGGGTGGGGACGAGTGAGCGCCCCCCTCCTGAACCGTACCAGGCCACATGCTCTCAACATGGAGGGTGGGCGCTTTGGGGGAGGGGGAGCGCCCTCCGGGCTCCCCCACCCCAAAGCACCCTGTCCCCATGTTGATGAGGACAAGGGCCTCTTCCCGACAACCCTGGCCGTTGGTTGTCGGGGTCTGCGGGCGGGGGGCTTATTGGAATCTGGGAGCCCCTTTAATAAGGGGGCCCCAGATCCCAGCCCCCCCCCCCCTATGTGAATGAGTAATGGGGTACATCATACCCCTTGATATGCGGTATAATATCCACCCTATACTTAGTTGACCACCACTGCGCCTCGGAAAATCAACCTAGATGATGACTATCTTCAGTTGGTATAACCTAACTACAGCTGCCACTTAGTGAATGTAAACTATGTAACAAATATTTTCAAATCTTGTGACGTGCCAATGGTGTACTACACCCCACGTGAAGAATTAAAAACTGTGGCGCTATCCTAGACAAACTTGTAATAACACTATATACAGTGCAAAAAATCCTAATCTAGTGAACACATTTTTACAAGTGTAAATAAAAGTGAAAAATAAATACACCAAATAAATACAATACCTACAGTGACTCAGTGCTGATATTACCAAATTATATGCGTCATTACTTCTCCAATAAATAAATTTATAACATAAAAGTAAGTAGCACCATGTACATATTACACATTAACAAAGTGACTAATATGCAAAAAATTAAGTCTGTGAAAAATGCACACATATGTGTAAACAGTCCGTGATAGTGGTTCACTAAAAAACAACTGTGCCACAGCAAGTCCTTAGTGTTTCTTGAAGTTAAATGGAACCTTCCACCACACCTATGTGTTCAGTGTTCCCTCTCCCAATAGACAGTCTCTCACCAGCTCTCACTGCCTCCACTTTCGTATGAGGCTATCAAGCATAGGATTTTCCAGGCTACCAGTAGGGGTTAAGTGTATTCCATCCAGAGATTCGTTCCATATAAGAATGAAAAAAACTCCCAATAGTGTGATAACGTAAAAACTTTTAATACCGCACACTTCAAATAACACTTCAAAAGATGCACTCACATTGTGTAAAACAATATAAAAGCACAGCACAAATCCACGGCAATCTGCACACTGTAATGTCAACACAGCAACCTGGACAAGCCTTCCTAGGGGGTATGCGGTCACGGCGGACCCTGCCACAGCTGGCGTGTAAGAAGACTCTCTCACCCTCTCCTCGCTCGCTCGTCCACCGGACCCACCGTCTCCCCTGTCAGGCGAACCTCAGAGATCGCTTTCTCCTGTCACCTAGTATGTGGTGTTTAATCTCCGCTCGGCCACGCCCCCGACATGTTTCGTTACGCCTGTAGCTTAATCATGGGATAGGCCGTTCAAAGCATCAATCTCCTTTTATATTTTCCCCTCCTCTCTATTCAACTAGGGAAGTCACAGTGCGCATGCGCATCCTGTGTATCCCGCGCCTGCGCAATCAGAGTGTCCCCGTGAGCGCAAACCCCCGCTGATCATACCGGCCAGTCTGTAGTACATAATACAACTATGCAGCGAAATCAGACTGTCGGCATCCCTCTGTTAGATCATCCATATTACTGGAAAACTCACAGAACAGTGGGCTATTTCACAACATTATAGCATCCTGACATGTTTTTCAAAATACTGTATATGCTAAAGAATTAAAATATGCAATATCATTCTACCACATATGTTAAAACGCTACAAAGGCTATCCAATCAGGTTGTTATTATCACAACCCATTGGTGTTTAAAATCAAATATCCACACAAGTAAATGATCTAAAAGATGCATACAAAATGGTATAGTAAAATGAATGGGAAAACTTAGACTAAAATAAAAAATAATTCCAAGATAAATAGATAAAAAAATAGAGATAAAAAATGAAAGAATAGACATGGCTGGACAAAGATTGACATATCAAAGCTATAATCAGATACTCTCTAATCTAGTCTTGAATGAATCTAAAAACATACTTATAAAATAATACTTAACTATATCTCTTAACCTAGCTCGAATTGTTAACCTCACAGTAACCTAAGGTTCCTATGTCCGACTATCAATTTCTGGAATATCCGTAAATCTTGCTGTTTGTTACTCCTGCAATTATCTTGATTGCACTAATAATTATTAAGAAACTAAGATCCATGTGTGAACCACTAAAATCAAAAATCATTTTATGAGAAAATATTAGGCTCAAAATTAGGCTAAAAATTAGGCTAAAAATTAATATAGAACAGGTGCTTCAATTTCACTGAGGGATTTTAAACCATTCTTATATCGTACCTTAACGAGATTGTTCAGTCGGCTAAAAATCATTAATGAAACAGTTGAGGTCTAGTTCAATGTTAAGCCCCCTCGGGGTGAGACTTTTAAAAAGGAATATCCATTCCGTTTCTCTGCGTGACAAGTCCCTTACTCTGTTTGAGCCCCTCCATGAAGGATATACCACATCAATGCTGCAAAACCATATATACCACATCTGTTGCAAAACAGTGAAGGTTAGTAATAGAGGGATTACCAGTGTTACCAACAGAGAAGGAGAGAGGTTTGAGATCAAAGAATTTAGTACATGTACCACAACACATGTTGTCTACCTTATGTGGTGCCCCTGTGGTCTGTATTATGTTGGTAGAACTAAAAGGCAATTGAAGATCCGTATCAGTGAACATTTGACCAACATAAAAAACGGATACAAGTACCACAGTGTATCCATGCATTTTAAGGATAAACACCAACAGGACCCATCTCTGCTGCAATTTTGTGGCATTGATGTGGTATATCCTTCATGGAGGGGCTCAAACAGAGTAAGGGACTTGTCACGCAGAGAAACGTAATGGATATTCCTTTTTAAAAGTCTCACCCCGAGGGGGCTTAACATTGAACTAGACCTCAACTGTTTCATTAATGATTTTTAGCCGACTGAACAATCTCGTTAAGGTACGATATAAGAATGGTTTAAAATCCCTCAGTGAAATTGAAGCACCTGTACTATATTAATTTTTAGCCTAATTTTTAGCCTAATTTTTAGCCTAATTTTGAGCCTAATATTTTCTCATAAAATGATTTTTGATTTTAGTGGTTCACACATGGATCTTAGTTTCTTAATAATTATTAGTGCAATCAAGATAATTGCAGGAGTAACAAACAGCAAGATTTACGAATATTCCAGAAATTGATAGTCGGACATAGGAACCTTAGGTTACTGTGAGGTTAACGATTCGAGCTAGGTTAAGAGATATAGTTAATTATTATTTTATAAGTATGTTTTTAGATTCATTCAAGACTAGATTAGAGAGTATCTGATTATAGCTTTGATATGTCAATCTTTGTCCAGCCATGTCTATTCTTTCATTTTTTATCTCTATTTTTTTATCTATTTATCTTGGAATTATTTTTTATTTTAGTCTAAGTTTTCCCATTCATTTTACTATACCATTTTGTATGCATCTTTTAGATCATTTACTTGTGTGGATATTTGATTTTAAACACCAATGGGTTGTGATAATAACAACCTGATTGGATAGCCTTTGTAGCGTTTTAACATATGTGGTAGAATGATATTGCATATTTTAATTCTTTAGCATATACAGTATTTTGAAAAACATGTCAGGATGCTATAATGTTGTGAAATAGCCCACTGTTCTGTGAGTTTGCCAGTAATATGGATGATCTAACAGAGGGATGCCGACAGTCTGATTTCGCTGCATAGTTGTATTATGTACTACAGACTGGCCGGTATGATCAGCGGGGGTTTGCACTCATGGGGACACTCTGATTGCGCAGGCGCGGGATACACAGGATGCGCATGCGCACTGTGACTCCCCTAGTTGAATAGAGAGGAGGGGAAAATATAAAAGGAGATTGATGCTTTGAGCGGCCTATCCCATGATTAAGCTACAGGCGTAGCGAAACATGTCGGGGGCGTGGCCGAGCGGAGATTAAACACCACATACTAGGTGACAGGAGGAAGCGATCTCTGAGGTTCGCCTAACAGAGGAGACGGTGGGTTCGGAGGACGAGCGAGCGAGGAGAGGGTGAGAGAGTCTTCTTACACGCCAGCTGTGGCAGGGTCCGCTGTGACAGCATACCCCCTAGGAAGGCTTGTCCAGGTTGCTGTGTTGACATTACAGTGTGCAGATTGCCGTGGATTTGTGCTGTGCTTTTATAGTGTTTTACACAATGTGAGTGCATCTTTTGAAGTGTTATTTGAAGTGTGCGGTATTAAAAGTTTTTACGTTATCACACTATTGGGAGTTTTTTTCATTCTTATATGGAACGAATCTCTGGATGGAATACACTTAACCCCTACTGGTAGCCTGGAAAATCCTATGCTTGATAGCCTCATACGAAAGTGGAGGCAGTGAGAGCTGGTGAGAGACTGTCTATTGGGAGAGGGAACACTGAACACATAGGTGTGGTGGAAGGTTCCATTTAACTTCAAGAAACACTAAGGACTTGCTGTGGCACAGTTGTTTTTTAGTGAACCACTATCACGGACTGTTTACACATATGTGTGCATTTTTCACAGACTTTATTTTTTGCATATTAGTCACTTTGTTAATGTGTAATATGTACATGGTGCTACTTACTTTTATGTTATAAATTTATTTATTGGAGAAGTAATGACACATATAATTTGGTAATATCAGCACTGAGTCACTGTAGGTATTGTATTTATTTGGTGTATTTATTTTTCACTTTTATTTACACTTGTAAAAATGTGTTCACTAGATTAGGATTTTTTGCACTGTATATAGTGTTATTACAAGTTTGTCTAGGATAGCGCCACAGTTTTTAATTCTTCACGTGGGGTGTAGTACACCATTGGCACGTCACAAGATTTGAAAATATTTGTTACATCATACCCCTACCCATTCACCTAGGGAAAAAGTGTAAATAAAAAAACACAATACACAGGTTTTTAAAGTAATTTATTAGACAGCTCCGGGGGTCTTCTTCCGACTTCTGAGGTCTTCTTCCGACTTCCGACTTCTCCGCTCTCTCTGGCCTCTTCTCCCGGTGTCCGGTTCTTCTGCCGGGCTTCTCTGCTATCTTCTGCTCTTTTGCCGCTCTCTTGCTAGCGGTGGCCGGTCTTCACCGTCTTGTTTCTTCTCTTCTTCTCTTCCCGCTGTTATGCTGTGTGAGTGGTGCGCGATCGCTTATATAGGCATGGTGCATGGTCACCGCGTGCTGTCATCCGGTGACCCCGCCCCTCATGATGTCACAGTCCCATCATGCCCCGGGGGGGGGGCCCGCGCGAGATGCACAGTACCCTGTCACCGAGAACCAGTGCGATGGTATTGCGCTGGAAACACAATCTCGCGGTCAGGTACTGTATATCTATATATCTAGTATAGAGAGCAAGTTGAGTCTTGAAGGGACTGTTAGCCCAGATTGAAAAACACAAGAGAAAAGCGCCTCTGACTGCAGGTACACACTTACATAGAAGTAACGGATGACAAGCCTCGGGGAGGAAAAACTCCTGGGTCAGTGCATGAGAACCATCGCGCAGATCGGCAATCCAGTGGTCTGAATGAGACAGCCGCGGTCACACGCTAGAGAACCGGCCGGGCTGAACTCGCCGTGGATCTAAACAGCTGAGAAGCCGCTCGCTGGCCTGTGACGTCACCGTCTCTGCAATTTGGGATTGACCACCGGCTTTTTATTCTTCCCTTTTTTTTTATCATGGAATTGATTGATGAGATAGAGTTCCATAAATATGAGATATTGGATAAACTATATACCACATTACCTTCCAGTCTTTTTTTGCCATACATCCAAACTTACTCGCCCCGATCGCTACATACTTTGTGGCAAATTCAAAAAACTTGAGAGATTATTACATACTGCCAATACCCAATGGTGGGATGAATTTTTTCTCAAAAAATACCTAGAAGAAAAAAATTCCCCCAGAGGATTGAGGATCCTCAAAACTTGCTCCTTTCTTGATTCCACTCACAATAAGGAATGGGAAAATATAGCTGAGTTTTGTACCGCCAAATGGCTTAGTATTCTAATTAGCCAAAGACATCTTAAATATGATGAGATGGTACACCAGATTCAGATTTTATCACTGGATATCGCCTCATACAATTTAAAGATTCCACCCACCTGGATAGAGACCCTTAAAACGAACACCAAATATAAAGAAAACATCCTTAGCCAAACCAAGCTTGGTTCATAGAGATTTGGAGGACTACAGTAAAAATAAAATATTCTCATGGAAACGTAATGATACTATACCAGCTCTAATGTCCTTGTCTCCTTATTTCTTGAAACCTTTACCCGGCAAAATTAGAACAAAGGGGTTGCGTTCTAATCATAATTTATCTTCTAGACCCACAAATAGACGACCATCTTCCCCACATAGATCTTCTAATATTGACTCTAGGAAGTCTCATGCTACACATCAAACTAGTTTCTTAGCCTACAGGCACAATACCAAACAAGGGCCTAAAATTCCACAGTCATCTTCTAAAGTAGGGCTCCATCTTCTGTAGCCCCCTCTCACCACAATTTACCCCTGAATTCCACAATAGCATCATCATCGAAGTCTCTTCCTTCTGAACCAGCCTCTATTCCTCTTCCTATACAGGCAGCCACCTCCTCCCCATTGCCTAATGTTGTTACCTCTACCGCTACCCCTAGTGGGGTGACTGAATTTACATCCACTCCCTCCAATCAAGAGCCTAATAATTCCTCCTCTACCATCAACAATTTACTTTTAGGCGATTTTCGCAGCGGCGAAATAGCCTCTCCTTCTGCGTCTGTGTCGCTTCCTTTTTTGGAGGGGGTCCATATCGAAAACAACGCCAGAAAAGAAAGTACACAGACGAGGATGTAGGGGAGGACGTAATATGTCCAAAAATAAACGCAAAACTTCAGAAACTATAAAAATATTTAATCTATCTTCCCATACATTATCCCCTGAGGAGATTTCTTTATTAGGTAAAGGCCTTACCTTTTCTCCCACTATATTACCCAATTAATTTCTTTTGTTTAAAGATCTTAATAAATTTATAAGGAATCTTACTCTTAAAAGATTTTTCAAAATCCAATCCTTGAAGAACATGCCAGTCGACAATAACATCACGTCTGCTAATACAGTTCCTTTGGAAGTCACTATAGAAGATCCCCTCCATAGTTCCATTAGTATATACGATTCGGATCTAGAATTGGATGAGCTAGATTCTAGCTTAGAATTTCAATTACTTACTCAGCATTTTCAGACCTCACCCCCAGTCAGACATACACGGTTTAAACCTAAATCTATTTTTTATCCCACTAAATCTAAGGGCCCTTATTTGGAAGCATTTTACAGAGTGTTTTTTTCAGATTTTCAAAAATTGTGTATACATACTGAAACCACACATAAACATCGGCATCATAACCTGAATCCTGGTGAAAAGGTTGCACTTAAACTCTTTACTAACAATCCTGAATTAGTTGTTAAATCGTTAGACAAAGGGGGCGGGATTGTTATCCAAGATCGCATTACCTATATTGAAGAAGCACTAAGATTACTTTCAGATCCCAATACCTATAAAAAACTCCCTTCAGATCCTTTGCCTCAATTTAGACTAGAGGCTGAGGCATTAATCAATAAAGGTATCTCGGACCAGGTTATTAACAAAAATGAAGCCTCTTTTCTATGTAAAGAATTTTACAGTACACCTTATTTCTATCATTTACCTAAAGTGCATAAAAATCCAGTGCATCCTCCGGGTAGACCAATTGTGGCTTCTATGAATAGTGTGACCAGCGTTTTTTCCCAGTATGTTGATTCCTTTTTATAGCCCTTAGCTCAGAACCTTCAGTCCTATGTGCGGGACTCCATACATCTAATGGAACTTTTGACCCCCTATACATGGCAAGAGGGTTATTCCTGGCTGTCTCGAAGTCAATTCCTTATATACATCTATTCCCCATCATATAGGCCTACTGGCAATACAACATTTCTTGTCATTAGATCCTATGCTCAATACAAAACAAGCTGTTTTCATCATGGACGTCACATCTTTTTGTTTAACCCACAATTATTTTCACTTTGAGGATGATTTTTACCTACAAACCCATGGTACTGCCATGGGAACGAATTTCTTATGCGAATCTAACCATGGGTTTGTGGGAAGACTGGTTTATATGGAATAATAACCCCTTTTGCCAGAAATCTGGTGTTTTATGGTCGATATATAGATGATATCATCATTATTTGGGATGGCCCCTTACCCTTAATTGATGATGTTGTCTCCCACTATAACACTAACGAATTTGGCTTGTCTTTTATATCTGTACGCAATAGGGATAGCCTATCCTTTTTTGATCTGGAACTTTTTCATGAAAACAACTGTATCCTCACCCGCAATTATACCAAACCCACTGCGGGTAATTCATATTTACATTTTGACAGTTGCCATCGCCCACAGTGGGTCAATAATATACCTAAAGGTCAGTTTTGTAGACTTAGACAAAACTGTACTAGAGACTGCGACTACATTTCACAAAGCGTACATCTTAAAAACAAATTTTTGGAAAAGGGATATCCTGATACTTTAGTAGATCAGGCCTATGCTACTTATCTTCCAGGCAAAAAACCAAAGATCAAAAAACAACCCGACAATGAGACTGTACGATTTGTTACCAGATATCATGATAAATACAAGAAAATGGAGCATATTCTTTATAAACATTGGAACATTTTAAAACAAGACCCTCTCTTGAACACCAATCTTAGCGATAAACCCAACGTTACCTATAGAAGGGCCCCCACATTGAAAAATAAGATTGCGCAGAGTAAACTTAAAAGTATTAAACCAGATGACCCTCTGTGTTTAATTCCTCTCACGGGTATGTACAGATGTAACAAACCTCTGTGCAAAACCTGTGCCTTTGTTAGACATGGACAAAAGAGCTTTCAACACAAAGATAAGATCTACCAGTTAGATACATTTTATAATTGCTCCACAGACTATGTCGTCTATTGTTTGACTTGTCCGTGCAAATTATTATATGTTGGTCGCAATATCCGCCCATTACGACAACGTTTTGGCAAACATCGTCGTTTTGTGGAGGCTGGTTGCGATGAACATAGTGTTCCCCGCCATTTTTTGGAATGCCACAACCAATCCACTGTTGGCTTACAGGTATGGGTTATAGAATCCATACCTCGCAACCTGTCTGAGGCTGAACGGTTTTCCAAACTGTGCGAAAGCAAAACTTTTTGGATTTATACTTTGGATACTCTTGCGCCCAATGGGTTGAATGAAGAACTAGTCAATACCATATTATAGCGTTCGCTTTTATAACACATCTCTCTTCAGTGTCCCCCCCCCTTTTTAAATGGTCTTGTATTTTTTCTATTTTATTTGCTTTTTCCTTTTTTTCTTCTAGGCATGCAGTACATATGGTATGAGTTTATACAATTGCATGCATTCATACTCGCAAACAGGATCTGATACATTAATCAAATCCATTTAATAGCCTTTGTGTGTGGCGCATATTCATGCGTCCATGTGCATGGGTTTGTGCACCTGCGCACACATACACACTTGTGTATAATATAACATAAGTTGTTTTTTTACACATCCTCCTTTTTCTTAGTTTACGCACCATATGTATATATAATAATCATATATCATGTCAGTTAATACTACCCATATATTCCTCTTGGTAGAGGGCATCATTGTATATCATTATGGAATTCATTAGAGTTTGCTTTGTTAATTATTTTTTATTATTTATTTTTTATTTATTTTTTTATTAAATTTTTATCTCTCATTAAGCTTTTTTATTTTTTATCTATTATTTTTCTATGGCAGTTTTTTAATGGTATTCTCAATATTATTAATTGCATATATTTTAAGTTAGCATGGTCAATGTTAATTTGTTGCAGTGGCTTATCACTGGTACGTTGGTGTAAAGCCACACACATTTTACATTTGGCCAATTGCTGGTCATGTTCAAATAGTTAATCCTTGAGCTGTTGTGGTTTCCCTTCCTAATTGCGGGGCTTTTTATTTCCCTTGCTTTCCCGTCCTCCTTACACTTGACAAAGGAGCGCGCATGCCCAGTGTGAGCCTCGCGCATGCTCTGAAACGCGTTGTGGATCTCCCATACTCCGGTGACGTCACAAGCCAGAGAGCGGCTTCTCAGCTGTTTAGATCCACGGCGAGTTCAGCCGGCTGGTTCTCTAGCGTGTGACCGCGGCTGTCTCGTTCGGACCACTGGATTGCCAATCTGCGCTATGGTTCTCATGCACTGACCCAGGAGTTTTTCCTTCCTGAGGCTTGTCATCCGTTACTTATATATAAGTGTGGATTGCTTCTTATGTACTTCTATTAAATACCTGCACTCAGAGGTGCTTTTCTCTTGTGTTTTTCTCCTGCTTCTACCATAGCGCTGGTTATACTTTAGAGACCCCATCTCCTCCCTGCTATATAGACTTATTTGTCATGGACTTTTTCTAATGTATCATCATTCATTATTTCATTATTCTCAGCATTTTGCTTTTACTACTGTATGTATTTATTTGTATAATACTACTGATACTATCCTCTGCATTTCATGTCCTGCTGTGCGCTGACATATATATATATATATATATATATATATATATATATATATATATATATATATATGTCAACAAGCAGAATCTATATACGGTATATATATATATATATATACATATATATATATATAGATTCTGCTTGTTAGCCCAGATTGAGTTGTCTTGCCAGAGGCCCATGAAGAGATTTGCATAGCTTGGGGCAAATCTGGCTCCCATGGCTGTCCATCTAGTTTGTCTGTAATACTCCCCCACATAGGAGAAGTAATTGTGGGTTAGATAAAAATCAATGGAGTCGATGAGGAATTTGGTTTGTAGAGGGTGTAGGTTGCTCTCGGATAAGTAGTATTCGACCGCCTTGATGCCATATTTGTGTCGGATGGAGATGTAAAGTAATGATACGTCTAATGAAAGCCACTTACAGTGGGGTTGCCAGGGGAAGGTTGAAAGGATCTCAAGCATATGTCCCGAATCTTTAACAAAGGATGCAAGTTGTGTTACCAAGTCCTGTAGGAAGTGATCGATGTAACACCCTAAATTGCTTGAAAATTTTTTCACTTAGCTTTTTTTCACTTAGCTTCCTTTGGACCTCCCCTGGTCAGTCTAGGCAATGGGACACGCATGATCATTCTATACTATTTACTATTTGGAATTACTACTACTTTACACTAATACCGCCTGCACGAGCGCAGGAGAAATACTTTTTCTTTTTATATTTTCAGTTAGCAGTGCATAAACCAAGCCATGAAGTTCAAGGAATTGTCTGTAGACCTCCGGGACAGGATTGTATCCAGGCACAAATATGGGGGAGGGTACAGAAAAATGTCTGCAGCATTGAAGGGCCCAATGAGCACAGTGGCCTTCGTCATCTGTAAATGGACGAAGTTTGGAACCATCAGGACTTTTCCTAGAATGGGCCGTGCGCCCAAGCTGAGCGATCTGGGGAGAAGGGCCTTAGGGAGATGACCAAGAACCCGATGGTCACTCTGACAGAGCTTCAGCGTTTCTCTGTGGAGATTTGAACCTTCCAGAAGAACTATCTCTGCAGCACTCCATCAATCAGGCCTGTATGGTAGAGTGGCCAGATAGAAGCCACTCCTCAGTAAAAAGCACATGACAGCTCACCTGGAGTTTGCCAAAATGCACCTGAAGGACTCTTAGACCATGAGAAAAAAAAATTCTCTGGTCTTATGAAACAAAGATTGAACTCTTTGGCCTGAATGACAAGCATCATGTCTGGAGGAAACCAGGGACCGCTCATCACCTGGCCAATACCATCCCTACAGTGAAGCACTGTGGTGGCAGCATCATGCTTTGGGGATTTCAGCGGCAGGAACTAGGAGACTAGTCAGGATTGAGGGAAAGATGAATGCAGCAATATACAGAGACATCCTTGATGAAAATATTCAAAAAATTAGAGTCGGGGACTATACTCACTTTAGAAGACATTCCAGCAGATAGCTTTATCCTTTTTCTGCATGGATGGTCGGCGTCGTTGGGTCTCTTTTTCCCTCGTCCCTGGGAGGACAGATCAGACATGTGTGCATCTTTTATTCTGAAAAACCTCAGACTTTTGGTGGCAGCCGCCACTGGTGCGGGAAACGAACTTGCAGCCGCCACTGGTACGAGGACTTGTCTCCTGCTTGCTGCCATCATGTAGTCTTCTTCCTATAAAAAGAGGTAAAAATTAGTTCTCTTCCACATATCTTGAAAGGTGTGTGTGTTGTGATCACTAAAATTGTTATTTTCAGCGTAACGCAAGGTCCATTTCTTTATTTTGCTCCCCCTCTCCCACAATACTGCAATATAAAAGAAAGCAGGGGAGAAGTTATTAAAGGAGTTGTAAAGTCAGAAGTTTTTTTTTATCCTAATGCATTCTATGCATTAAGATAAAAAAAAAACCTGTGTGTAGCAGCCCCCCTTAGCCCCCCCCAATACTTACCTGAGCCCATCTTTATCCAGCGATGTTGCAGGAGTGTCTCAGCTGTAGACATGTGTGTTTTCGTTTCATTCAGAAATAAATTTCTGACAAATTTTCGTTATTCGGAAATTCTGATGTATCCGAATTTCTGAATTAGAAAAGTACCCATTTTAAACGAATCCGAAATAACGGATATGGTTTTGGTAAATCTGAAGACAAAAATCTGCAGAAAATCTAATAGTGTGTATGGGGTCAAACTCCCAACTTCCATGTGGGGCCTAGGTACGGTTCCCCTGGCGAGATCCTACGGAGTGCTGAGTAACCAAATCTCATGAGAAAACTCTCCTGCGCTGTACTGGAGGAGCTTCTTGTGGCATTTTGAATCCTCATCATTCTGTCGAATATTGCCAGAAGGAGCACAACGTTATCCCCGCAGTGCGGAAGCCAAAGGTAGAGTAAGCATATTTACTTTTTTCCATATAGGTTTTACACTAAATTGCAGTGTTATGGTATGGAGCATACTTGTAGTCTATGAATATATAGAATAAGGGACAGAGACTATACTAACTTCCAAAGACTTTCCGGAGTATTGGAGCATTGCGGAGATACATTGATCTACGTGTTCTCCTGTGCACGTGTGATGGTGAGATCTCTGTGTTCTCCTATACATGTGTGATGGTGAGATCTCTGTGTTCTCCTATATATGTGCGATGGTGAGATCTCTACGTGTTCTCCTGTATATGTGTGATGGTGAGATCTCTACGTGTTCTCCTGTATATGTGTGATGGTGAGATCTCTACGTGTTCTCCTGTGTATGTGTGATGGTGAGATCTCTACGTGTTCTCCTGTGTATGTGTGATGGTGAGATCTCTACGTGTTCTCCTGTATATGTGTGATGGTGAGATCTCTACGTGTTCTCCTGTGTATGTGTGATGGTGAGATCTCTACGTGTTCTCCTGTGTATGTGTGATGGTGTGATCTCTATGTGTTCTCCTATGTATTTGTGATGGTGAGATCTCTACGTTTTTTCCTGTATGTGTGTGATGGTGAGATCTCTATATGTTCCCCCCACCCACATACTTTTTATATAAGAAACTTGTATTTAGGATGGAAATTATAGTTGGCTTGTACTTACCTCAAATGGTATTGGTGTCCCAAAGATCTTCCCTTGGGCTACTGACGTAGCATCCCCCACCTATGCCGGGACCTGGTACAGCTAGACCTCTCCTCTGGAAGAGTATTTGTGATCTAGCTCTTGATTGATAATCTGCAGAAAATAAAAAATAACCGAATAAGAAATGTAGAGCGAGACATGGCAGGTGCACAAATTTCTTACAGATCTCAGAGAATAGGTCAGGCTCTGATAATAACGGGGCTTTCTAGTACTCTAATAGAGATGTGCCACTCTGAAATGGTACAAATGAAAAGCTTCAGATGAGAGAATAAAATAATTAGAGTGTATCTAAGGATTTTTAGTTTATTTTGGATACAAAGTTAATGCCTGACAATTTTTTTTTTCTGCTGAGACACTAACACTTACCATATGGAGTGGTCCTCGATCTCATCTTGTTACGCTGACTAAAAGTCCCTTTTGAATTGATTGGCACTGGATGTGAAGTGTGCATCAATATGGGGACCTGTGTTGGCATCTGGTCCTTGGACAGCAGATGGGAAGTCCCTCCGATCACTGGAGCAGTGTCGGGACCTGCGGTGGTATGACAGGGTCCCGCCGGGGGCTGATGGAGAGTCCCTCCGGTTACTGGTGTGGTGTCAGGACCTGCGTTGTTATGGCAGGGTCCCTCGGAGGGCTGATGGAAAGTCATTCCAGTTACTGGAGTGGTGTCGGGACCTGCGGTGTTATGGCAGGGTCCCTCGTAGGGCTGGTGGAAAGTCCCTCCGGTCACTGGAGCAGTGTCAGGACCTGCGATGGTATAGCAGGGTCCCTCAGAGGGCTGATGGAAAGTCCCTCCAGTTACTAGAGTGGTGTCGGGACCTGCGATGGACTGATAAAAAGTCTCTCCAGTTATGGGAGTGTTGTAGGGACCTGCGATGGTTTAGCAGGGTCCCTGGGAGGACTGATAGAAAGTATCTCTGTTTGCAACACTGGTATAGGGACCTACGGTGGTATAGCAGGATCCCAGGGAGGACTGATAGAAAGTCTCTCCGTTTACAACACTGGTATAGGGACCTGCGGTGGAATAGCAGGGTCCCTGGGAGGGCTGATGGAAAGTCCCTCCTGTTATTGGAATGGTGTAAGGACCTGCGTTGGTATAGCAGGGTCCATCGGAGGAATGATAGAAAGTCTCTCCGTTTACGATAGTGGTATAGGGACCTGGCAAACAGAATTCTGGAGAGAAATCTACCACCAGGAGGGTTAGCAAAAATAGAAATCCAGCAGAGGGCAGCACTGCCTCATACTGTATAAGCTGCTGCCCTCTGCGGGATTAAATTTTTTGCTAACTCTCCTGGCCTACGGTCATATGATGTCTTGTTTTTTTAAAAAACTTTATTCAACATACTGTATGTTATGTAATGAACATGTAATGTTATGTAATGGGCGCTTATGTTATGCAATGATGAATGGTTGGTAAATAGGTGGATATCAGAATCATTTATAATGCACAGCCACGTCCTTGTTAATACCCATCGCCCTATGTACCCTATGTAGTGCAATGACTTCTCTATGTACTATATTCTCTATATGGCTGGCTGCAATTTACTGGCTCATATTTTCTTTGTACTGCAGGACTCAACTTTTTTTTTAAATGGCAGTTATTTTTTTGAAGCTGAGATTCGAAAATATTTTTTACATGACACCCAGCAGAGGGCAGCACTGCCTTATATGGACTCCAACTGACAAGTGATGTCATAGCAGGAGAAAAACAACTGTTTTTTTTAAATCAAAAAACCTTATGCAGTTTATGTTCAGTAACAAACATGTAAACAACATATAATGTTATGTAAAGGGAGTTTATTTTATATATTAGTGGTAAAATATTAAAATAAAAATATTGAAAATATAAAATAAAATATTTAAAAATCGGACAGATATGGGAATAATTTCTAACCCACAGTGTCCTTGTCATAATAACACAATGATTTGTCTATGTACACATTCTTTATGGCTGGCTGTACTGTCCTGAATCATATTGTCTGTACTGTAGGACTCTAAATTAAAGGATTTATAATACACATTTCAAAAAAATAAATAAAATTCGCTGTTTTCAGAAACAGGACAGTTACTTTTTTTTTAAAACTAAGATTTGAAAATAATTGTCATGTGACTGAAAGCAGACATCCTTGTCTTTATGTAACCAGCTTCATGAACTGAGCCCAAAGTCATATATACATCAATACAAGTTTAACCACTTACTGACCGCCCACCCCAGTTTTACAGCGGCTGTTTGAAAGAGGATATCGTTGTTATGGCAGCAGCTAGCTGCCATAACCCCGGTATCCCCATCTTCAGTGGGCGGTCCGCTACAAGATAAAAGGGCTCTCTGCGGCGGACTCACCGCAAGATCAATTTTATCGGTGGCGGGAGAGGGACCCCCTCTCACCACGATCCGGTGCCCCCTGCCGCTTACCGGAGCCGTCGGCATCGCGTCCTGTCTACTGTCAGTTATAGAGACTAGTGAGGGGAAGATGGCCCCCACTCGTCTCCATACAATTGCTGGATGGAAGCGACGTCAAAACGTCACTTCCTCCCACAGCTCTTAAAGGGCTATTTTATTAAAATAATTTTTTTAACCACTTGCCGCCCACCCTATTACCAAATGACGGCGGCAAAGTGGTTTGATATTCCTGACCGGACGTCATATGACGTGGTCAGGAATGTTGAGCCTCTGCGCGCCCCCTGGGGGCGCGCATCGCGGCGATCATTGTTGCGGGGTGTCAGTCTGACACCCTGCAACACCAATCTAGGTAAAGAGTCTCTGTCCAATCACGGCTGATCACGATGTAAAAAGAAAGAGCCGGTGATCGGCTTTTCCTCACTCGCGTCTGACAGACGCGAGTAGAGGAGAGCCGATCGGCTGCTCTCCTGACAGGGGGGGGTCTGTGCTGATTGTTTATCAGCACAGCCCCCCTCGGATCCTGCCCAGGACCACCAGGGAAGCCACCCAGACCACCAGGGAAGCCATCCACACTGGACCACCAGGTATGCCCCTAGACCCCCAGGGAAATGCCAATCTGTGCCCAGGCAGCTGTCAATCAGTGCCCACTCCAATGCCTACCACTGCCAGTTCCACCAGGGATGCCCATCAGTGCCTCATATCAGTGCCGCGTACCAGTGCCCATCAGTGCCACGTATCAGTGCCACGTATCAGTGCCCAGCAGTGCCGCCTATCAACGCCACCCTATCAGTTCCCAGCAGTGCCACCTTTCAGTGCCCATCGGTGCCCATCAGTGCCAACCAGTGCCACCCATAAGTGCCCATCAGTGCAGCCTATCAATGCCCATCAGTGCCGCCTATCAATGCCCATCAGTGCTGCATATCAGTGCCACCCATCAATGCCGCCTACCAGTGCCCATTAGTGCCATATATCAGTGCCCGCTCATTGGTGCCACCTCATCGGTGCCGCCGTATCAGTGCCTGTCAGTGCCGCCTTATCAGTGCCCATCAGTGAAAGAGAAAACTTACTTATTTACAAATTTTTTTAACAGGAACAAAAGCAAAACTTTTATTTTTTTCAAAATTTTTGGTCTTTTTTTATTTGTTTAGCAAAAAATAAAAACCTCAGAGGTGATCAAATACCACCAAAAGAAAGCTCTCTTTGTGGGAACAAAATGATAAAAAATTAGTTTGGGTACAGTTTAGCATAACCGCGCAATTGTCATTCAAACTGCGACAGCGCTGAAAGCTGAAAATTGGTCTGGGCAGGAAGGTGTCTAAGTGCCCTGTATTGAAGTGGTTAAATTACATTTTTTTTTTTTATTGCATTTTAGTCTAAATATGAGATCTGAGGTCTTTTTGACCTCAGATCTCATATTTAAGAGGGCCTGTCATGCTTTTTTCTATTACAAGGGATGTTTACATTCCTTGTAATAGGAATAAAAGTGACAATTTTTGGTTTCTCACCTTATTGCATTCTATGCATTAAGGTGAAAAGCCTCCTGTGATGCAGCCCCCCCCCCCCCCCAGAGCCCCCCTTTTACTTACCTGAACCCAGTCTTTCCAGCGACGGGGACAAGCACAGCAGCTCCAGCCAGTGTCTCAGATCCTGATTGGATAGATTAATAGCAGCGCAGCCATTTGCTCCCGCTGCTGTCATTAAAATCCAATGACATGGGAGCCGGGGGCGGGGCCAAGTCCTGCTGTCTTTGTCAATGGATACCAGCAGCAGGACACAGGTGCCCCGAGGGAGAGCGGCTTTCCAACAGGGCACTCGAGAAGAGGAGGACCCAGGAGCGCCGCTGAGGGACCCCAGAAGAGGACCCAGGAGCGCTGCTGAGGGACACCAGAAGAGGAGGATCGGGGCCACTCTGTGCAAAACCAACTGCATAGAGGAGTTATGACATGTTTGTTTAAAACTTACCTGTCCCAGGGTCCAGCGATGTCGGCAGCCAACGCCGATCACTCGCTCGACTCTCGGCAGCTGCCACCGCCATCCTAGGTTAGGGAATCAGGAAGTGAAGGGTTGCGGCTTTACTTCCTGGTACCCTACTGCGCATGCGCGTCATAACTGGTCCCCGCTATCTCCTGGGACCTCTGTGTTTCCCAGAAGACAGCGCGAAGGGACGGGAAGAGGCGTAGACTCCCGTGGGAGTCTACGCCAGGAAGTGGGTGCAAATCAGTGGCAGCTGGTGAAGTTTTAGGATGGGGGGGGCCAGGCCCCGCCCTTCCTTTTTGACCCCTCCCACTTGGTGAAAATGGGCATGGTCTCAGCAAAATAGTGGGCGTGGCTCTAAGGTGGTGTGGTTAGTGTCTGAGATGAACGAGGGATGGAGGGAGAGAGGGATGGAGGGACAACAGGCCCAGATCCTACACAACAATAGAAATATGTGTATTCTAGAAAGTTTAACAATCAGCAGATAAAGATACTCCAAACACCTGGTGTTAGCGCTTCAATTATCCCGGCACCATGGTTGTTATGGTGTCAGGATGATTGAAGCGCATTATTTCTATTATTACATTGTAATATAAAATGAAATCATTCAACTCACTATAATGCAGAATCAGTGGGAGCCCTGAGCATGTCACTAGCCACGTCGCCTGCCACCAGATGCCATCAGGTGTCCCCAGCGGAGTCCCTCCTCACATCAGGTGCCCCCAGCCAAGCCCCTCCTTACATGCAGCCTGTGTCACATAAAATGCAGCCTGTGTCCCACCAAATGCAGCAGCATGTGTCACCACCAAATTTCAGCAGCATGTGTCACCACCTATTGCAGCAGCATGCGTCACCGCCAAATTGCAGCAGCATGTGTCACCAAATTGCAGCAGCGTGTGTCACCAAATTGCAGCAGCGTGTGTCACCAAATTGCAGCAGAGTGTGTCACCAAATTGCAGCAGCGTGTGTCACCAAATTGCAGCTTGTGTCACCAAATTGCAGCATGTGTCACCAAATTGTAGCTTGCAGCATGTGTCACCAAATTACAGCGTGTGACACCAAATTAGAGCATGTGTCACCAAATTACAGCGTGTGTCACCAAATTACAGCGTGTGTCACCAAATTGCAGCATGTGTCACCAGATTGCAGCGTGTGTCACCAGATTGCAGCATTTGTCACCAGATTGCAGCGTGTGTCACCATGAAACCCCCCTCCCCGGTTACTTACCTTGCTGTGTGTTGTCCTCTCCAGCGGTGTCTCCTGGAGAGCTCCATTGTTCTCATACTTCCTGCTTCTCTCTCCTGTGCACAATTGGAGAGAAACAGGAAGTGACATCATACTCAGATGTCAATCAAACCGCCCGGCCATAGTAATAGATACTAGGGCCGGGCGGGAGCTACTCGGCGCTCTTAGAAAGCGCCGCAAAGCGGGCTAAACGCCGCAAATGGAGCGCCACGTATGCAATCTCGTGATTGGCGCTTCCCATAAGTGCACTGTGTCCGGCGTCGCACTGTATCCGGCGTCCGAACACAGTACACTTAAGGACCTTTTTGTGTATTTTTTTTTTTTACAGGGCCAGCTTTAAAAACATTTTTTATTTTTTTTGACATTTTTTTTTTTTTTGAGACTGCCTGGAGGGGGGGGGGGGGGGCGGCGCCCAGGCGCCCCCTATGGACGGGCCGCCACTGGTACAAATACCTGCCAAATGTGACACCGGAGGGGGGGAGGGTTCAGAAAAGCGGAAGTTCCATTTTTGTGTGAAACTCCGCTTTAAGCAGCAGCAGTGCAGTGCCTCATCCATAAAGAAGATTAGTATCTCAGTAATAATAGGGCAAGTGTCTGTGCCAGCCATGATATTGCACTGCTTCCCCTAAATTACACCTCATATGCCACCAGTGTTTCCAACCTACCAGATTAAAAATGTACTGGCACAGCCAAGTTTTTACTGGCATTTACAAAAGTTCCAAAATTACAGTTTTAAGTGCAAATTTCAGTATTTAGAATACAAACATGTACAATATGAAATTAGTAATGTGATTTAAAGAGGAGTTCCAGGCTTTTTTTTTTAATTAAAAGTCAGCAGCTACAAAAAGTTTAGCTGTTGACTTTTAATAAACCGACACTTACCTGTTCCACGGTCCAGCGATGCGGCCGCACCGAGCCCCGCTCCTCTCCCTCTCCTTGGCTCATCCATTGGAAATGTGGGCATCCGGCCGTGACAGTTTGCGGCTTCACGGCCGGGCGTGCACTGCGCATGCGCGAGTCGCGCTACGCTCTCCCAGTGGACAGGCAATCTTCTGGGACCTGTCATGTGTCCCAGAAGATTGCTGAGAGGGAGGGGCCGCCTAGGGGAAAGGAGGAGTCACCTAGGCGGCACGTGGGCAGAAGCTGGAAGTGGGACAGGAAGTCCCTCTCTAAAGTAGTCACCCACTCCCCCCCCAAAAAAATGACATGACAAATGTGGCATGAGAGGGGGAGGAGTGCTTAAAGCGGAACTTCCACTTTTGGGTGGAACTCCGCTTTATAGTAGAACTTTAGGCAAAACTTTTTTTTTCTAAATTTGGATAGAGTAAGGGGGAGTTATAACTCCTCCCAGATTTTTTTTTCGCCATCTGTGTCCCATTGTGGAGATTTCCCTTCACTTCCTGTCCCATAGCCAAACAGAAAGTGAGAGGAAATCCCTGCAAATTAAGGGAACTCCTTGGGGGCCCCCAGAATTAGTGTCCAGATTGGAAGATTTCCAATCTGGACACTGGAATCCACCTCCACTCTATCTAAAGCTAAAAAAAAAAAAAAGTTTTGCCTTTTAGTAACACTTTAACCACTTCAATACCGGGCACTTCCCCCCTTCCTGCTCAGGACAATTTTCAGCTTTCAGCGCTGTCACACTTTAAATGACAATTGCGCGGTCATACAACACTGTAACCAAATGAAATTTTTCTTCTCACAAATAGAGCTTTCTTTTGGTGGTATTTGATTACCTCTGCGGTTTTTGTTTTTTGCTAAACAAAATAAAATAAAATAAAAAATTTTGAAAAAAAAAAGTTTTTCTTAGTTTCTGTCATGAAATTTTGTTTTCTCCTTCACTGATGGGTGCTGATGAGGCCGCACTGATGGGCACCGATAAGGTGGCACTGATATGCAGAATTGATGGGCACTGATAGGCGGCACTGATATGCAGCACTGATGGGCACTGATAGGTGGAACTGATGGGCAATGACAGGCGGCACTGATGGGAACTGACCGGCGGCGTTGATGGGCACTGACCGGCAGTACTGATGGGCACTGATAGGTGGCACTGACAGATGGCACTGATGGACACTAATAGATGGCACTGATGGGCAGCACTGATGATAAGTTATGGACACTTGTTACTGCTGGGCTCTGTGATGGGCACTGAGAGACTTTATTGAGGGGACACTGCTGGCAGCTGTTGGACACTGATTGGCACATCTGATAGGGGCTGTGCTGATAATCAATGTGCTTATTATCAGCACAGACCCCTACTCTGACAGGGCCAGAGCCACCGACCGAGGAATTCCATTTAGACCCCTTTCACACTGGGGCTCTTTGCAGGCGCTACAGCTCTAAAAATAGCGCCTGCAAAGTGCCCTGAAAGAGCCGCTGCTGTCTCCAATGTGAGAGCCCCGAGGGCTTTCACACGAGTGCGCTGGCAGGATGCTAAAAAAAGTCCTTCCAGCAGCATCTTTGGAGGGGTGTGTATACCGCTCCTTCACCGATCCTGCCCATTGAAATGAATGGGGCAGCGCAGCTATACCACCGACATTGCGCTGCTGCAGCAGCGCTTTGCGGTGGTCTTAACCATTTCTTGGCCGCTAGTGGCCGAATACCGCGGCTGAAATTACAGTAAAGTGGCGCTAAAAATAGGTCTTGTTGACCCTAGATCTCATATTTAAGAGGTCCTGTCATGCTTTTTTCTATTACAAGGGATGTTTACATTCCTTGTAATAGGAATAAAAGTGACAAATTTTTTTTTTAAACTGTGTAAAAATAAATAAAATCATGTAGAATAAATAATAAAAATATACTTTTTTTAAAAAAAAAGCCCCCGTCCCGACGAGCTTGCACGCAGAAGCGAACGCATATGAAAACGATGGTCAAACCACAAATGTGAGGTATCGCCACGACTGGTAGAGCGAGGGCAATAATTCTAGCCCTAGACCTCCTCTGTAACGTAAAACATGCAACCTGTAGAATTTTTTAAACGTTGCCTATGGAGATTTTTGAGGGTAAAAGTTTGACGCCATTCCACGAGTGGGTGCAATTTTGAAGCGTGACATGTTGGGTATCAATTTACTTGGCGTAAAATTATATTTCACAATATAAAAAAAATTGGGCTAACTTTACTGTTGTCTTATTTTTTTATTCAAAAAAGTGATTTTTTTCCAAAAAAAGTGCGCTTATAAAACCGCTGTGCAAATACGCTGAAAAAAAAAAGTATTGCATTGACTGCCATTTTATTCTCTAGGGTGTTAGAAAAAAAAAAAAACAATATATAATGTTTGGGGGTTCTAAGTAATTTTCTAGCAAAAAAAACCTATTTTAAACATGTAAACACCTAAAATCCAAAACGAGGCTGGTCCTTAAGTGGTTAAAGTTTCCAATCGTTACTGCGCCATAGATTAACATAGCGGGCCAAGCTAGCTTGAATTTAGGGCCCTGTGGTAGCCGAACCATGGTGCCCAGGGACACCAAAATTGGTACAGGGATACTAGAGGACCCCCACGGGCCACACCCATTGTTTAGGGGCCAATGCTTCACTTTCGTGGGGACCTGTATGGGGGTACAATTTGCCCAACCACGGCGGGACAGAGGCATTGAAGAGCCCCGCTCTGCAGGTACTGTTAAATAGATAAGAGTCCAGAGATTCCTGGAGTACTCAGCGCTCCCTGTGCCATGATACTGCCCGAGGGCCACACACTCCCAAGTGGCCCCTGAAAAAGTTGACCAGAAAAATTCGGGCTAGCAACCCCAAAATGTTAGTGGTGGTAAAGGAGGACCTCCCCTAACGCTGGGCTAAATTTGGACCCCTGGACATGTTCAGGGCCTAAGCTGTGCCCACTCTAAAGCTTCCCATACTGCACCAAGCTAACCAAAAACCCAGAAGGGCTAGGGGCACCAAACTTGGTACAGGGATACTAGAGGCCCCCAGAGGTAGATCTCCCCTATTTCTGTACCAAATTTGGGACCCCAGACATTTGGGTAAAGTATTGCCTGACTGAGCAATTGCCAATTAAGGCTGGGTTCACACTCTTGCGATTTGGATGTGGATTTCTCCGCATCCAATTTGCATGTTAGGAGATTGTTACCGGCTCTCTATGTGCGTCTTTTGTTCTGTTTCAGCCCAAATTTTGGGCTGAAATTTGGACCTGAAACAGTGAACGGGGACTTACGGGATCCCTGCTGTGAGCCACTCCGGTGTGCAGTGTGAACTAGGACTGCAACTAATGATTATTTTCATAATCGATTCGTTGGCCGATTATTGTTTTGATTAATCGATTAATAACCTTAAAATAAAATAAAAAAGTGTGGCGTTTAATTTAGTTAATATGTAAAGTTTTAAAAAAAGGCAATTTATTCTTAAATATCTCTATGCAGCGGTAAATATAAATAACCAACTATATGGTTAGGGAGCAAAATATCTAATCCACTCTGAGAATAACAGACAGAAGAGATATACTGTATATACTATTAGAGGAGATATACTGTATAAACTGTTAGAGAAGAGATATACTGTACATACTATTAAAGGGTGAATCTGATAAATATTATCAGACTCAGAGATCAAATGTCTTCCTTCAAAAAAAAATTTCATTTTAAGAACGTTCGTTCGATTTTGTAATCGTTAGTGGGGTCAAGTCGACCTTCATTTTCAACCACAGTGACGGGAAAATTTGGAAATAGAAAACTTCTTGGTCAAAGGAATTTTCAGACAGTGTATGCGGTTTTTGTTTAGAAATTACATTCATTTTAAAAACAGAATGTTAAAAACAAGTGAAAATTTTAAACATTCTTTCATTCAGTGAATGTACAAAGATTTTTCGTCTGAATATTCTCGTCTGAAAATTTATACGTGTGGCCATAATAAGGCTCGCTACACACCTAGAAAGTTTGCTTTTGATCCGTTTCTGCAGTGCTTTTTGCTGTGCGTTTTTATTTTTGCACGCGGGATTTAGCGGCGATTTGCGTTTTTGCATTTTTTTGGGCCAATTTGTTGTTGGGCAGATTAAAAAAACACGAGTTGCTGCAAAAACGCATTAAATGCTTTTCTGCAGCTTCTCAATTGAAGTATATTGAACCAAAAAAGCACAATTTTTGCGTTAAAAAAAAGTCCCTGACCCTTTCCAAATACGCAGTGGCTGAAAAAAGCATAGATGTGAACGTGTCCAATGGGAAACCATGTTAATGAACTGCAGTGCACTACTGCAGAAAAGCACCAAAAACACAGATGTGAACCAGGTCTAAGACGTTTAGTAACATAATGGGGTTAAAAAAACAAAAATGAGCCCTTTATAGTACAAAAAAAAAATTCAAGTTAGACTTACCGGTAACTTGTTTTCCAGGAGTCTTTCAGGACAGCACATGAGAGAGTGGCTCCACCCACTAGGAAACAGAAAACACAAACTCCACCACATTTTAAAAGGAGGCTTCTCTCCACAGCTCATCAGTTGTAGTAGAGTACCTCCGGCCCAAGCTGGAACACATAATCATAATACGGTTAATTCACAGCACACATATATATATATATATATATATATATATATATATATATATATATATATATACACACACACACCTCCATATATGTATAAATATATATATATATAAACATAAAGGGCAGGTAGTTTGCTGTCCTGAAAGACTCCTGGAAAACAAGTTACCGGTAAGTCTAACTTGAATTTTCCCTTATCGTCTTTCAGGACAGCACATGAGAGGATAATCAAGACTTACCAACTAGGGAGGGACAACAGCCTGCAGGACCTTTCTGCCAAATGCCTCATCACCAGCTGACAGAAGATCCAGTCTATAGTGATGGACAAACGTACGATAACTTGACCACGTAGCCGCCTTACAAATCTGGTCTGGGGTGGCACCAGCTTTTTCTGCCCATGTAGTGGCTAGAGCTCTAGTAGAGTGTGCTCGTACTCCCTGAGGAGGAGACAAACCCGACTGGACATAAGCTTCTGAAATAGCCAATCTTAACCATCTGGCAATTGATCCCTCTGAAGCTTGCCTTCCTTTTCTGTTGCCAGAAAACAAAACAAATAAAGAGTCCGAAGACCTGAGGTCCTTTGTTTTTTCTAAGTAATGTAAGAAAGTTCTTCTTAGATCTAATTTATGAAATAATTCCTCCTTACTTCCTCAAGGATCTGAACAAAAAGTTGGCAAGATGATTTCCTGCGACCTGTTATGGACTGATGCCACCTTAGGTAAAAACCCCAGATCTGTTCTAAGCACAATCCTGTCTGGGAAAATCAACATAAAGGGCTCTTTAACTGAAAGAGCATGATGTTCTCCAATTCTTCTCGCAGTCGTAACTGCAACTAAGAATTCCGTCTTCAGAGTTAAATTCTTTAAAGAGATTGACTGTAACGGTTCAAAAGGATCTTTTGTGAGTACTTGTAAGACCACTGTCTAGTCCTAATTTGGAAAGTGTTTAGTGGGAACTGGTCTGGACCTAGTAAGTGACCTAAAGAATCTTGTAACCAAAGGAACTGAGGAAATAGGTTGATCCAGGTATACTCCTAGGGCAGCCACTTGTACTTTAAGAGTGCTAATTGCCAGCCCTTTGTCCATCCCATTCTGCAGAAATTCCAGAACCGACGCAATGTTTTCTAAATTTTGGTTTGCCGAACGAAACCAAGAGTTATAGACTTTCCAAACTTTAGCGTAGATATCTCTAGTCACTTTCTGTCAGAGAAATAACAGAAACTTTGTTTGTCAATACCGGCATTTCCCTGTACGCCTGCGTGGCAGAATGGCGAATCGGCGTATGTGGGTACGCGATTCAGCGGACCGCGTCACGGCGTAATGGCACACATAGACGTGAGAGTCAGCGGGCCGCGACACGGCGAAACGGCGTACGTACGTACACATCTTAGCCGCACACAAGGGTTCCCCTATTAGCCCTATAAAAGGCAGCCCAGCTCTCTGGCTTATTGCTGGTTTGTCATTTCAGCTCCTGTGTTCCTGTGCCTTGTTCTGCTATTGACTCCTGCCTATTGTGACCCGGATTGACTTGACCACCCTTGAACTTCTCCTGCACCTTGACCTCGGCTTGCTTAACGGATTCCTCTTCAGTCTGGTCCAGTATTTGACCCCCGGCTTCTCTTTAAAGACTTTGCTACTGCCTGCTCCAGTGTTTGACCCCGGCCTGTCTTGGACTCTCCCATTTGATTGATTCCTGTGTATGACCTTGGCTTGTTTAAACAGACTTCCTTCCTACCGGCTTGCTGTGTTTGACCCCCTGGCTTCTCTACATACTTTGTTCCAGTTGTCTACTTCAGGACCAAGGTGTCGGAGCCCCAGTCTGCTTCCTCTGCCGATCACCGTCCGGGTGTACCCTGCACAGACTTACTACCAGACAGAAGTTCTACACGCAAGCCCCTACTAGTGCCTGGCGACCCGTGCCTCTCTGTGCCCGATACCCCCTGTGCCACCTCCAGGGGTATAGCGCACTCAGCTGCAAGGGGAGCTGCTCTCAGCATCTCGGCCCTGGTGAGTACCCTGACAGTACAAACCAGCCATGTCAGAGGCCGACAGAGCTGGTTCTCCCCTTGAGGCACTCTGCCAGCAGGTGACAGCTCTTACTCAGGCTGTCCAAAGACTCCAAGATGGCTACTTTCAAATTGAGGGCCGTCTCCAGCACCTGATGTCTGCTCCAGCTCCTTCGGATACAGCCTCAGCCAGCGGGGTGGCCTCTCCCCAAGATCAAGTCACCCCAGCACCTTCAGTTGTAATGACTCTCCCTGAACCCAAAGTCCCCACTCCGGAACGATTTTCTGGAAACCGGAAGAAATTTAGAGCTTTCAAAAATGCTTGCCTATTATATCTAGCTCTTCAACCCAGGACTTTCCATTCAGAATCTGTAAAAGTGGGATTTAATATTTCCCTATTATCTGAAGAACCACAATCTTGGGCTCATAATCTTCTTGAACAGAAGAGTTCTTTATTAGACTCAGTTGAAACTTTCTTTACCGCTATGGCTCAGTTATATGATGACCCGCAACGCACAGCTACTGCTGAATCCATTCTGCACACCCTTACCCAAGGGAAAAGACCAGTAGAGGACTACACCGTGGAATTTCGCAAATGGTCTGGAGACACCACCTGGAACGAGGCCGCCCTTAAATACCAATACCGTCAGGGTCTCTCCGAGACACTTAAAGATGAATTAGCACGAGTGGATACCACTGACTCTCTGGAAGATCTGATTCAACTCGCCACTAAGCTCGACAGACGCCTGCGGGAGCGCCGTTCTGAATGCTTCCAGTCTTCCCGGCCTACCTGGATGTTACCCCGGGTTCCTCCAGTTCCTGTGCCTGTCGCGGGTCCCTCAGCTTCTACTGACAGTGAGCCCATGCAACTGGGACTGGTCCGGTCCCCACTCACTCCTGACGAGAAATTGCGACGGCGTCAAGCCAATCTTTGCCTCTACTGCGGAGAAGCTGGCCATTTCCTACGTAACTGCCCTGTGAGACCCAGTAAGTACCGCCTACGGCATGATACGAACTTTCAAGTTGCTGATTCAACCCAATCTCACCTTATCCTACCGGTCTCATTACAGGTGGAGGAAGAGGAAATTCGGCTGCTGGCTATCGTTGACTCCGGAGCATGCACCTGTTTCCTGGATGCATCCCTTGCCCAAAATCTGCACATCCCTCTTCAAGACAAGAAACCACTCCTTCAGATCTACCTGGCAGACGGGTCTCTACCCAACTCAGGACCTATCACTCAAGAAACCAAGCCCATTCTTGTCTCCACAGACTCTGGTCATCAGGAATTTCTTTGCTTCAACATCATCAACTCACCCATGTTTCCCATTATCTTGGGGTTACCGTGGCTAATGGCACACGACCCTCAGATCCTTTGGAGTAAAAAAGAAATTCTCTTCTCTTCAGCATACTGTTCCCAGCATTGTTTTGTGCCAACCTCCAATAAGACTGTCTCCTGTTTGTCCATACAACCAGTGCCAGATACGCTTACGCATGTCCCTGCAGCATATCACGAATTCCTGGACGTTTTTGACAAAAAAAAGGCAGATAGTTTACCACCTCATCGGCATTATGATTGCCCCATCGATCTGTTGCCCGGCTCCGAGATTCCATTTGGCCGAATTTTCCCCTTGTCGGAGACCGAGTTGGAAGCTCTCCGCCTCTACATTGATGAAAACCTTGAAAAAGGATTAATTCGTCCTTCTTCCTCCCCAGCCGGGGCTGGTATCTTTTTTGTTGAGAAAAAGGACGGATCTCTCAGGCCATGCATAGACTATAGAGAGCTTAATAAAATCACCATCAAAAATCGATACCCACTTCCCCTCATTCCTGAACTGTTTCAGCGGTTTCGATCTGCCCAAATATTTACCAAATTGGACTTACGAGGGGCATACAATCTTGTTCGGATACGTGCTGGGGACGAATGGAAGACAGCTTTCAGGTCCAGATTCAGTCACTTTGAGTATCTGGTGATGCCCTTTGGGCTCTGCAACGCCCCAGCTACGTTCCAGCATCTAGTCAATGATATTTTCCGGGAATTCCTAGATAACTTTGTCATTGTCTATCTTGATATTTTAATTTTCTCTACCACTATAGAATTACATCGAGACCATGTCAAGAAAGTCCTCTCAGTCCTCAGAAAGCACAGCCTGTTCTTAAAGGGAGAAAAGTGTGAATTTGAAAAGACTACCATCCAGTTCCTTGGTTTCATCATCACTACTGAAGGGGTAGCCATGGATCCACAAAAAGTTAAAGCCATCCAGGAGTGGCCGGCCCCCTCAGACAAAAAAGGAGTCCAGCAATTTATTGGCTTTGCCAATTTTTATCGCAGGTTTATTAGGGGGTTCTCCTCAATTATCTCTCCCATCACTCAGTTAACCCACCAACAAGTCAAATTCCGATGGTCCCAGGAAGCTCAAGATGCCTTTGCCAAACTAAAGAATCTGTTCACGTCAGCTCCCATACTTCAGCATCCGGATCCCACTCTACCTTATGTACTTGAAGTTGATGCCTCGGAATCCGCCACAGGAGCCATCTTGTCCCAGAGAAGTGGTATCAAAGCACTTCTCCATCCAGTAGCCTTTGCCTCCCGCAAACTAAGTCCTCCAGAGAGAAATTATAATGTTGGTGATCGGGAATTATTAGCCATAAAGACTGCCCTTGAGGAATGGAGATACTTACTGGAGGGTGCGTCCCAGCCTATCATGATCTTCATGGACCACAAGAACCTGGAGTATCTCCGAACAGCCAAACGTCTTAGGCCCCGACAAGCCCGGTGGGCATTATTCTTCTCCAGGTTCAATTTCCATATCTCCTATCGACCTGGTTCAAAAAATGGGAAGGCGGACGCACTCTTCCGTATGTTTCCAGAGGCCAATGATTCAACAGAACCTGAAACCATCCTATCCTCTCACAATTTTCTTCATCTCATGCAACCTAACCTTCAATCTGCTATTGAACAGGCCTCTAGTCAATGCACGGAATCCGAGATATCCTCCTTAGAAAAAAGAGATGGTTTGCTGTGGGCCCAGGACAAGGTTTTCGTCCCCTCCTATGTAAGGCTTAGAATTTTACAGACTTTCCATGACCACAAAATGGCAGGACATTTCGGAGTACGGAAGACTTCTGAATTAGTTCACCGCTCTTTCTGGTGGCCGGGTTGGAGGCAGGACTGTAAAAAAGTATGTTCAATCCTGCATTACCTGCCAACGCAGCAAAGGGTCAAACACTAAAGTTTGGGGCCTCCTTAGACCCCTGTCTATCCCTGAAAGACCTTGGAGTGAGGTTTCTCTGGACTTCATTGTTGATCTACCTCCCTCTGAAAATTTTTCCACCATTTTAGTAGTGGTTGACCGCCTCTCAAAGATGGCACACTTTCTGCCCATGATTGGTACTCCTTCTGCTTTGGCTACAGCAAATGTTTTTATTAAAGAAATAATAAGACTCCATGGTGTTCCCCACAACATCACCTCTGATAGAGGAATTCAATTTACCTCAAGATTCTGGAAAGACCTTTGTAAATCCCTGGAAATCAAAACCTCTTTTTCTTCAGCATACCATCCCCAAAGCAACGGCCAAACAGAAAGGACGAATCAGACCTTGGAGCAATATCTCCGTTGTTTCTGCTCTAGCTCTCAGGATAATTGGTCCACTCTTCTCCCCTGTGCGGAGTACGCCTATAATAATGCCACACATTCTGCCACCAATCAGACGCCTTTTTGGGCCCACTATGGGTTCCACCCATCTTTTCTGCCAGACTCCATCCCAGAAGTCACAACCCCTGCAGTTCAAGATCGAGTAAACCTCATCCAATCAAATTTTTTACAGATCCAAAAGGCCATGAAAGAAGCTCAAGACGGCTATAAGGAATATTACAACAAAGGGAGAAGAAACAATCCGGAATTTAGGATTGGAGATAAGGTTTGGCTATCTGCTGTCAATCTTAGATTACCCTGTCCCTCACGCAAACTTGGCCCAAAATTCATTGGTCCTTTTGAAGTAAAGAGGGTAATTAATCCTGTGGCCTTCGAACTAACCTTACCCAGTACCCTTAGAATCCATCCGGTGTTCCACGCATCCCTACTAAAACCAGTAGTCCCCAATTCTTTCTCAGGAAGGGAGGAACCTCCACCTCCACCAGTGGAGGTAGAGGGTGAAGAAGAATTTGAGGTGGAAGCAATTATGGACTGTAGAAAGAGGGGTAGGCAGACTCAGTATCTGGTGAAATGGAAAGGGTACCCACCGGAAGATAACTCCTGGGAACCTGCCGGTAATATACATGCACCTCGTTTGGTTCAGAATTTCCACAGACGACACCCAGGGATATTAGCCAGGTTGGGCATCCGGAGGCTGCCCCTCGGGGGGGGGGGGGGCACTGTCAGAGAAATAACAGAAACTTTGTTTGCCAATACCGGCATTTCCTTGTACGCCTGCGTGGCAGAATGGCGAATCGGCGTATGCGGGTACGCGATTCAGCGGACCGCGTCACGGCGTAATGGCACACATAGACGTGAGAGTCAGCGGGCCGCGACACAGCGAAACGGCGTACGTACGTACGCATCTTAGCCGCACACGTGGGTTCCCCTATTAGCCCTATAAAAGGCAGCCCAGCTCTCTGGCTTATTGCTGGTTTGTCATTTCAGTTCCTGTGTTCCTGTGCCTTGTTCTGCTATTGACTCCTGCCTATTGTGACCCGGATTGCCTTGACCACCCTTGAACTTCTCCTGCACCTTGACCTCGGCTTGCTTAACGGATTCCTCTTCAGTCTGGTCCAGTGTTTGACCCCCGGCTTCTCTTTAAAGACTTTGCTACTGCCTGCTCCAGTGTTTGACCCCGGCCTGTCTTGGACTCTCCCATTTGATTGATTCCTGTGTATGACCTTGGCTTGTTTAAACGGACTTCCTTCCTACCGGCTTGCTGTGTTTGACCCCCTGGCTTCACTACATACTTTGTTCCAGTTGTCTACTTCAGGACCAAGGTGTCGGAGCCCCAGTCTGCTTCCTCTGCCGATCACCGTCCGGGTGTACCCTGCACAGACTTACTACCAGACGGAAGTTCTACACGCAAGCCCCTACTAGTGCCTGGCGACCCGTGCCTCTCTCTGCCCGATACCCCCTGTGCCACCTCCAGGGGTATAGCGCACTCAGCTGCAAGGGGAGCCGCTCTCAGCATCTCGGCCCTGGTGAGTACCCTGACACTTTCTTTCTACTAGCAAGTAAAGTGGATACTAGAGGCTCTGACAAACCCTTGTTTTTTAACAGCTGCTCCTCAGATACCAAGCAGTGAGACTTAGTCTGGCTATATCCGGATGATACACTGGACCTTGAAGTAGTAAGTCCTGTCTGAGGGGGAGTTGCCAGAATGGCTTGACTGACATTTGTAGGATGGAGGAAAACCAGGCCCTTTTTGGCCAGTACGGGGTGACCAAGATTACTGACACCTTCTCCTTTTGTATCTTCCTCAATACCAAAGGAATTAGCTGAAAAGGGGGGAAGGCATAACCCAGCTGAAACTTCCAAGGATGTGCCAGGGTATCTATCCCCATCGATCCGTTGTCTCCGTGCAGAGAGAAGAACTGAGGGAGCTGAGCATTTTCTCTTGATGCGAACAGATCCACCTGCGGGAAACCCCACGTCTGGGTGACTAGAGTGAATATTTCTGGATTCAGACTCCACTCTGCCTCCTTAATTTTTTTCTGCTCAAGAAGTCTGCTACTCCATTTAGCGTGCCCTTGAGATGTACTGCTGACAGGGAAAGTAACACACAAATTGTCCCAAACAGAGGGGGACCAAAAGAAAAGCGGGGCTCATGAGAGTGGCAATCTAAGTGGGTATGTTGAATTACAATTAAATGTTTATTATGAGTACACAATAAGAAAACATGGTGATATATACAGCAACATAACCAAAAAGTAACCCTGCCCTGATAAAATTGATCAATGCCTGGATTGATCAAAAACAAGAACCACAGACATGGGGAACATGTAACATATAAGGACTTACAAAACAAAACAAAAACGTCCGGACGTCTTGGCTATTGATGTCTGCGCAAACCAACAATGAGGAGTATACAGCAATGCTGAGTAAGTTTTGCTGAGCAGACATCAATTCCCCCGGGGGAGGGGCGGCTCAGGGTGAGGTGTGTAGGGATATGGGGTGCAAGGAGGGGATGGGGGGAGTGGGGGAAGAAGACGGGAAGGAACCAGGGAGAGGGTAGTAAGCCGTGGAAAGGGATGCAAAAATGAGTCCTATAATAGGACATCAATACATTCTGTTGATAGAGACGTATCGGCCTTGTATGTGTAGTTAGTGGATCGCGGTAACCAGGGTCCGGGGTAGTATACAGCTATCCTATGCAGTTGTCCGGTATGGTATGAGTGTATATACAGTACCGTGCTGTGATGGAAACAGGCGATGATTAACGTGGGCAAAAATGCATGAACAGGTGGCTGTGTACGTTACCACTCCCGGGTCCCATCTGGGAATCCTTGGGTATCTCCGGATGGCAGTAGCCCCTGTATGCTGCACTGCTCCACTTGCCGCTGTATACGATGCCGGACACTGTCCCAAAAAGAGATTATCCGCGAGCCGCGAGCATGAAGGTGCTGCTCATGTATATGGATGGCCGGCCATACAGATGCATCTGTTACCTTTCGAGCGGTTGTTCTGAGCGTGGAGCGGAACACCCTCTCAATAGGTGAGCCGGCTAGCCCCAACGGGGGATGACAGCGGGCGTGACGTCCGGGCGGAGTGACGTCAACGCGTTTCACAAAACAAACGTGTGTAGCTTCATCTGGACGTACAGGTGGCGTGTGAGGGCTCCTTCTTATTGTTATCCCTCCCTCATACACGCCCACCCGGCTAATTTCAGTGAAGGAGGTTCAGTGACAGGGAAAGTAGATGCCTCTCTGCCCATTCTAGGATCTCTGAAGATAGCAATAGAAGAGTCCCGCTCCTCGTACCCCCTTGTTTATTCAGGTATGCCACCGTGGTGGCATTGTCTGACAGTATTTGCACATGGGACCCCTGAAGGTTTGGAGAGAAGGCAACCAAGGCTAGAGCAACTGCTTTTAACTCCCTCCAATTTGATGACCTTCCTGCTTCTACTTGGGACCAAACTCCCTGAGCTATGTCTTGACCCCAGTGGGCTCCCCATCCCCAACTGCTGGCGTCTGTCGTTATCCTTCTCTCTGTTGGGAAGGACCAGAGTAAACCCCTTGACAGCACTGCTTGATCTCTCCACCACCAAAGGGTCCTTTTTACCCTGGTGGGAAGTTTTACCTTTGAGTCTAAAGTTTCTGGACTGTGATTCTAGATTCTTAAGAGAAAATTCTGAAGGGGTCTGAAATGGAGTCTTGCCCATTGAATGGCCGGCATAGTTGAGGTCAAGGTTCCCAGTACTGACATAATTCTTCTGACTGATACCTCCAGGTTCGTCTGAAGGCTGGATACTGCATGCAATACCTTTACTTTCTTCTCTTCCGGAAGAAAGATTTTTTGATCTACCGAGTCTATCAGATACCCCAGAAATTGGACTCTTTGTGCTGGATTGAAATTTGATTTTAGGATGTTTACAATCCAACCTAAGGCCTCCAGATGATTGCGAGCCTTGATCAAGTCCACCTGTAACTTTTCCTTGGAAGGGGCAAAGAAAAGGAGGTCGTCCAGGTAAGGGACGACCGCAATCCCTTGTAGCCAGAGGGGAGCTAGGGCTTCCGCCATAATTTTGGTAAATATTCGAGGGGCGGAAGACAGACCAAACGGGAGGGCCCTGAATTGAAGATGCAGAACCTCCCTCCCCATATTTACTGCCAGCTTCAGGCATCTCTGAGACTGAGCGGCTATAGGTACATGCAGGTATACATCCCTTAAGTCGATTGATGCCATAAAGCATCCCTTGACTAAGAGATTTCTTACCGAAAAGATGGAGTCCATGCGGAATCGTCTGTATTGGTCTGACCTGTTTAACGGTTTTAAATTGAGGATGAGCCGAAAGCTTCCTGACGGTTTCTTTATTAGAAAGATATGGAAATAGAACCCCTGGTAATCTTCCTCCGGAGGTACCTGAACCACAACACCCTGTTTTATCAGATCCCCTAACAGGTTCTTCATGGCTAGGGCTTTTGTTGTGTCTTTTGGCAGATTTGTTACACAGTACCTCTCTGGAGGGAGGTCCAACAGCTCTATCTTGTATCCCTGGGCTATCAAGTCCAAAATAAAAGGGTTTTTCGTTATGTTTGCCCAAAGAGGAAGGAATTTTTGAAGCCTTCCACCCACAGGCACCACCAAGTCATTGTGTTTTATTGGCCGGCGTAGGAGGATTGAAAAGGACATTCCCTCTGCCTTTTCCTCTTTGCGCCGACCAATTCTTTCTTTTTTTGGGGGCCTGTTACCCTTTTCCTGATTTTTTTTTAGGTCGAAAAAAACGCCTAACCGGCGTTTTTTTCTTTTTTATAGGAAAGGATTTCTTCTTATCAGCTATTCTATCTAAAATAGACTCTAGCTCAGGACCAAATAACAGATCTCCCAAAAATGGAACTCCACATAATTTATTTTTAGAAGCTGTGTCCCCAAGCCATGTTTTCAGCCATAAAGCTCTCCTAGCTGAAATGGTCAGGGCCCCTGATCTAGCTGACATTCTTATTGATTCTGCAGAGGCGTCAGAAATATATGCTACAGCTGCTGTAAGGGTTGAGAAGGAATCTAGAATCTCCTGTTTGGGTGAATCCGCTATAATATGTGCTCTTAGCTGATTCAGCCAGAACTCCATATTTCTGGAGACACAGGTTGTAGCCATAGCCGGCTTAAGATTCCCCATAATGGACTGCCAGGCCTTTTTAAGTTGTTGATGCGCCCTCTTATCCATAGGATCCTTCAGAATACCCATGTCCTCAAATGCCAAATCTGTTGACCTGGACACTTGGGAAAAAGCTGCATCCAACTTCGGGAACGTTATTCCAAAGTGACTCAGGATTATCATTAAATGGGAAACGCCTCGTGTGAGCTCTTGGGGAAAAAGGGTTTTCTCTCTGGGTCAGCCCATTCTTTCTTAATGGTCTCCGATATTACCGAATGTGCAGAAAAAGTGCGACCTGTTGCTTCACTAAGCCCTTCATACATTCGATCGTGCAGCGATAATTCTCTTTTTTCTTCCTCCATTCCCAATGTTGCATATATTGCTTTCAACAGACTACTTGCTCCAAGGACAGCTTGTATCTTGAAGGTGCATCTGCCTCTTCCTCCTCTTCTCCAGAGTGTGAGGGGGAATGCCCCTTTGGGTAGGCGGGCCAGCCTCAGCCTCTACCGTTGGGGTTAAGTGTGAGTCCTGAGAGGGGTCTGAGGTAGTTGCCTGACTTAATGCTGGTGTTACAAGAGAAGAGCGAAAAGCCTGTATAGTAGCATCTAGCTCTTCCTTAACTGATGTGATTATGTCGCTGCACGCAGAAGCAGCCTTTTCCTTGACTAAGGAGTCAATGCAAATTTGGCATAAAGTCTTCTTCCAACCCTCTAGTAACTTTGTTTTACATGAGGGGCATCTCTTTTTAATAGCTGGTTCAGAGCTCTTAGCCTGCCAGAAAAGAATGACAAAAGAGAAAACACCAGCATCTAATTAAGCCAAAGCTTCCTCCTAACGGACTCACCACAGGTAGAACAGCAGTTAACCCCCTGTGCCCAGACAGGCCCCAGCCACCAAAGGGGGAAAAAAACATTTGTGAGAGAGGCACCATAGTAACCAGGATAGTTCCTCATACCCTCTTACCTGGGCCTTGCTGGTGCCTGTGCCTGTCCCACATGCGGCTGCCACAGAATCCATAGTGGTGCTGCTTCTATCGGTGGCTTGCAAACGCCGGTTCCAGAGTCCAAAAACGCTGTTGCGCCGGACCGGAACCGGAACATAGGCACCAGGACCGCTCCTCCCTTCTTCCCCTGCTCCATCTCCGCCGGAAATTGCGATGCGCCCGTTCCTAGTGCCGCCCCCTTGCCGGATACCTCACTTCTGGCTGACCGAGTCTCTACTCTGCCTCTACCAAGATGGCGGCGGCCTGTAGCGGCATCATGCAGTTTTAAAAAAGGCCCGCGAACGGCTGCCGCCGCCTAAGGAGCGGCTCCAGGAACAGTCCTGCTCTCTTCTGAGCAAAAAAGGGGAAAAAGGAGCCCACTTACCAGCAACCCTGTGGCACGGTGTGGGAGGAACGAACTCTCTGGAGGAAAAATAGGTATGGTGGGGTAGGCAGCCTGGCCTCTTAGGACAGCACCATAAGAGACCCTGGCCCCTACTAGGTGTTCTCTTGCCGGAGGGAACACAAAAACTGATGAGCTGTGGAGAGAAGCCTCCTTTTAAAATGTGGTGGAGTTTGTGTTTCTTGTTTCCTAGTGGGTGGAGCCACTCTCTCATGTGCTGTCCTGAAAGACGATAAGGGAAAAAGCAGATAATCACTACTGTAAGGGGTTCATTTTTTTACTGTACAACTGTGAAAGTAACATCTACAGTAGTGATTATTTGCTCTTTTTGTACTATAAAGGGCTCGTTTTAGTTTTTTTTAACCCCATTATGTTACTAATCGATTATAAAAATAGTAATCGATGAATTTCATAAACGATTAGTTGTCGATTAATCGATTAGTTATTTCAGCCCTAGTGTGAACACAGCCTAAGGCTACTTTCACGCTGAGGCGCTTGCACCTTGAAAGAGCCTCTTCTTTCACACATGAGCGGTGCCCTGGCAGGATGGTAAAAAAAGTCCCGCTAGCCGCATCTTTGAGGAGCTGTAGGAGTGGTATATACACCGCTCCTACAGCGCCCCAACCCATTGAAATCAATGGGCAGTGCCGCCAGCAAAGCTCTTTTTTGGCCACTAGCGGGGGTTAAAAGCGCCCTGCTAGTGGCCGAATAGTGCTGCAAAAACGACGGTAAAGCACTGCTAAAAATAGTGGCGCTTTACCGCCAACTCCCCTCAGCGCCCCAATGTGAAAGTAGCACAGTGCTGGATAGCAAAAAAATACTATGGTCATAAAGAGGGTAAAACCTTCCGGAGGTCAAAAACAAAAACAGAAATAAGCAACAAGACAAGAGTATGAGCAAAAATAAGCACTGACCATTTTATTGATGTTAAAATATATCATTTTTAAACTTTTAAAAACAATGAATTTTATTCAAAAAATGTGCCATGAAAACAAAAATAAAAGTGAATAAATACGTGACACATAAGCTCATACAGCAAGACTCAAGCTATACAACAATAGTTCATTTAAGTATTTAATCACAATGTTTACCAAAAAAAGTGGGCACCAATATCCCTAACAAAGAATAGCTAAGATGAGGAAAGGAAGGGTGGGCCAGGTCAGCTTGATCGGAAAGCCATTTCTGCTGACAGATGATACAAGATTGGAAAAATGTAAAAGGTGAGCTGCATAAAGAATTGGAATATACGTTTCCAATCCAAAACGTACACGGCCAATCACGGGTGGATGAGAAAATTGCAGATCTGCATGGCGACAGCCAAAACAGATGGGTGAAGCTGAAAAATAAAAGAAAATCAAAAAAAAAAAAAAAAAAATCGAAGAGTCAGAAACTGACAAATTTAGAAATACATTGTAACATAACTTTTTAACTTTGGTTAACTAAAAAATGGGTGGGCCAGCTATTTAAATTTCCATTTAGCAATGGCTGGGTTCACATGGAGAATGCAGCAGCTCACAGCAGGAGTCCGGTGCGTCTCCATTCACTGTTTCAGGTCCGATTTCAGCTCGAAATTTTTTGCTGAATGCAGACCTGAAACTGATCAAAAGATGCACAGGACTCCTGTGCAATTCGCACCGGAGCCGCTGCAGAGATGTGTGAACCGACTCCATAGAGATCCAGACACAAGCTAATGCTATGTGCATTGGATGCGGGGAAACCCTCATCCAATTCGCAATAGTGTGAACCCGGTCACAAAGTTTGTAAAAAATAGTTTCATCAAAAAATAATAAGTACGCTGAGGAGTGAGGAAACCTACTTACTTCAAACCACTAAAAATTAGGAATTACCCCGACCGCTGGCTACACAGACGGATAGATCACTACCCCCCAGACTGACACCCCCCATAACAAACTACTGACACCTCACACTGACTCCTGTCCAACTGAAACACCAGACTGAGCCCCTGCCACTAATACACGTCACCCCCAACTAATGACAATGATAACTGCTACCGGTTTCCTTTTTTTACCCTCTATGGCAGTTGGGGGGGTTAAATTTGTGTCCTCCCACAATAGTACTAAAGCAGGCCGTGAAATTCTGTATCCCCTCTTATAATAATACAGGCCATGAAATTCTGTATCCCCTCTTATATTACAGGCCATGAAATTCTGTATCCCTCTTATAATATTACAGGCCATGAAATTCTGTATCCCTCATAATATTACAGGCCATGAAATTCTGTATCCCTCATAATATTACAGGCCATGAAATTCTGTATCCCTCATAATATTACAGGCCATGAAATTCTGTACCTCTCTTATATTACAGGCAATGAAATCCAGCATCCCCTCTAATATTACAGGCCGTGAAACTCTGCACCCCTCTTATAATATTACAGGCCATGAAATTTTGTATCCCCTCTTATATTACAGGCAATGAAATTCTGTATCCCCTCTTATAATATTACAGGCCGTGAAATTCTGTATCCCCTCTTATAATATTACAGGCCATGAAATTCAGCATCCCCTCTTATAATATTACAGGCCATGAAATTCTGTATCCCTTCTTATAATATTACAGGCCATGAAATTCAGCATCCCCTCTTATATTACAGGCCATGAAATTTTGTACCCCTCTTATAATATTACAGGCCATGAAATTCAGCATCCTTCTTATAATATTACAGGCCATGAAACTCTGTACCCCTCTTATAATATTACAGGCCATGAAATTCTGTCTCCGATCCAGCCTGTGCCCCCTGTGCCATGCAGCCTGTGCCAAACATTGTGTGCAGCCTGTGGCCCTATGTGCCATGCAGCCTGTGCCCCCCCCCCCGTGTGATATTCATTGTGTGCCCCCTGTGACATGCAGCCTGTTTTGTCTGTGCCCCCCCCATGACATCCATTGTGTGCCCCCTGTGCCATGCAGCCTGTGTCTGTGCCCCCCTGTGCCATGCAGCCTGTGTCTGTGCCCCCCTGTGACATCCACCGTGTGCCCCCTGTGCCATGGAGCCTGTGTTGTCTGTGCCCCCCGTGACATCCATTGTGTGCCCCCTGTGCCATGCAGCCTGTGTTGTCTGTGCCCCCCCGTCACATCCATCATGTGCCCCCTGTGCCATCAAGACTGTGTTGCCTGTGCCATGCAGCCTGTGTTTAATTTAAATATTAAAAGTACACTGAGTGAGGAAACCTACTTACTCCAAACCAAAAAATAATTAGAAATTTCCCCCCACCGCTGGCTACACACATGGACAGATCACCCCCCCCAGACTGACAACCCACAAAACAAAATACTGACACCTCAAACTGACCCCCGTCCAACTGAAACACCAGACTGAGCCACCGCCACTAATACACGTCACCCCCTAAATAAAGACAATGATAACTGCTTGCTAGCGGTTTGCTTTTCGACCTCTATGGCAGTCGGTGGGTTAAAATTGTGTCCTTCCACAATAGTAATAATGCAGACTGTGAAATTGTGTATACCCTCTTCTAATAATGCAGGCCGTGAAAATAGGTATCCCCCCTCTAATAATGCAGGCCGTGAAAATAGGTATCCCCCCTCTAATAATGCAGGTTGTGAAAATAGGTATCCCCCCTCTAATAATGAGAGCCGCCTGTGCCTCCCTGTGACATTCAGCCAGCCTGTGCCAACCATCATGTGTCCCCGTGCCATGCAGTTTGTGGCCCCCCTGTGATATCCAGCTAGCCTGCGGCAACCATCGTGTGCCTCCTGTGACATGCAGCCTGTGGCCCCCATGACACCCCAGCCAGTGTAGCCTGTGACCCCTGTACCATCCAGCCAGCCTGTGGCAACCATCGTGTGCCCCCTGTGACATGCAGCCCCCCGTGACATCAAGACTGGCCCCCCTGTGACATCCAGTCTGTGGCCCCCCCTGTGACATGCAGAGTGCCCCTCCCCCTGAGCCTGTGACCCCTCGTCGTGTCCCCCACTGTCAATCAGATGTAGCCGAGGTGTCTCGCTGTGTCTTCATGATGCAGCCGATCCATCAGCGTGTGAGGAGTTAACATAACTCAGCTGTGTTCGTCGGCAGTAGCTCTGCGCTCGGTTTCTTTTGTCTAAAACCGGCACATGCGCAGTAGAGGCAAGGGATACCGAATTTCATGTGATACTGCATTTATTGCTACAACGGCCGCTCGGAGGACACACAAGTCCCGCCGACTCGCTCTCCTCACAGAACAGGATTACATCGTTTTTCCCCGCACGAAATTCCAGTCATGACGGCGTTCCCGCCCCCCTAGCGTGTCAGACCAACAGCTCCGCCTACTGAGCGGCTGACAGAACACCTCCCCCTGTCACGTGTCTACACCCATGTGACACGTCCCCTCCCGGCTACCGTCCTGTGGTTGCCGCGGTGACCAGCTGGGCTGGCTCCGGGCCCGGTAACGAAGTCATGGGCCTCAGTACCGGGAACAGGAACATGACAGCCACGACGGACGTCCCGGGCTCAGCTCAGGGCTGCGGCAATGGAGCTTTCATGGACAGTTTCGGGATCTTTCTGCAGGGCCTGCTTGCTGTGATGGCCTTCAGCATCCTGATGTGTGAGTATAGTCAGTGTGTGTTTTACACTGTACTGGGCAGGGATGGACAGCTCCTCCTCAGTGTGCTGACTAGAAAGTTTCCATGTTGAGTAGATAGAACCTTCATGCTGTATGTGGAAGAAGTCAGCCTGTGTTTTCAGATACTTCACCAAGTTAAAGCGGAACTCCGGATACTGAATAGTTCATAAAGAACTGGCCTTTGACCAGCCCTGTGATGGCCGACCCTCCAGTCCTATATCTGTGCCATAGCACAACTCCCATGTCATCACGTACCCTGTTTCCCTGAAAATAAGACCTAGCGTGATTGCCGGTGATGGCTGCAATATAAGCCCTACCCCACAAATAAGTCCTAGTTAAGGTCCTTGTAGGTCTTATTTTCAGGGTAGGGCTTATATTGCAGGCATCACTGACAATCACACTAGCCCTTATTTTCGGGGAAACAGGGTAGAATGGCGGACTATCTGTGAGCGCTGGTTCTGTCTTGTATCCGGTGACATTGACCAAAAAAGGGTCAAGGAAAGTGGCTTCGGGGACCAGATTTCACGGCTGGAACCAGTGAGGAGGAAGATTTTGTTGATTTTGTAAGATTTACTTGTCAAGCTGTCCATACTTTATACAATCTGACCAAAATATGAGGCCAACGGAAACAATCTATTAAATGTGTATTTAATGCGGCAGGCGGTGGCTGATAATAGCTCTAAAGGAGATTGTACCATCAGATTGTATATTGTGGATCAGATCGTCCACTAGAGTCCAAATGTTTTTTACCTTCATGCATTCCTTGCATTAGGGTAAAAACGTAGCGCTATTTGTTGTGCTGCTCCCTAAACAGTCACCAGACTCCTCCGCTGATCCAACGTGGTCTGCAGCCGCACTGATTCCGCTTCCTAGTCTCACAGGAGACTCTGAAGAGCAGTGGGAGCCATAGGCGAGGCAAATCCTGTGAGGAGGAAGCTGGGGACATGGCCGAGTTGTGCTATGGATGGACACAGCCTGATTTCAGCAGCAGGGATGGAGCAGGAAGAGAGAAAGAGAGCGGCGCGGCAGCCGCTGACACAGCCCAGCACATTGCAGTAAAGTTAGGGGAACCTTGGCTGCCCCCAGGGTGGATTTGATTTAAATCGATTCAATTTAAATCACTAGTAAAAAGACTTGATTTAAATCAACTCTATTTAAATCATAGTTTTTAAAGAGCAACTGTCATCTCTGTCCTGCAGCTGCTCCTCCTCTGTCCCGCTGTTGACTGTTCACTTTAATGGGACGGCTGGTGATGTGGCAGTGACACAACAAGGTGAGGGACATGGCAGCAGCAGGAGAGTGGATGCCCGTTAACAGGCACTGCCATGATGGATCTGAGATGACAGGTGCTCTTTAATTGTAAGGACTTATTCTTGCTGGTATTTAGAATCTTTAATATTTGCAAACAAAATGAAGGTTTCCTATTTTAGAATAATAAGTTATCAGGTTAGTAAAACAGCGATATCAGAACCAATTCAACCATACAGTTTATAGTGTACATGAATGTGCAAAACAATGAGATAAAGGAATATTCCTGAACTGTGGTTTATCTCGTGGTTACTGTGATGTTGTGTGAGTGCATCAATGCAGTGCATGTTATCTCAGCTTGCAGAGCTTGGATTCATTGAATGAGTTTACCAAAAAATGTAAATATTGCAGAATATGCAGCCTCATGCTGCATAACTAAGCTCCATTTCATTCTGAATAAACTAAATTATTAATGTATCTTAAATAGAAAACTATCTTTAGATTTTTTTACTCCAAATTAATTTTATTAAAATTAAATTTGATAAAAATCAGATAAAAAAAAAAAAAAAAATCGATTCATATCCACCCTGGTTGTCGCCCTCCCTCGTGCTATTGCTGGAGCAGGCTGAGGGAGGAGATGGCCTGGCTTGGGGATGTGGGGGCTCCGGAGTCCGTGGTTTCCTGGTATCAGAACGCAGGAACGGAGCTGCAGTTCATGCCCTTCGGATAATCGGAGTTAGGTGGCTGAGGAAGGGGGAGAGCTCATTGCCGCATCCACCATCCCTCCTTTACTAAGGTGTGTGTGCTCCGTGTCTGCTACAGAGAGAACTACCTGAGCTCTGATGTCTGGGGAGGATTAGGAGATGTAATGTTGGAAGGTTCCATCTGCGGCTGCTGTTGTGAAGGAAGGAGCTCCTCTCCAAGTTAAGATCTGATGTGGGGGAGAGGAGTGCCACTATCTGATTCATACCATCTGGGGGATGAGAAGATGACTGGCAGGTGCTGGCACCTTTTTCTGCCTGATGTTCTGTGCCAAGGGGGGCAGCTCCACCTGCACCTTTCTCTGGCCACGCTTGCACACCTGCGATCTCCTCTTCGCTCATTCTCTCTGCCATGGCATGGATTAAATCGTATTATGGGGGTTCAGGGCTGGACCAGCTCACCTGAGTAGAGGAGCAGGATTGCAGTATGACGGGGGGCCCCAGAGCCTGCGATCTGCAGAAGGTCCTGTACTGAGCAGATTCGATTGCCGACAGGTGCGTGCCGGGGTTAGCACTCCTACTTGGTTCCATTTGAGGTATTGCACACACCTGGAGCAGCGGATCCCTTTTTCGTGCTTCAACCAGTGCCACCTGTCAGTGCTAATCAGTATTTCCAATCAGTGTCACCTGTCAGTGCCAGTCAGTGCTAATAAGTGTTTCCAATCGGGGCCACCTGTCAGTGCCCATAAATGCTTCCAATCAGTGCCGCCTAATATCAGTGCCAGCCAATGCCACCCATCAGTGCCAATCAGTGTTTCTAATCAGTGTACTGTACTGAGGACATCAAGTGTGTGGTAGAGTGACGGGAGCAAGCAGGGGGAGTGGAGTGGAGTGGGAGTGGGTGAGTTTATGAGATGAAGGGGGGGAAAAAAAAAAAGAAATAGCCGCAAAAATCGGCATCATATATCGGCCATTGTCCACCCCGATTTTCTAAATATTGGCATCTGCCAGAGAAACGCCCATATCGGTCGACCTCCAATCACCATGTCCTTGACTAGATGCATGTCTGATCTAGGGATCTCGCAAGGAGCTCGCTGTACTAACTACCTGATGTTAGTACAGCAATCTCCCCACTGAGCTATTGTGCTCTGACAGGGGGGTGGCCCCCCGCCAAAACACACTGGTCAGCACTCTTAGCCATTGGCTGAAAGCGCTGATCAGATGCCGATTAACAGTCCTTTTTAGGTCATGCCCCTCCAACAGAAGCCGGCTTTTGGCTACATAACAGAAGGGGTTCTGCTGTTAAAATAAAGCTTTGTTAGTTTAAAAAGAAAAAAAAACTGTCTCCTAAATTTAAAGCAAATTTGTCAAGCCCTGCTGTAGGGGCACCCAGAAGAGGGTAGGAGTAGACAACACCTGCTGGGGACCTGAGAAGAGAATTAGAGCTGCTCTGTGCAAAACCACGGCACAGAGCAAGTAAGTATAACATGTTTGTTATTAACCACTTCAGCCCCGGAAGATTTGGCTGCTCAATGATCAATGAATTTACGTCGTCCCCCCCCCCCCCCCCCACACGAATAGAGCTTTCTTTTGGTGGTATTTGATCACCTCTTATTGTTTACTTTTTGCTATAATAAATATCCCAAATTATTTAAAAAACAAAAACAAATCTTTTCCTTAGTTTAGACTGATACGTATTCTTCTTCTACGTGTTTTTAGTAAAGAAAATCCCAATAAGCGTATATTGATTGGTTTGCGCAAAAGTTATAGCGTCTACAAAATAGGGGATAGATTTATGGCATTTTTATTATTATTTTTATTTATTTTATACTAGTAATGGAGACGATCATTTTTATCGAGACTGCAATATTGCCGGGGACAAATGGGACACTTTTGACACATTTTTGGGACCAGTGACACTTATACAGCGATCAGTGCTATAAAAATGCACTGATTACTGTATAAATGACACTGGCAGGGAAGGGGTTTACACTAGGGGGCGATCAAGGGGTTAACGGTGTTCCCTAGGTGTGTTCTAACTGTAGGGGGGATGGGACTGACTAGGGGAGGAGAGAGATCGGTGGTCTCACTTTGTATGAACACACAATCTCTCTCCTCTCCCCTGAGAGGACTGGGATTTCTGTGTGTCACAAGCAATCGCGGGTGCCCGTCATCGCGCCGGACACTTGCATCGCACCGACGTATAGCTACGATAGCTCACGCAGGGGAGTCAACCTGCTGCAGTGTAACTGCGGTGGCTGGTCCGGAAGCGGTTAAAAAAAATTCTCTACAATCACTTTAAACTGGTTGTAAAGCCTTAAGGTTTTTCACCTTAATGCATTCTATAAATTAAGGTGAAAACTTTCTGTGCTGCAGCTGCCCCCCCCCCCCCCCTTTCTTACCTGATCCAAATCCACTCCAGCCACTGTCGCTCTCCTCGGACAGATTGATAGTAGCGGAAGCCATTGTGGTGCTGTCAATCAAATCCAGCGAGACAGGGGTGGGGCCGAGTCCCGATATCTGTGTCAATGTATGCAGCAGGTGGAGTCGGAAGCGCCCCCGCTTGGGTGCCTCCATGGATAGCGGCTTTCTGTGGGGACCCTGATGAAGAGGAGGGGCCTGGAGCAATGACGTTGGACCCCAGTAGAAGAGGATCGGGGCTGCTCTGTGTCAGTATAAGCATGTTTGTTGTTTTTATTTAAAAAAAAAATGTAAAAATTGAGGGTTTACAACCCTTTGCATTCGCATTGCATATTAGCACATTATGAGACATACCTGTCCTAATAAGCTCTCCGGTGCTGTGCTGGAACCGATCCTGTGGGTTCGTATCTTTGGACACTTTAACAAGCAGGCCGTGATGACATCATTTGCACATAAAAGTCACATGCGTTTTGATGCATAGGCAACAGGGATCAACAAGTCTTAAGCTGGGTACAAACGATTGGATAATTGGCTTGTTCGGCAAGAACTGGTCGACATTCAGTGTGTACAGCTGCCTGTCTGACAGAAGCTGGTCTCACAGCTGGCTTCTGTCTAACGGTGGTGCTGGAAGACCAGCAACTGAGGGGCTGTAAATACTTATCAGTGTGATCTGGCTGAGGGGGTAGTCCCCCCAGTCAGAATACAATAGCACGCTGGGGGAGGGTTATAACACATGTAAGGTTGAATTTTTTTTTTTTTTTTTTGGTCATCTTTGTTCCATTGTGGTCATTTTCCTTAATTTCCTGTCCCATAGCCACAACAGGAAATGAGAAAATCCCTCTAAACTGAGAGAGACCCTGGTTGCCACCTGGGTCATAAGAACTAGTGTCCCCATTGGAAGATATCAGGATTTTCTTTTACTTTCACTTTCGGCGATAATGATAAAACAGGTCAATCTCCCTAACGGGCACAGACAGCAGTAAAAAACCTAATAGGTGTTCTAATCCCTCCTCACGCTATCCCAAAAAAAAAAAAGTTTTTTATATTAGTTAGTAGTTATATTTGAAATTAATTGATGCTTTTAAAGTTTACACTTGCCTTGATTAGGAACATGCGTTAAAGCGCCTACCGCTGTAACATGCATTTTTTTTTTTTGTGTGTGTTTTTGAGGCTTTTGTGATGTGTTTTTTTTTTTTTGAAGTATTAAAAAAAAAAAAAAAAAAATAAATGAATCCTGTTTTCTTAAAGCATGAATAACAGCACCGTACTTGTGCTGTTTAATTTGGCCCCCTGTATCACTTTACCTGGCTTATCCTGTGTAGTGCTGCACTCCCTCCTATAAACCGCAGTTTATCATGGATGCAAAGCCCTGACACTGTGGTCAGTTTACGTGCCTCCGTCATCCACTCTCTCCTCTGTCCTCCTCTGTGCTCTCCCCCCTCCCTCCCTGCCTGTCAGATACATGTCCATGCCGGCCCTCTCCCCTCCTGCTGCTGAAATTACAGTTGTGATTTTTTTTTTTTTTTTTTTTTTTTTACACCATTCTCTGTTAATCAATGTAAAGTGCTCCAGTGTCTGTGTTTTTATAAAAAAAAAAAATGCAGCCATATACCTGTTTACAGAGCGCTGATTGGCACTCACATGACCTGCCTCCTCCTCTCCTCCTGACTGATGTCAGCGGGGAATCCTCGGTAAACAGGTATATAGCTGCATTTTTTTTTTTTTTTTTTTATTCTTATTTTTTTATTAAAAACGCAGAGACTGGAGCACTTTACAATAATAAACAGAGAGGATGGTGTGCATTGTGCATAGTGGGTTAACAACCACTTTAATGAAACTTGGCAAATGCCCTGTGTGTGTTGGTTTTGTTTAAAGGGGCTCACCCGATCTCCAGCTCATTAGTACCTCTGCTCAGCCCATCCCCAGGGGTTTAAGGCTTTATCCACCATGCAGGCTCTGCCTCCGTGTTTCGGAGAGGCAGAGCACCGCACGGAGCTCCGGATGACATAATTGGAGATCAATTCAGCTGACTCACAGCATTGGTGCAGCATTGTGAACGTCCGAATCACGATGCATTGATGTTGCAATTATATTCAACACCCCTAAATATAAAAGACATCTATGGGGGCTTTAGCGATGCTTTGAAACACCGAGAAAGTGACATGGCATATTGCTTCGGAAGCAAAGCTAAGCAAACTCCACAGTGTACAGGACTGTAAGGCAACCATTTTATTTATTGATCACTGCTTTGATTGGCATTCAGAGTCCTTTAACCTCTTTACACCGGCCACACACATATATGGGGCCTCTCTGCATGAGGGCTTTCACGCAGAGCGGCCGCATATAATGGAATGGTTACCGGAAAGTTCCAGATGAATACTATCTATCGGGAGCTTTATGTTCATGTGACCGCTAATTACACCGGTCACATGACCTGAATACCAGCCTCCTGGAAGCGGTCAGCGGGAAGCGGTTAAAACTGAGGGTCAAATGACACATTTTGAAGCAAGTGTACTTATCTGAAAACAAATCCCCCCCAGCAATGCAAAGTAATCGCTGGAGGCAGTGTCCATCTTCACCCGTCTTCCTTCCGGGTCCGCAACTCCAGCTGTGTAACTGGCCGGAGCTGTGATGACGCCACTCCCACACATGCGCGGGGGAGCCGTCATTCACGGCACAGGTATCTGAAGGTATGGCATGGGTGGCTGTTCCTTCAGAGCACATGCGCCGATGCCGTCATTGACTGCATGTAATGTAAATATTTAGGAGATATTCACAGTACCTTTAAAACTCAAAGGCATACTTTGTACTTATAGGTAAGCCTTATTATAGGCTTACCTATAAGTACAAAGTATGCCTTTGAGTTTACTTCCTCTTTAAACCTGCCAGATGTGACGTCTGCAACAGACACTCCCTGTATGTATACAGATGAACTGGAAATGGCTGCTGATGACATCTTTCTGGGTCACTTGTTCGTTTCCCAGTAGATCCTGGGATTTCTCATACCTCCAAAGCAAAGCTAAAGCCCCGTACACACGATCCGAAAATCGTACGAAAAATGACGCATTCGAATCGATCGTACGGTAATCGGATCGTTAGTACAGAGCTTTCGAGAGCCGATCAGGACAGTTCATCCGATATTATTCTATCGGACATGCACGGAAATTTTTTCGTACGATGCCAGATGGTATGATTTTCGTTTCATCAGTACACCTATCGTTCGAAAATGCAATACAAATGCATTACAACACATGACATCACTTCCGAATTTTTATGCTGTCGTAGGGGAATTTTCGGGACTTTAGTAAACTCATCAGATTCGACGTGAGATCAGCATGCAAAAAAAAAAACGGCCGATCATTCGTCCGATAATCGGATCGTGTGTACGGGGCTTTACTCTGAATAAGGGCCCCTCAACCGCTACATGGATTTCTATGGGAGGTTTTAGGATGTGGCAAAGCACAATGAAAGTGACATGGGGTATAAATTTTGAAGCATAGCAGGGCAAAGCAACATAAACTCACCTGTGTGTACAGGATTGTAACCAGTTTATTAAGTGGGAGGTGCTTTGCTTGACATTCAGAATGCTTTAAAAATGCAGCTTTACTGCACATTTTGAAGCAAGGGTAAAGTGACACTAAACTCACATTTTTTTAATAAAATAAATACATTATGAATAACAGTAACTAGAATGTACTTTCTCGCTTTTCTTTTTTGTTTCATCTTTCAAATGCAAGCTTTTTTCTGCTGTTCTCAGACTTCCTGTTCTAGGGTGGCTACATTCTCAATGCCACCCTCCACCTTGTCGAGATTGACTACACATCTATCTGTAGACACATTCAGCTCTATGGGACTTGTAGCACACACAGAGTGGTGCATGTGAACAGAAGTACCAGCACTGCTCGTTCTAGTCTAGTAGCAGTGAGGTGCATCAATGGGGGATAGGTAGCATGCACAGGACAAAAGTAGTCTAAAAACTATGGTAAAAGACTTTTTAACCACTTGCTTACCGGGCACTTAAACCCCCCTCCTATCCAGACCAATTTTCAGCTTTCAGCGCTGACGCACTTTGAATGACAATTGCGCGGTCATACAACACTGTACCCATATCATCTTTTTCCAACAAATAGGGCTTTCTTTTGGTGGCATTTGATCACCTTTTGTGGTTTTTATTTTTTGTTAAAAAACAATGTAAAAAGACCGAAATTTAAAAAAAAAAAAAAAATTTTTAAAAAAGGTAATTTTTCTCCTTCATTGATATACACTGATGAGGCGGCACTGATGGGCACCGATAGGTGGCAGTGATGGGCACTGATGGGTGGCAATAATGGGCACTGATCTGGTACACTGATAGGCAGCACTGCTAGATGGCACTGATTGGCACCACTGGTGGGCATTGATAGGTGGCACTGGTGGGCATTGATAGGTGGCACTGTGGGCACTGTCAGGTGGCAATGTCAGGTGGCACTGGCAGGGGGTACTAGTGGCACAATTGAGGCAGAATTGCCTCTTCCTCTTCGGGACCGATGTCCCTTGCTGATGAGCTGGTGATCATTCACAGAGCTTTTGTTTTGATCATGTGATCAGCTGTCATTGGCTGACAGCTGATCACATGATAAGGGTCCAGGCCGGCCCCTTACTCGGATCGGTGATCACCCGAGTCTCAGTGACTCAGTGATCACAGCGCGCTCCACGTGTGCCCTGTAGGGCGCGCGCAGGGCACGTGCACAGGGGAGGCCGTCATATGATGGCCTCCCGGGAATTCAGGTCCGAGCTGTAGCCGTCATTCGGCTATAGCGCGGATGTCAACTGGTTAAAGGGGGAAAAAAAAAAACAGAGCCATGGTATACTTGGATATCTTAGAATGACTGATGTAAGGAAAATTGAGAGTTTAGTGTCCCTTCAACAGGACATAGTTTAGATTCAGTGTGCTTTTTTATAAAAAATTTTAAGCACAAAAGTCATAAGATATTTAGGGGACGTCTTATATTAAATCTAGTTGATACTGTTGCATGTAGGAAGCCTTGTTTGCATATTGCATGTTCCAGTATGTAGTTTTCCCATCACTATTGTCTTGGTATGTGTACATGGTTATGCACAGCTGTGCGTATCATTTCCCTCAGGCAAAGGCATACTACTTAAGCCTCTTACACACGAAAATGCGAAATTCAGAAGAGGATTGTCGTTTGACAGTCTTTTGTCCGAAATTCTTACCGTTAGTACACTCCTTTCGACAATTGTTTTCCAATTTCGGACAACAAATGTTGGATGACAGGCTAGTAAATTTTTGGCGAACGGCGGCTCCACGTCTGATTTTCGGATGGTCGTGAAGGATCATGGAATAATAATGAAGCAAAGCATGTAGTTATGCCAAAAGTATTTCAAAAGACATTTGTTTTATACGATCTGAAAATCACGAATCAACGCTCACCAAACTTCTACTAAAATGAAATTAGCAGAGGGGGTCCAAAGGGTGGCGCTTGATAAATGAACTTCCTTCCTATACTCTCATTGTACGTCACTATGTTCGTGTTGGTCAAACGACAATTTGCAGATAGTATGCTAGACAAAATCCTGCACACGCCCTTTTGACAAAAATCAGATGCTCGGTCGTCCAACAATCGGACCGTGTATACGAGGCTTTAGGCTGGCCATACATGGTCGATATAACAGATAATATAGGGCGCATTAATAGTGCAATATATTGAATGTGAACCTATTGATTTTAACATATATTAAAGTGTTCCAGTGCATAAGTAATAAATATCCTGTGTTTGCAATAAAGTGAATTTAGTGAAACATATCAAATGTCCTCAAATGATTATGAAAAACAAACAAAATTCTTCTTAGTAGATCCATTCACCACATAATAAAGTGCACATGCTTTCTTATTCGTGCTTTACCCGAAGTGGTATATCAAAGCGCTCACCAGACAGTAGTGGCCACAGAGTGACCCTCAGACATGGAAAAAAACTATATAGAAAGAATTTTCTTTTGAAATTCTGAAATTTTGTGCTTTTTGTGATCCGATGGTGCCACCATTTTCGAAGTTTGACCAACCAAGGCCTCAATTTCACCTTCTGTTGCTACAGGATAGAATTTTCCTGGCTGGTAATCTTCTTTTTTTTTCCAGGAATTTTCTTTTCTTACACATGCGCATTTCTTTTTTGATTACATTTCTCGCACGATTCTCCCATCATTGATTATAAAATCGTTTGTTTTTCAAAAAAATTCCAACTTGCCTGATTACTTAAATTCGATTGCCGCACGAAAATCAGCTGTTACTGCAGCCCACTAATGGTGCGAAATTCGAACGAAAATTCTTAGAAAAGATTTTCTAAAGAAAACTCTTTCGAAATTGGACCCATGTATGTCCTGCTTTAGTGTATTCCCATGGAGGGGTGGTGTTTTTCCAATATGTGGCTCTTATTCACTGTATGTTAACAAATCCCACAATATTTGCTGCATAATGGTTTTTAGCTTTCCAAAAAGAGAAAAAAAAATACCTTTTAAAAGGCCAACATAATCCAAAAACTGATATACTGGTGTTTATAATTCCCATCAGTCTTTTTTAATCTCTCTCTTCCATTCTTCACTCTTGAGGCTTTTTGCTACTTTTACTCAGTTTGGACTTCCTACTTTATTTATTCTGTTTTAATATGGAGACCACTTTGGTGGAATAACATAATTTTGGCTTTCAAATGACCGCAGTGACTGGTCTCATTACATATAGGAAGCCAGCATACAAATTGGCTTGCCAGCAACTGGCTGGTATGATACAAGGTCATAAATTGTTGCTGGGCAGTTGGTGTTGTAGAAGCATTGCTTTATATATATATTTTTTCTGACGTAACCTATAGCTTAAATACTGAAAATTACCTAAATTAAAGTAAAATCCAGTTGCTTTCTATAGAGTGGTGAATAGATACAACTCCTGTCATTTATTACCGTATTTATCGGCGTATAACACGCACATACATTTTAAGAGGGAAGTTTCAGAAAAAAAAACTTAAATTTTTAATAAGGAACTTTGAAGCAAAATAAGAGTCAGTGCCCATCTGCAGCCTCACCATTGCCATCAATGCAGCCTGATCAATGCCCAATTGCAGCCTCACAAGTGCCATCAATGCAGCCTCATTAGTCCACATCAATGCAGCCCCACCATTGCCATCAATGCAGCAGCCTCGCCACTGCCATTAATGCAGCAGCCTCGCCACTGCCATAAATGCAGCAGCCTCGCCACTGCCATCAATGCAGCAGCCTCGCCACTGCCATCAATGCAGCAGCCTCGCCACTGCCATCAATGCAGCAGCCTCGCCACTGCCATCAATGCAGCAGCCTCGCCACTGCCATCAGTGCAGCCTGATCGACGCCCATCTGCAGCCTATTGGGGACAGGGAGGAGGTGGGACGAGCGCCAACAGATTACATATAGTGAGAATCTCCTATGATAGACAGAACAGTGGTCCAATGGCGGCCCAGGAGGCGGGACTTTCTATTACAGAGGCCGCAAAGTAAACAGGAGATTCTCACTGTATGTAATCTGATGACGCTCGTCCCGCCCCCCTCCCTGTCCCCTCCGAGGCAGCTAAAATTGAAGTATTGGCGTATAACACGCTATTTGCACCCCATTTTCATGGTGAAAAAGTGAGTGTTATACGCCAATAAATGCAATAATTATTCCCCAGTTGCATTTACTGTCCTGGTGGGAGGAGACCAGATGTCAAAGGTTAAAAGTAGGTCCTTCTGACATCCTCCTCAGTTATGCTTCCTTCGTCCGAAAAAGTCACATTTTGGAACGTATAGTGGAGATTCTACCTCTCCCATGCTGCCAGGCTTTGTATCACCATTTCTAGGCTAGGGTTTGTTAGAGTCCTCTTTTTCTGATGTCTTCTTCCTATCCTCCAAACCCCTCCTCTGTACGGGTAGGTCTGGTTGTGCCTGGAGATGTTTGACCCCTGGAAAAGCTCACTCCTTTACTGGTGTCTCATCCCTGTCTGATTAGTAGTGGCGGCCCCAGACTTACATTCCTGACTGCATTAAAATTAGAAGAAAAGAGGTTTAACCTTAAACTACGTAGAGGGTTCTTTACTGTAAGAGCGGCAAGGATGTGGAATTCCCTTCTACAGGCGGTGTTCTCAGCGGGGGCATTGATAGTTTCAAGAAAATATTAGATAAGCACCTGAACGACCGCGACATACAGGGATATATAATGTAATACTGACATATAATCACACACATAGGTTGGACCTGATGAACTTGTGTCTTTTTTCGACCTCACCTACTATGTAACTATGTAACTAGGGCAGGTGGTGCACACATTGTGTTTGTTTTGGAAGGAGAAACACTTCCTCCTTCTTAGGTTGTGACCGAATGATGGTGGGGCTTGCGCTCCAAAGCAGTGAATGAAGGGGGATGGCAGGGGTCCTCCAGTGTCATTTTGATTTAAGAACACCATTTTCTAAAATGGAGCAGTGCTGTGACCTAATGAAACCTGTTGGGTTTACCATGGCTTAGATGGAGACAGGTGCTACCAGCATCAGCTCTGCACAGGTAAGCCTGTCTTGTTACCTGTGTTAATTGCTTGTCTTTGCTGTGTCTTTTTCTCCCCCGCTGACAGGGCCTATCTGGTGCACAGGGGGTGCCTTGGTGTTGGACCTTCCTATGTGTATTTTTTTTGGGCACTGTGAAATGATTTTGTTTGCAGTGTTGCTGTGCGGCACTTTTGATATTTGGCATCTCTTAGTTTAGTTACCTGAACCGAGGCAAAGCTCCCAAGAAACAAAGCGGTTCTACTCCTAAACAGAAATGTACTGTGTTCACAGAATTGGGAAGTTCCTTGTCCAATTCTGCCGATTGTTGTAACTTGATATCGGCTGTGAAAGAAGACTTCTCTTTCCAGTCTTTTAGATCTCAGTTGACTGGCCTTATGCTGGCCATACACTATATAAAAAATTGGCCGAAATTCGGTCATTTAGACAGTTTGTTCGTTTTTCGGCCAGCTAATGGGCACAAAATCGATAATCGTTGGGATGTTTTTGAGTCGAAAAAACGAAGGACAAGTTTGGAAATATTCTGCCAAACGAACTGGTAAATTGAAAGGTTAATGTGTTTCCCATCCGAACTGTCTGCACTAGGTATATGTAAAAAAAAAAAAATGAACAAAAAATGCTTTCGTTTATGTCCACTGAAAGATTTATCGGTCATTACATGATGGCACTATTGTTTGCGCTCACGGCCGAATGTTCGTTTTTAGAAAATGGGTTCAGCTGATTTTTTATTTTTTTTTTGTATAGTGTATGGGCAGCATTAATCTCCCTGCACTACCTTAACTAGTGCCTGTCTCCTGTTACCTCTGTGTCTGCAGTTAGGGACACCCCCTCTTAAAGCGGAGTTCCACCCAAAATTGCAACTTCCACTCATCTGTCTCCTCCCCTCCCCCTCCGGTGCCACATTTGGCACCTCACGGGGGGAGCGGGTACCTGTTTTTGACAGGTACCCTGTCCCCACTTCCGCCGGACCTCGCCGCGGCAAGCTACGTCAGAGGTCCAACTCCCTCCTCTTCTCTCCTCCTTCCCCCCGCCGCCAGGCCAGTAAGAGAGCGCAGCCGCGCTGCGCCAATGCGCAGTAGGGATCCGACCGTGAAGCCGCAATGCTTCACTGCCAGGTTCCCTTACCGGCAATGAGTCGGCGGCAGCACCCAACAGCTGATGGAAACATCAGTTGCGGTGCCGACATCGCTGGAGTCCAGGACAGGTAAGTGTCCTAATATTAAAAGAGTAGCTGCTGGCTTTTAATTTTTGAAGGGGCGGGCGGAACTTCACTTTAAGGTGGACCTGGAGAGTTTGCACAGCGACCATGCTATTTCCCAGGCGGATCTCCCTGGCTAGGAGGAATTGGTGAAAGATGATACTTCCGGACCCTCCAAGTTAAAATTGACCCTGTAGATGTGGAGAATTTGCTAAATGCAATTTATTCTATTCAGGAAGAAGAAAAAGCGCAGTTTCTTTTGCATGATCACATGTATTAGGATCTCCAGTAAAAGAAATCCTAAACTTCATTAGGAAATAGATCCTAATCATAAGAGCCATTCTTTGCATCAAGATTGAATGGATCTAGAATGCTTATGGAACAAAAACCCCTCCTTGAGACGCACCCTTTTACAAGGTGTCTAAAAATGTGCATCTTGCATTTGAAGATATAGGCATGTGGCCAGGAATCTTCCATTTTGGCTCTCTCAATTGAAATTTAACCCAGAAGCAGACGCCCTAGAGAAAAAATGGGCGATTCTTTCCCTATGATTTTTAAGGCCGTGGGCTTTAAAGCTGTGGCCTCTACAGAATCTGTAGGATGTCTGCCAGATCCTCTGTCTTGATTAATTTGTTCAATAGGGCCTGGTGGCCTAAGACTTGGTCACAGACTCAGCACCTAAACTTGACCCTTTTTTACATCTCCTGTTTGAGCTTAAATTGGAAAACTGAAACTTTTTTCCAAGGCCCAAGATTGCAGTCTAAGAATGTTTTCAGGTAAAAGAAGCCTAAGAATCATTGGTCAGGCCAGAACAAAAAGTGGGGGAACTATTTGAAACTTCTGAACAGCCTGACCATGTCCCAATGATATTCTTATTGCTGGCGATTCTTTGCACCGTAAGAACAATCATAGCAGCAGTTCAGCTGCTTGATCATACTTACAGGTACTGGGAGGGGACGTTCCTCCCATTACTTCTACCGGCTCACCCGTGCGATCGGTGAGCCACAGAACGAATCGGTCGCGGCCGGAAATTGAGCATAGAGATTTCTGGTGAACAGATGGTCCCCAGTCATCTCTATGACCCTCGGAGGCCCGGGCATGATATTATGACGTCACGTTCAGGCCGGCGGAAGTAAACAATGCCAGGGACGTGGCTGCAAAGGCCGAGACAGTTTATTTTTTTTCCTTGATCTCGGTCTTTCAAGCCTGAAGGAGAGATGTGGGGTCTTATAGACCCCACATCTCTCCAAAAAGAGGACCTGTCACGCACTATTCCTATTACAAGGGACATTTACATTCCTTGTAATGGGAATAAAAGTGATCAAAAAAAAAGTAAAATAAAGAATACAATTTTTTTTTTTAAGCGCTCCGGTCCCCGCGTTCTCGCGCACAGAAGTGAACGCATACGTAAGTCGTGCCCACATATGTTAACGGCGTTCAAATCACACATGTGAGGTATCGCTGTGTGTGTTAAAGAAAAAGCAACAATTCTAGCCCAAGACCTCTTCTGTAACTCTAAACAGGTAACCTGTAAAAAAAAATTAAAGTGGAGATTTTTAAGTACCAAAGTTTGGCGACATTTCACAAGTGTGCGCAATTTTAAAGTGTGGCAAGTTAGGTATCTATTTACTCTGAGTGACATCATTGTTCACTTTGGGCTAACTGTACTGTTTTTTGTTTGTTTGTTTGTTTTTGTTTGTTTCATGAATTAAAAAACAAAAACAGTTTTTGTTCCCCAAAAAAAAGCGTTTGAAAAATTGCTACACAAATACCGGGTGACATAAAAAGTTGCAACGACCGCCATTTTATTCCCTAGGGTCTCTGGTAAAAAACATATATAATGTTTGGGGGTTCTGAATAATTTTCTTGAAAAATGATTTTTACATGTAGGAGCGAAGTGCCAGAATTGGCCCGGATGGGAAGTGGTTAAAGGTCCAACATCTCTCATTGGTGCTGGCATCTTTTACCCGGACTCTTCTGAGTGCCGGGCTGCAGCCGTCTTCATTGGCTGGTACCGGGTAATGTCACTCTTTCACCTGCGCAGGAATTCAATCATCCCAGCATACATGATCTGTTACAGAATGTAAACTGAGCTGCTTTTTATTTTGCTGTGTCTGGTTAGAAAGAGTTCACTTTGATTCTTGTACCAAAAAGTGAAAACGAAATACCATCATAGTTATCCCCTAGAACAAGTGTCCCCATTGTAAATTTTTTCCTCACCTTCTGTTTGGTTAGTAACTGTTATATTTTGCATTTCCCATCACTTTATGTCCAATGAAAGTGAATCTCCCCAACACCAACACAGATGGCCCAAAAACCCAACAAGGTTTTAGCCCTTTCACCCTCTATCGAAAACTTACAGTTTTAGCTTTAGATATACTTAAAACGAAACCTGTCAGGAAGACTCATGCTACAGTACTTAGAGTGCCTGAACTGGAACAAATGCCTGTATGCACAAGCTGCTTTAAAACTGGTAAAATGTTTGTTAATCCAAGGAGTCGAGTGTCAAGATTCACCATTCATTATAAATAAACCCATAGGGCACTTTCACACTGAGGCGTGGGGGTGTCTGCGGTAAAGCGCCGCTAGTTTTAGCGGCACTTAACCGTTGTTTTAGCTGCGCTTTTCGGCCGTTAGCGGGGCGCTTTTAACCACCGCTAGCGGCCGAATGAAGTGTTAAAGGCCCCCGCTGTCGTGGCGCTTTGCCCTCGGGCTCTCACACTGGAGTGACAGGCGTTTTGCAGGTGCTATTTTTAGCGCTATAGCGCCTGTAAAGTGCCTCAGAGTGAAAGTAACCATAGTCTTTTCTGCAAAGGTTTGGAAAGCCAATTTGATTACTAGATTTGTTGCACCTGCACCAACCACAGCTGTCATACTGTCAGTCAGCTCTCTGATGCTTTGCAAATATATATATAGCTTGGAAGTTTTCCCATTTAGGCTACGTTCACACTGGTCCGACAAACGCTCCAACATTGGGAGCTCATGTCGCATGACGTGTGAAACTTAATGTTTCCCTATGGGAGCCGTCCTAACTGGTCCGAAACAAGTCGTTCCGACTTTAGAAATGCTCCCTGTACTACTTTGGGCCGACTTTTATCCTACTTCAGCCCATTGACTATCATTGAAGTTGGATCAAAGTCTCGCATGATCCGACTTCGGCATGCGACTTGTGCTCAGATGATCTTGAGGAGGAACTCCGCGCCAAATTTTAAATAAAAAAACCGGCATGGGTTCCCCCTCCAAGAGCATACCAGGCCCTTAGGTCTGGTATGGACCTTAAGGGTAACCCCCTACGCCGAAAAAACGGCGTGGGGGTCCCCCCCAAATCCATGGCAGACCCTTATCCGAGCACGCAGCCCGGCCAGTCAGGAATGGGGGTGGGGACGAGCGAGCGCCCCCCCTCCTGAACCATACCAGGCCGCATGCCCTCAACATGGGGGGGTGGGTGCTTTGGGGCAGGGGGGCACCCTGCGGGCCCCCCATCCCAAAGCACCTTGTCCCCATGTTGATGAGGAAAAGGGCCTCTTCCCGACAACCCTGGCCGTTGGTTGTGGGGGGCTTATCGGAATCCGGGAGCCCCCTTTTAAAAAGAGGGCCCCCAGATCCCGGCCCCCCACCCTTTGTGAATGAGTATGGAGTACATCGTACCCCTACCCATTCACCTAGGGAAAAAAATGTCAATAAAAAAACACTACACAGGTTTAAAGTAATTTATTAGACAGCTCCGGGGTCGTCTTCCGACTTCGGGGGTCTCTCCGGCGTCTCCTCCCGGTGTCCTGATCTTCTGCCGGCTCCTCCGCTATCTTCTGCAGCTCTATTGCTAGTGGTGGCCCTGCCTTCTTTTCTTCCACTGTTGACACGACGCTCTCTCCGGCTGGAATGCTCTCTGAGCGCTCCGCAATGGACTTGTATAGGCGGTGACCCCGCCCCCTTATGAGGTCACTTATTATCCTGCATTTTGCTTCTAATCGGATATCGGGCGCTCCTTTAACCTACCACCACAAGATCACATACTAGGTATGTGATCTGGCACAGAGCGGCCGCCCTGCCGCAGTATATGTACGTGGGGCGGTCTGCATGTGGTTTAGTCAGAAACACTCAAGCATCATTTTCAAAAGGAGGCTAGCAGTACAGTCCCCGTACTTCTGTTATGACAGAGTCACTTTAAAACTAAATCTGGGCATTGACATTTCTGCTTTTATTTGTACAGTGATGGGATCGCTGTGTACCAGCTGCGTGTAGATCTGCAAACACTACGTTGCAGCTTTGTAACCACTGTTACATTGATGTAAAAACAGTTCATGTTTGTTTGTCAGGAGTGTGGGCCTGTGCTTAGCGTATGGGTATACTATATACAGTATGTCATGCCTGGATGAAAAGTCAAAGGTTTCCAGAACTTGTCAGTCATATTGTGTTATTTGATTTGTCAGTGACCTGGATGTCCACAATGCTGTGGTAGGTCGTAGAGGGTATTGACCACTAGAGGGGAAAAGTGTTGTTTTTTTCCCTAGCCGTTTCTATTCCAGCCCTTATTTCCATAGCATTTAAAAGAAATCTGTAATGAGAGAAACTACATTTTCCCATTGCTGCTCACTTATTCTAAAACTACTAGTTGTATGACTGTGTCTAGACTCAGTAGTTTTAAGTATGGGTTTGCCAATTCCATTATAACCTCTCGCATTCCTCATCTCTAGCATAAGCCAACCAATGGGTAAATGTTTTTATATGCAAACTACAATGATCTGTTTTCTACAAGCCCTCTTCTTTTTAAAAAGGGTTTTGATGAATGCGTCAGAGCCATTGAGAGCTTTAAATTATTAAGAAGGAAGCTGGAAATGTGAGCAGCCTAATTTAGAGATCTTTACTTGCGTTATCTGACCTTTGTGTCATATCCAGCCGTATAACCCTGTTTTCTGAAAGACAAGAGTGTAGTAAATATAAGAATATTCAGTCGTACTTAAAGGCATTATATTGTCTTAAATAGAATTCATGATTTTATATTTTTGGTGAACTCTATGCCATACTTTGTAGTTTTGTTTTATTTTTAAAAAAAACAAGTGTTGTTTGAGTCAAAGTCATGTTCATTTCTAGAGGTATTTTAGACAAAATATTTAAATGTAGTTTATGCAATAAATTGGAAACCGATCTAGTTTTACAAGATGAGCTTGGGCAGCACATCTCTTAAATGGTATTTCTATCTATTCGCAGAAATTTGTTTTTCTCACTTTCTGTCCCTTTTGACACCAAGAAATATTGGGAGCGGGCATCACAGGGACAGGAAGATACAGACTAAAATACTTCCCAGAAAATGTTTGTCCATTTCTCTAATGGATAGATCTTTTTTGCTTCCGGTCCCTGTAGCACACTGTCCACAAAATGTGAAGTTTACTTTACGTTCGGATAAATCTAACCAATGGAGACACAGACAGCGATAATAACCCAGAAGGTTCTTATCCTTCCACACACTTTTTTTGTTTTTCTTCAGTTTTGGATGGAGTGGAGAGGGATTAGAACCCCCTGTCAATTGTACTGCTGTCTGTGTTCCCATTAACCACTTCAGCCCTGGAAGGTTTTACCCCCTTCCTGACCAGAGCACTTTTTACAATTTGACACTGCGCTGCTTTAACTGGTAATTGCGTGTTTTGGTTTTTTTTTTTTATTATTTTTTATTGTTTTCACAGAGAATGTAAATATCCCCCATGATAGCAATAGGTAGTGACAGGTACTCTTTTAAAAAATATTGGGGTCTGTTAGACTTTAGATCTCTCCTCTGCCTTCAAAGCATCTGACCACACCAAGATCGATGTGATAAGATGCTTTGCCAATTTCCCAATGGCAAAGTTTATATCCGGCTAGCTTCCGGTTTCTTAGGCCATAGAGATGATTGGAGCTGTTCTGGTCTCCGATCAGCTCAATGGTCACCTGGTGGGACGGAACAGCCCGAGAAAACCATGGAAGGAGGGGGGCGTTCCCTCCCACTGCTTGTAAAAGCAGTCTAGGATTTTTTTTACATCAAGATCCGACCGCTGGCTGAAAAGAGCGATACAAAGATGACTACTAAACCTGCGGGCATCATTTTGGTATAACCACTCAAAGCCCAGCAACATACCAGTACGTTGTTGGTCCTTGTTTAGCATATATTGTAATGTTCTTTTTTTTTTCATGCAGCCTGTGGGCTCGAGCGCGCCCCCTGCCCGCGGGAGTGAGGGACGTAGGGGTACGTCCATTTGTGCACCCGTGCCATTCTGCCGGTGTACATCGGCGTGCGGCAATGGGCAAGTGTTTTATGGAGATTTACCCTCTCTATTTGTCCTATTTACCATTATCTTTGAAAGTGAAAGTAAAAGAAAATCCCAAATTTTGGGTTAAAGTAAGAACAGGAATACAGGGAAAATCCAGTGGGGACACTAGTTTTGGTGACCCTGATGACACTCCAGGATTCACTCACTTTGGAGGGATTTCCTCTCCCTTCCTGTTTTGGCTGCGGGACAAGAAGTAAAGGAAAATCTCTGCAACGGGACACAGATGGCAAAAAACAAGGGTTATAACCCTCCCTTACTCTATCCAAAATAAACATTGGATATTTTTGCATTTGCAACAAACTAAATTCGTCTGCTTCCACTCAAGTACCAACAAGTGCTTAAAATCTTTCAGTAGCAGAAGATTAGACACTCGTATGTAGGTTAGACCTACATGAGTGGTTGTAAAGGCAGGACATTTTTTTACCCGAATACATTAAAGTAAAAAAAATGTCCCAGCAGTTGTATCACCCTCTTACCCCCCCTACTATACCTCATGTTTCAATCCAGCGCTGTGCCCATCTGCAGTGGCACTCTCGCCCCCCCCCTTTCTTTTCTCTCTATTCCTCTCTCCCCCTTCACACCTCTCTCAGCACATGGCAGCAGCAGGAGCCACTAGCTCCTGCTGCTGTCAATCAAATCGTATGAGTGGGTGGTGTAGCTGAGCTTTGTGTGGCTCAGGAGTGAGCCAGCAGGTGCTCCACTGTAAGAAGCAGCTTTCTATGGGATGCACAGAGAAGAGAAGGAGCCAAGAGGCTGGCAGGGACCCCAGAAGAGAAGGTTTGGGGCCGTTTTCTGCATTACCATTGCACAGAGCAGGTAAGCATAACATTTTTATTATTTAAATTTTTTTTTATCGTTTACAACTGCTTTAAAGCACCCTTAAAGAGGAAGTAAACTTACCTATAGGTATTGTAAATATTTCTTAAATGTATACCGTTTTTAGGAGATATTTACATTACATGCAGCCAGTAACATCACTGGCGCATGCGCTTTGAAGAAACGGCCACCGCTGCCATTCCTTCTGAGCCCTGCGCCGTGAAGGGCAGCTTCGGTCAGTCACAGAGCCGGAGTCCATGAACCCGGAAGCAAGACAGCTTCATTTTAGGGTAAGTTTTACATAATGTGCTAGTATGCGATGCATACCGGCACATTATGACTTTACCTTGCAGGAAGAAAAAAACTGTCCAGTGGTATACAACCGCTTAAACTCCATTCTGTAAACCTTGAACAGAGAACTCAATAGAAGGGTTGGCTGTCTCCTAAAGAAAGCTGTAATTGGAATTTTTAGCCAGCTTTATGCCAACTGTGTGAACACACCCACCCCTGTTTATCTTTATGATAAACATATCTTATTGCAGGGCATATCATCTTTTAGCGCAAGTCTGCACATCAGTGGACCAACAATGCATATGTGATATTACTTGTATTAACCTTCGTTCATTAAAGGGATAACCCGAGGCAAGGTAAGGCTTACTGGCAGCACAGTGCTGACCATCATGCTAGTGAAAGGGCACCCTTGATCCAGAATTACTTTTTCCTATTCTGTAATCCAGAGTTGATTTTTCCTGGCTTGTCGTGGTTTGTCTCTAAGATTGGCTAGTGATGGGGAGTGTCAACGGAGGATATTTCCTCTGCAATTGTAAGAACAAACATACATGTTTACCCAGTGTGCACATGCTTGCTTGTACAGTGCTTGTTTGAGTAGTCTCAGTTGCATCTTGGATCCTGTACGGTCAGGTGATAATGCTTCATGTAGACTGAATCAGAAAGCATGCTTGATGGCCTGACTAGTAACAAGTGTAGGCGCAACAAAGCAGAAATCATAAGGTCCCAATGCAAGTTTGTTGATGGTGGTTTTTCTGAATGGACCTGAGGAAAAGAGAGTCCATATAACATACACAGGCAATACAGTCTATGTAGTGGTGTGGGAAGGGAAAAAACGAAACGTCCGAAGGGAGCACACAGGGCTGCCATCAAATTAGGAAGAAACCATATTCCTGAAGGCTGCAAAGACACAAGTGAAGAGGCGCCTCTGGGTGCAGTCGTTTTTATAAAGCCAATTTAATAAAACAATATAAGATCAACTCACATGTTATATGAGGTTAAAAGCATGGTATGGTGAGTATTTTGCAACTCTCATTTGTTTTTGAAAATGAAGAAAGACCAGAAAAATATTTTTCTTTTTTCAATTTCCAAAACTTTGTGTCAAAAAGTGAGGTCTGCAAAATACTCACTATACCTCTCAGCAAATAGCTTGGGGTGTCTACTTTCCAAAATGGGGTCATTTGGGGGGGGGGGGTTGTGCCACCTGGGCATTCCATGGCCTCTGAAACTGTGATAGGTAGTGAAGAGTGAAATTTACGCCCTTAGCAATCCTGAAGGCGGTGATTGGTTTTCGGGGTCCCGTACGCGGCTAGGCTCCCAAAAAGTCTCACACGGGGTATCCCCGTACTCAGGAGAAGCAGCAGAATATATTTTGGGGTGTAATTCCACATATGCCCATGGCATGTTTGAGCAATATATCATTTAGTGACAACTTTTTGCAAAAAAAAAAAATTGTCTTTTTCCCGCAACTTGTGTCACAATATATAATAATCCATGGACTCGACATGCCTCTCAGCAAATAGCTTGGGGTGTCTACTTTCCGAAATGGGGTCATGGGGGGGGGGGAGGGAGGGGGTTTGAACTGTCCTGGCATTTTATGCACAACATTTAGAAGCTTATGTCACACATCACCCACTCTTCTAACCACTTGAAGACAAAGCCCTTTCTGACACTTTTTGTTTACATGAAAAAATTTTTTTTTTTGCAAGAAATTTACTTTGAACCCCCAAACATTATATATTTTTTTAAATCAAATGCCCTACAGATTAAAATGGTGGGTGTTTCTTTTTTTTTTTCACACAGTATTTGCGCAGTGATTTTATTTAAACGCATTTTTTTGGGAAAAAACACACTTTTTAAAATTTTAATGCACTAAAACACACTATATTGCCCAAATGTTTGATGATATAAAAAAGATGATCTTAGGCCGAGTACATGCCAAACACGACATGCTTTAAAATTGCGCACAAACGTGCAGTGGTGACAAACTAAATACATTTTTAAAAGCCTTTACAGGTTACCACTTTAGATTTACAGAGGAGGTCTACTACTAAAATTACTGCCCTCGATCTGACCTTCGCGGTGATACCTCACATGCATGGTGCAATTGCTGTTTACATTTGACGCCAGACCGACGCTTGCATTCGCCTTTGCGCGAGAGCAGGGGGGGACAGGGGTGCTTTTTTTTTTTTTTTTTAAATTATTTATTTATTTTTTCATAAATTTTTTTTGCTTTATTATCTTATTTTTAACTGTTCCTTTTCATTTTTTTTAATCACTTTTATTGTTATCTCAGGGAATGTAAATATCCCCTATGATAGCAATAGGTAGTGACAGGTACTCTTTTTTTTTTTTTTTTTTTTTTTTTTTTTTTTTTTTTTTTGAAAAAATCTCTCCTCTGCCCTCAAAGCATCTGACCACACCAAGATCGGTGTGATAAAATGCTTTCCCAATTTCCCAATGGCGCTGTTTACATCCGGCAAAATCTAAGTCATGAAATGCTCGTAGCTTCCAGTTTCTTAGGCCATAGAGATGTTTGGAGCCATTCTGGTCTCTGATCAGCTCTGTGGTCAGCTGGCTGAATCACCGGCTGCATTCTCAGGTTCCTTGTTAGGACAGGAGAGCCAGAGAAAAACATGGAAGATGGTGGGGGGGGGCATTCCCTCCCACTGCTTGTAAAAGCAGTCTAGAGGCTAATTAGCCGCTAGGATTGCTTTTACATGAAAGCCGACCGCTGGCTGAAAAGAATGATACCAAGATGATACCTAAACCTGCAAGGCATCATTCTGGTATAACCACTCAAAGTCCAGCAACATACCAGTACGTTGCTGGTCCTTGTTGGGTATATATTGTAAACTTTTTTTTCATGCAGCCTGTGGGCTGAACGAAAAAAAGAGATTGATCGGTGGGTATGCCCACCATTAGAATACCTCCCTTCATCCACCAACTTCTAATTATGGGCATACATGCACCGTTTATATATGCCAAAGCATGGGGGCATCCGCCCCAAAAGGTAGGAGCAAATCACTCCTCCGTCCCTGTTGCCCCCATGCTTCGGCATATATGCTCTTTTTTTTAACTGTGGTGGTGAAATCGCCTCCTACAGCGCTGGAGTCACGGCTTTATGTATCGTGGGAGCAAACGCTGTTGCTGTCAAGATAAATAAATCCGCGCTGCAACTGAATGGCATACCTGCTAAGCAAATTATGGTTAACAATAAAACAAAGTAACATTACAGTATAACAGTAAGACTTGCCATACCTGCAAAGCAAATACAAAAAAAACATAGTAAAAAATAAAAATTTTTTTTTAACGCAACCTGTGCCTAAAATATATATATGCCGAAGCATGGGGGCATTCACCCGCAAAAGGTAGGAGCAAATCGCTCCTCCGCCCCTGCTGCCCCCATGCTTCAGCATATATGCTCTTTTTTTTTTAACTGTGGTGGTGAAATCACCTCCGACATCGCTGGAGTCACGGCTTTATGTATCGTGGGAGCAAACGCTGTTGCTGTCAAGATAAATAAATCCGCTCTGCAGCTGAATGGCGTACCTGAAAACAAAAAAATGGTTAACAATAAAACACAGTAAACAGTAAAAAAATTGCATACCTATAAAGCAAACATGCTAAAACATAATAACAATAAAACATTGCAGAATAGAATACAGTAAAAAAGAGCAGAACAATAGAGAGAGAAAAATAAAACGACAACTATTTTTGGTTTTTTTATTTTATATATTTTTTTTGTGTTTTTACACTTTTTTTTTTTTTTTTTTTTTTGTAACTAACTTTTGTAACTGTAACCGGTTCCAGGTTCGGGTCTCTCAAAATGCGATGGCATCTTGGGAGACCCTGTGAAAGTGTGCCTAGTCTGTGCAGTGCTGTACCCTATGCTAATACTCAACTAGTGTATGGTAGTGTTCAAAACATTCACCAATGCAAAGACCAGGATTGTCAGGACAGGAGGGACAATAATAGCGAGTGTCACGCCTATATCCGCGCTTGCTGCAGACACAACATCTTTTTTTGGGGGCTCGTTGGGTAGGGGTACTCGGGAGGACATAAAGAAAATGCCTCTCATGCAGCCGGCTTACTGCATTTGGTTGGGGAAGGTGATTTGGAGCACCGTCTGGAATCGGAAGGGCTCTGACGATCTCTTACTGGAATTTAAGGAAGGATCCAGTCCGTCGTGAAGCTCTGTATAGCACATAAGTGTTCAGCAAAGCCAATTGAAATAAATAAACAGACACTTTCTTGTACCAGCGTCTGGCCTTACGGGCAACTAGGTACGGCGCCAACAACTGGTCGTGGAGGTCCACCCCTCCCATATTTTGGTTATATTCGTCTACACAGAGGGGTTGCTCCACAACACCAGTCGCCGTAGTAATTTGGACCGTCATGTCTGCATGAAGGGAGGTAAGAACGAAAACATTCTTATTATCCCTCCACTTCATAGCGAGCAAGTTATTACACTTCAAGCAGGCTCTCTCCCCCAGCCTAAGACGGGAATCTACAAGCCGCTGGGGAAAGTCAGGCGATTCGGTCCAATCTGCTGATCAAACAAGCGACTAAAAAGTGGCATGCTCGTGTAATTGTCCACATATAAATGGTACCCCTTTCCGAATAAGGGTGACACCAAGTCCCACACAATCTTGCCAGCGCTTCCTATGTAGTTAGGGCAGTTTGTCGGCTCTACGTGACTATCTTTTCCCTCATAAACCATAAAACTACATGTATAGCCTGTGGCCCTGTCACAGAGCTTATACATCTTGACCCCGTATCTGGCATGCTTGCTGGGAAGGTACTGTTTGAATGACAAGCGGCCAGAAAACTTAATCAGGGACTCATCAACGCAGACAACTTGATGGGGAGTAAACAAGTCTGCAAAACGCTGGTTGAAGTGGTTTACGAGGGGCCAAATTTTGTAGAGCCGATCGTATCCAGGGTCTCCACGAGGACGACAGAGTTCATTGTCATTGAAATGTATGAACCGCAAGTTCTGCTCTTATCGTGCCCTGGTCATGGAGGCAGAGAACAAGGGCATATGGTGAATTGGGTCAGTGGACCAATATGACCGCAACTCACTCTTTTTAGTTATGCCCATGTTGAGGGAAAGGCCCAGAAAGAGCTTAAATTTGGAGACCGTAATTTGTCTCCAATCTCTGGCAAGGGAGGACTGGAGAATAGTGGCGATGTGTTGACCAACGTACAAATTGCTTTAGTCCACAATAGATCTTCAGAGATCTTCGGTGAAAAACAGCGAATAAAAATCAAGTGACGTAAAATCAACTGTTTCCACCTGAATGATGGGTGCTGCAGAAGTGGTGGGTTCCCAATTAGGATTGGCGAATGCAGCAGGAAGGGCACTATGGGCATGACAGGCCTGTGTTCGTCTTCTTGGTGGCAGCGGGACACTACTTGTGCTTGCCACCTCACCAGCTTGAACTGCACTTATGGGACTCGCCACGTCACCACATGATACTGCAGTGCTGGATGCAGTGCTACGACCAGGGTGTACTAGGCCGCTGGTGCTTGCCAGTTCACCAGAAGGAATAGCGGGCCACTACTGCTCTGCTCCATACGAGGGACCTGCGGTTCTTGCACATCGACAGAAGAAGTAGTTCGGGGTCTGGTACGCCTGACCTTGGCAGGGACCACAACTCCGTCGTCAGAGCTATCTGTCATGCAGCCGCTGTCTACAGGATCGTATTCTGAGCCTGAATCTGACAGATGAGTGACTTCCTCTTCACTATCTGTCATGCTCAGAAACGTGTAGGCCTCTTCACTAGTGTACCTTCGATTTGCCATTTTGGGCTCTAAATGTAGTGGTACACTAGTGAGACTCGCAGGTAAAAAAGCTCCTGACTGTTAGTGACTGTATCAAAACGCTACCAGAAAAACGCTACCAGAAAAACTGTTAGCGATTGCAGGGATCAGGCCTGACTCTGTGAATGCTGCAGTTATGTGTGTTTAGTGTTTTGTAAGTGACAGTGATCGATCGATACTGCAGTTGGGTGGGCTGGGCTGAGGGGCAAAACGCAGGTGCTAGCAGGTATCTGGACTGATCCCTCTAACACTGCGTTTTTAGGAACGCTAAACTGCTGGGGACGCTAGTATAGATCCGATCAGATTAGATATTGATCCGTTCAGATACTATACCACTAAGGGAGGAGTATGCAGCGTGCATGGGTGTTAGCGGTACTGGCGCTGCCTGGGGCGACGCAGACCCTATCTGACCCTAAAACCTAACTTGTATCACTGCCGGGCGATCAGGGGGTTAAACCTTTATTGGGTAATAAACGACGGGTGCCCTGAAACTATAAAAAAACAAACTAACTAACCAGCGTCACCCGTAATGGTTATACGGTGATCACTGGTGAAAGGGTTAACTAGGGGGCAATCAGGGGGTTAAAACCTTTATTGGGTAGTATATGGGGGTCCCTGACGCTATAAAACGCTGACGGCGAACCTAAATACTTACCTCCCTAACTAGCGTCACCTGTGAGAGAAAAACGATCGCTTAGTGACACTGGCGATTGGGGGTGATCAAGGGGTTAAAACTTTATTAGGGGGGGTTAGGGGGATATCTTAGACCTAAAGGGGGCTAACACTAACTGCCCTACCACTTATAACTGTCACTAACTGACACCAATGCAATAATCGGTAAAAAAAAAAAAAAAGCTATTGGTGTCACTGTGACAGGCGGTACAGGGGGGTGATGGGGGGTGAAAAGTGTGCCTAGAGTGTTCTACTGTAAGTGTAGTGTTGGTGCACTTACTTGGATGTCTTCTCTCCTCGGCGCCGGAATGAAAAAGACCGACTCGAGGAGAGATGACATCACTTATTCTGCCGCTGTTTACATTACAGAGGCAGAGGAAGATTGTAATTCGTTGGGAGCGATCGTGAGGGGGTGGCCACGAATGAGTGGTCTCCCCTAATGATGCCGACCGCCTCGGGGCACCGGTGGGGGGGCGCGCGATGCTCCCCCCGCCCGCGGGAGGCATATCACGTACCAGGTATGTGATTTTGCCTGCCCGTGCCATTCTGCCGCAGTATATCTGCGTTAGGCAGTCGGCAAGTGGTTAAATTGATTTTATAAAAACGACTGCACCCAGAGGCGCCTCATAGGACCATAGGAATATTGTTGTCATGCCTAGGCACGAAGATCTACATTCCGGCAGCATCACCAGATATTTTTCTAATTGAAATTTCAATCAAAAGTCCTCGCTTCCGCAGGACATATACTAAAATTGGAACAATACGGAGAAGATTAGCATGGCCCCTGCGCAAGGATGACACAAAGATTTGTGACGCGTTCCATATTTAATTAATTTTTTTTCATCATATGTACAGTATCTCACAAAAGTGAGTACACCCCTCACATTTTTGTAAATATTTTATTATATCTTTTCATGTGACAACACTAAAGATTTGACACTTTGCTACAATGTAAAGTAGTGAGTTGTTATTGTGAGAGGACAGCAAATTTACATTGTTATACAAGCTGTACACTCAACACACAGCCATTAATGTCTAAACCACTGGGAAGAAAAGTGAGTACACCCCTAAGTGAAAATGTCCAAATTGGGCCCAAAGTGTGAATATTTTGTGTGGCCACCATTATTTTCCTGCACTGCCTTAACCCTCTTGGGCATGGAGTTCACCAGAGCTTCACAGGTTGCCACTGGAGTCCTCTTCTGCTCCTCCATGATGAGCTCACAGAGCTGGTGGATGTTCGAGACCTTGCGCTCCTCCACCTTCCATTTGAGGATGCCCCACAGATGCTCAATAGGGTTTAGGTCTGGAGACATGCTTGGCCAGTCCATCACCTTTTAACCTCGGCTTCTTTAGCAAGGCAGGTGTCGTCTTGGAGTTGTGTTTAGGGTCGTTATCATGTTGGAATACTGGTCTGCTGCCCAGTCTCCAAAGGGAGGGGATCATGCTTTGCTTCAGTATGTCACAGTACATGAAAAAATACTATAAAGAGTAAGGAAATGGACTTTGTAGGCACGCGCGTAAAACAAAAAAAAATAAAGATTTTCCCACTAAGCTTTCACCTCAAAAGATCTGCCTTGCTCGTCTGACAGTTCCTCTTCAAATGACCATGGTAGAGATCTGGCAGGGAGAATGGAAACTCCCTGTGATTTTTGGGTTTGTGGAGCAGCTGTGGTAGGAATTAGGAAATCTAAAATTGCGAAATTAAGGGGGGTTGGAGTTATTGAAATGCATCTCTTGCAGAAATGTGATATGAGATCACGATCTCCAGAGTTTTTGAAGGACTTGTGAACACTTTTCAGGGATATTGAGGGGGAGAGAGAAAGGAGGGCAGGAAGAGAAATAGAAGTGGGGAGGAGGGATGGAAGTAGTACAAAAGACCACACAAAAATTAGAGGGTGAAATCTAATGGGGCCAATCGCCTCTACTTTGAACTTCCACCAGGAACATGGAAGTATATGCTAAGTATATGCTAAGTGATAGGTGTCAGCCTATGGCAGGTCTCCTGAGCACATTAATAGGTTTACAAGGTTATAATGTAAAAGGAACGATATGAAAAACCCAAAAGACCATTATCAAACTACCTACAGGGGCAATTAAAGCCCGCAGATGTGGCCAGTTGTCAGAATGGACCAGGGGAGACATCCACTATTGAGTATACTTGGTGCTAGGCAGAATATATCTGTGCTATATCAGTGCTTGATGTCATTTGATGATGCCCTGGACGAGGGGCGAAACGCATCAACATATTTACGGTTTCACGAACCAGTGACGCAACATCCGCTATCCGTGGACCGCATGCTATCTGGCGGCGAACCCAGAACCTACTGATGCCTGTTTTACAAAGTTGTCTTGGGAGTGGCGTTGTTTGATTGCACAGTTTATCCAGTATCAGCAGTACTTCACTATTGTTGTTTTTTTTTTTTTTTTTTTTCTGTTTCTCATTATGATTGAACTACCTCGGTCCATCCACGTGATTACCCGTATGGAAGTTTCTCACTGAGTCTGAGAGTCCAGTTTATATACTCAATGTATGGACTTTAATTATTATTGTTCATTGTGCACAGACTATGGACAATATCTGCGCCTTATAAGATCTGTTTATAATACCAATTCACTTTGCACATTGATTATTGTTTGATTTATTATTCTCCATGGTGTTTTAAGGCATTTACCCGTTGCCTTTATCATATCACATTACTGTTCACTCTTTACAGATATATGGACACTATCTGTGTTTTATAAATTTGTTTCAATATATTGATTATCACTAAATTATTTTGCACAGTGATCATCACATATTCATATTCCTCTACGAGGTTTTAAGGTACTTATTTGTTGCCTTTCTCACATCTTTAGCGCAACTTTTTTATTGTTTATTTCCAGTTTATATACACCAGATCTCTTAGATCCCAGCCTTGTTGACCCCTAGACTGCAAAGCTTGGGGTCCATTAACTCTGGTGAGTGGGGTCACAAGAGGGGAGTGTGGCACTTAAAAAACCTTATCCTGAACCACGAAGCACTTTAATTTGGAGCACCTAGCACTTTAGTCATTATAAATGTATATATTTTGATAATATTGTCACGGTCAATACTTTTTGAGCACATTATTAAGTTAATGTTTTAATATTCTGCTAGCGCTGTTAATTCATGTATTCATTTATGAAGGTTCTGGCACCTTTTGTAATAGCTGCTGCGGTTTATTTATTGTTTATGCACTATTCCATTTAGCGCGAGTTCTATTTAGTATATACACAATATAACTGAGTAGTAATCATCTGTCATTTATTTTATTTTTTTTCTATCTCAGTAGTTCTGATTTCCTACAGCCTCTTCCTGTCTGCTTGCACGTGCCCCAGAATCTGTTGCATGTCCTTACTCAGGGTGGACTTCCCGGTGGTGACAATGGCAGAACATGCCTGAACAGTAACTGTATGGACAGCTACTGTTTATCTTTACTGGAAGCACATGTGAGTGACACAACCCACAGGAGAGCAATTCGGAGAGCGTTATCACCCCATAACAGGAAGTTTCTGAACAAGGACATACATGAAAAAATTAACAAGTAAAATTTTAGTGGACGCTATAGTGTTTAAAACTAGTAGTCGACTGATATATCAGCCAATATTTGGCCTTTTTTAAGAAATCGGACGATTATTATACAAGTTACCGGCCACACTGCATTCTGGGAGTTGTAGTCCGGAGGCAGAGGCGGGGCGCGCAGCTTGTCAGGGGACATATGGAGCTCTGTCTTCTGTCTGTGGCCAGGGGAGGGGCTGGAACGGAGCCAGGAGTGCTCTACTGGTGGGCACTGATGAGGTGGCAGTGAAGGACATTGATAGGCTGAACTGGTGGGTACTGATGGGCGGCACTGATGGTCGACACTGATAGGCTGCAGTTGCACTGGTGGGCACTGATGAGGTGGCACTGATGGGCTGCACTGGTGGGCACTGAGGTGGCACTGATGGGCTGCACTGGTGGGCACTGTTGAGTAGAGCTGCACAATTAATCGTTAAAAAATCGTGATCTCGATTCACCCCCTCTGAGATCTCTCCTGCAAAGTTTGCCAATTCTTTTATATAAACAAGTGGAGAGACTGTACTCACTCAGCTGTCAAAAGAAAGCATCTGGGCATTCTGCCAAGTCTTTAACTTGATACATTTTAACTAAGCTTCCTTCTGAGATCAAAGGGAAAAAACTTCTGTGTAAATAAATAATCTGGGCAGTATGCCAAGTTTTCAACATTGTGTAAATGCAGGAAGTTTAACCACTTAAAGTCTAAATCTTTTTCTGGCACTTCTTTTTTTTTTTTTGAAAATTGACAATTTTTTATTAAGTTTTTCATGATAGAACACATACAGAAAATTAAAGTACAAGGTGGTATACATTACATTGCCGTAATCATATCCAGAGGAAAGCCCTGTTCTGATAACAGTCGTAGCATGGAGTTAGAGTCAATGTACATATCTTTTCTGAATGTTAGATAAGAAGGGAGAAAAATTATAATAGATGGACTGACTCTAGATTTAAGCCACTGGTTGTACACCTTGTACATCTTAGCAGAAAAAGGAGAAAAAAAAAGAATAAGAGGGGGGAGAAAAAAAGAAGAAAAATTGATAGAAAAAAGTGTAGGAATAGAGATTATTGAGAAGAATTGAGAGAGAGGGGGGTTAATGGAAAGTCCAGGGTGGGGTAAGTGGAGTTGGGTAGGAGAGGTAGGGAAAGAGGATGAGGGCAGTGGGGTCGCACCTTATCCCAGGTGCCCAGAACCTCCCCATCAAAGGGAGAAACCAAGCTCCCCGAGGCCATCGCATTAGGTTATGGGGTTTTCAAAAAGGACCCACAGTTCCCATACTTGGTTATGTTTTTCAAGCTTGTCATTTAGGGAGGCTGTGAGATACTCCATCCTTTTGACCTCCCTGATCCTAGAGTGCAGTTCCGACATCGAAGGTGGTTCCCTCTGTTTCCATTTTAATGCCACCAGACAACGTGAAGCAGTTAATATGTGTGATAGAAGTTTTTTGGATCTTTTAGAGAGGGAGATTGGTGGGAGACCAAGTATAAAAACCTTCGGGTTGAAAGGCACCCCCGGGCCAAAGGACGGCCTCCAGGAGGGAGTGCACCAGTTCCCAGTATGGTACAATCAGGGGACATGTCCAATAAATGTGGTGTAGGGTTCCTCTATCCTTATGGCATCGCCAGCAGCGAGAGTCTGTCAGTGGATATATGGAGTGGAGCAAGTCAGGGGTCCGATACCAATGAAACAAAATCTTGTATTGGTTCTCTTTATATAGCGTACACATAGAGCTTTTGGTGGCTTGAGACCAAATGAGTTGCCATATGTGGAGAGGTATGTCTGCACCCAAGGCTCGCTCCCATTTACCCATGTATGCGTGTCGAGGACCCTCTGGTGAGGAATCCCGCGTCAGGAGCTGATAGGTTTGGGAGATCATGCCTTTAGGGGATGAACTCTCCAAGCACAGCTTTTCAAAATCGGTTAACGGGGAGAAATGGGGGTCAGGGACTAAAGATTGTGCATAGTGTCGTATTTGTAAGTAGCTAAAGAAGGCCTGTTTGGGAATGTCAAATTCTTTTTGCAAATCTTGAAATGTCCTTAAAAAGCGGGTCTTAGGGTCTATCAGTTGGCCATAGCGGAATAGGTTCTTTTCCATCCAGAAATGGGACATCTGAGAGGTCAGACTATCCGGGATGTTGGGGGTAAATAGGAAGGACGTGACCGGTGAGGAAGGGGTGGTAAGGGGGTGTGCTGATTTTGCCCGCCTCCATAGTCGACGTAGGAGGGACATTGGTCCCAGCAAGTGCAAGTTTTCAGAAGCCACATCAGAACTCCACAGTAGTGAATTCGGATGTATAGGGGCTAACCATAGCTTTTCAATTTGTGTCCACCGATTGTAGGCGTGCAGGGTACACCAAGAGGCTACAGGGCGTAGTTGAGCTGCCAGGTAATATTTGGTTATGTTAGGGAACGCCAGGCCTCCTTGGTTGCGGGGTGCATAGAGAACCGATTTAGCAATCCGGTGTCCCTTGTAGTTCCAGAAAAAGTTAATCAAATCACTCTGCAGTCTCTTTAGGTGTGTGGCTGGGATAGGTATCGGAAGTGTCTCAAATAAGTATAGCAGTTGAGGTAGGATCATCATTTTAAGGGTAGCTAGTCGTCCAAAAAGGGACAGTTTTAGGGGTTTCCATTTATTCAGTGAAGCTCTAATAGTGGTATATATGTGGGGGAAGTTGGCTTTGTATAAGGAATCATATGTGGTCGTAAGGTGGACTCCTAGGTATTTTAAGGAGGAAGTTTTCCAGGAGTAAGTAAATGCTTGCGAAAGGGCCGCTTGTGCTTGAGGAGGCATATTAATGGGGAGGGCCTCTGTTTTAGAGTTGTTTATCTTGTATCCCGATAGGTCACTGTATCTATCTAGTTCCGTATGTAGGTTCGGCAGGGAGATGTGAGGTTGTGTGAGTGTGAGGAGAACGTCATCGGCATACAGGGAGATTTTAAAGTCTCTGGTTCTAACTGGGATGCCATGTATGTTTGAGTTTTCCCTGATATGGGCAGCTAAGGGTTCTATGCAAAGGGCATAAAGGAGCGTTGAGAGTGGGCATCCCTGTCGCGTCCCATTTGAAATCGAGAAAGTGTTGGAGGTTGCGTGTTGAGTGCGCACCGTGGCTGATGGGGATGAGTATAAATGATGGATGGCTCTCAAGAAGGGCCCCGTAATTCCGGCTCGCCGTAGGGTAGCAAACAGGAAAGGCCAACTTAGCCTGTCAAAGGCTTTTTCTGCATCGAGGCTGAGCAGTAATGCCTCTACTTTGGTCCTGTTTGCTACCTCTACTAGGTCAATAACCTTGCGGGTATTATCCCCTGCTTGCCTCATAGGTATGAAGCCTACCTGGTCTTTATGGATCAGTGATGGCATGAAATTGTGTAGTCTGTTAGCTAATAGTTTCGTAAAGATTTTAAGATCGGCATTAAGCAGCGCAATAGGTCTATAATTCGAAGGTAGACTATGATCTTTGCCAGGTTTGGGAATCAGCGTGAGGTAGGAGTTTTGCATATCTCGTGGTATGGGCGTCTCAGACAGAAATGAGTTAAACAGTGTTGTCATATGGGGGAGTAGGTGCGGTAAGAAAGTTTTGTAGTACTGATATGGAAGTCCATCAGGGCCTTGGGCTTTGTTGTTTGGGAGCGATTTAATTGTGTTTGTAATCTCTTCCTCTGTAATGAGGGAATTTAGTGTGGTCAGGGCGGAGGGAGTGAGTCTCGGTGTGTCGCACTCTTCTAAATAGGAATAGATTCTTTGGGATAGGTCTCGCGGGGGAGGGTTGTGTGGAACGTCCGGATTATTATACAGGGTCGAATAATAATCATGGAAAATCTGAGCAATCTTGGTGGGATGCGTTTGGGGAGTGCCCGTTCGATCGTTGAGATGGGTAATGGAGGTGGTCGCGAGCTTATCCCGCAATTGTTTAGCTAACAATGTGTGTGGTTTGTTTGCCTTGTCATAGTAGGTTTGTCGTAGTCGTATTAGCGCCTTCTCAATTTTACCCACTTCTATATCACTAAGACCTGCCCGTACCTGTACAATCTCTCTAAGGGTTTTTAAGGACGGAGAGGAGAGCAACTTTGCTTCCAGTTGTTTAAGCTTAGCCAATAGGGCTATGCGAGCCGTGTTAGCATTCCTCTTGTGCGCCGTGGATAACGAAATACATTGGCCCCTGAGGACCGCTTTATGACCCCCCCAGAGAGTAGCAATGGAGATTTCTGGCGAACTGTTTTCCGCAAAATATAATTTCATTGTTTTCTCCAGGTCCTCTCTGGAGGGGTCATGTTTAAGCAAAAAATCATTCAGTCGCCAGTGGCATGTACAAAGGGTTCCCGGGGACAATGCCAAAGACAAGGTTATTAGGGCATGATCCGACCATGAGATGGCCTGGATGTCTGAGTTCTCATGAGCTCTCAGGGTTGGGGCGTTTACAAAAAAATAATCTATGCGCGAGTGGGACTTGTGCGGGTGGGAGTAAAAAGTAAATTGTTTAGCTGAGGGGTTTGCGGTTCTCCAACAGTCAAACAGGGCATATTTCCTGGTCAATTGGCGGAAGAGAGAGCATCGTCTCTCGAGGGCCTTGGGGACCTGTTTCTGTCCGAGAGAGTGCCTGTCTAGGCAAGAGGAGAAGGTCAGGTTAAAGTCTCCGCCAATGACCAGGTACTGATGGGGAAATGCAAATAGTCGTTTATACACTTTAGATAGGAAGGAGGTTTGGTTAGTGTTAGGAGCGTATATATTACATAATGTAAGATAAGCATTTTTCCACGTGCCTCTCAGGATGATATAATGTCCTAGGGGGTCCGAAATTAGTGATTGTAATTTGAAAGGGGAGTCTTTTTTGAATAAAATAGCCACACCTGCCCGTTTACGAGGATTAGAAGCTTGGTGTATCTGGGAATAATGTTTAGTGGCGAATGCCATATTATCAGTCTTAGTGAGATGTGTTTCCTGAACGAAAATAATGTCAGCTTTAGATCTCCTAAATTCCCTTAGGGCTAGGCTTCGTTTGGTATTGGAATTGAGACCTTTCACATTTAATGATAGTATGTCAATCATTGGGAAGTAAAGATATTAGAGGTTTTAGCTTACCAAGATGAGTGGAATACGTTTGGATGCAGAGGATGGTAATCGGATGGACCTTCAGGTAAGGTACATACCCAACTGGGAACATGTTCCTGCGGACTAGGACTGGGCTCCATAGGCGGGGGGCACCCACAATACCCCAAGTTACTGGGAGGTAAAGAAAAGAGAAACCAGGGGTGGAAGAGCAGGAGGAAAGATGGACGACAAAGAGGAAAAAAACAAAGGTTAGTATAAAAACAAGTAGTAACCATGTGAAGGTTAACCCACTCAAACAGAGTGGTGGGTCGGAGACCCCCGGAGGGCCCCCCCCCCACGCGGGGAATGAAGTCATCACTCTTCACAGGGGTTATAGGGGAAGCCATTCGAAGGTCTCCCGGGGGAGGATAGGACAGTCCCAAAACGGCCTCTGTCCCCTCCCAGATCCACCTGTAGTTAAGTAAATATGTAAATATGCAGCACACCGTAATGGAGCAGCAAAACAAAGAAGAACTTTCTTTTAACAGTTAGTAACCAGGTAACCATGTGATGTAGACCGAGGTAGCAAATTAACTCAGCCTATGCTGTTTATGCTCAGTAATGGGCCTTTCAACCCGATGGAGGGAGTGTTGGTAGGGTACAAACCCATCAGCCCAGACCAATAAATCTTGGGGGACCCTGGGACGGGTAAGGACCATTGGGTAACTACGATAGTACATTCTAGTGGGGTAGAGGACAGGGAGACAGGGAGGGGAAGGAAGGGGTGGGAAGGGTAAATATGGGGCCAGGGGGGGGGGGGGGAGGGCCAGGATAACGGGATTAAGGGAGAAAAAGGGGGGGGGAAGGGGAGATGGAGGGGACCCCATTGATAGTTTGTGGGAGGTGGAGCATTACTGTAGCATATCAGCTATAATCCTGTATCTTAAATTTGCATAAGTGCTAAATCTTTAACCCGTATTTCCACCTAGTGGAATTGAAAAAATAAAAAAGGGTAGAACTTAGGGACTAGCCCTCTGTAGAGAGAATAAGAGTAACAGCTTATGTCCTGAGCTTTCAGCATGTTAAGCAGTAAACAAAACATCTCTGCTAGTAACTTATCCTGAACTGGAGCTTTTCGGTCAGCAAACAACGAGAGTAGAAAAAAAAAAGAAAAAAGAAAAGAAAAATCATCTCTGGTGAACATTTGTTGAGGAGCTGTTGGGATGTGGCCTCTGTCGTTTTCTCCCGTTCACCTGGACCCAGGGCTCCGGACGAGGTGGTGGAGTGGGTAGGGGGTCCCACCCGGGCGTGGGGGGAACCGGAATGTCCAAGTCCTTGCAAAACGAGTGGAGGTCTTCCGGGTATCGCAGTGTGGTGGATCTCCCATCTTTCTTTGCTGTGAGGCTGAAGGGAAAGCCCCAATGGTAGCGAAAGTCATGTTCCTTTAGTGTTGTAAGAAGTGGCTGTAGGGAGCGTCTTTGCTGAAGGGTGATCCAGGACAAGTCCGGGTATAGCTGTATAGGGGCTCCATCGAAATCAATGGTACGCATGTTGCGGGCTTTTCTCATTATATCTTCCTTTAGGGCGTAGTTATGAACCCTGCAGATTACATCCCTTGGTCTTGGGCCTGGCCCTCGGGGGCGAAGAGCACGGTGGGCTCTGTCCAGCTTGACTTTTTGATTTTCCGGGCGACCTAGAACGTTGTTAAAGATAGCTTGCAGTGTGACTTGCAGGTCCTCGTCATGGGTCGCTTCTGGGAGGCCTCGGACTCTAATGTTGTTGCGTCTGCCTCTGTTGTCGAGGTCCTCGAGATGGCGTTGAAACTCTCTAAGTGCTGAGGCTTGCGTAGATAAGCGATCATGTATGAGAGAGACTTCCATCCTTGTATCGTGTGCTTCTTCTTCTATAGAGTGGACCTTAGCAGACAAGTGGTGTAAATCCGTGCGGAGCATGTTAATTTCAGATCTACATGTGTCGCGTACCTCTTGGATGAGCATGCGAAAGTCCTGTTTCGTGGGCATGCAGCGGACATAGTCCCTCCAGGAAGTGCATGCATCAGGTTCAGGGTCAGGGACCGTTGTGGCATGGGCATGTGGATCCCTCATAGTAGTGGAAGGAGTGTCCAGTGGGGAATGCTCCCTTTGTAGTGCATGTGGAGGGGTCATGGAATTAGACTGTCCTGCGTGCACTTGAGCTGCGTGAGCTACATGTGGATAAGCCCCCTGCAGCACTTCAGGCCGCTGCGGTGGGGGAGGCCCTGTCGCCATATTAGGTTCCTTGTGCTGTAGGGATGGGGATGTTGGCCTATCCCTTGTAGCCTGGGGTCTCTGTGACAGGGAGTTTGGGTCCCATTCCTGGGCTGAGGATTCCCACGGAGGAGAGGCTTGGCTAGCATTTGGCGTCGGTGCAGGCCCCAATAGGCAGGGAGGAAACGGCTGAGACAGGCTGCCGAGTGTGTCCCCTCTGTGGGATAGTGTAAGGCCAGCTTGGGAGCTAGTAGGTGGGAGCGGTGGGCGATCGAGTATCAAATCCCCCTCAGAGGCATACCTGTCCGTTCGCCTTCCCGGAGGAGATGAGGAGAGGGCCGCTGCATATGACGGTGGAGTCGGCGCCGGCGCCATCTTGGCCTCGTGGTGTCCCGCCGGAGCTCCGAGGCCGAAGTACTCCGTGATGAGGGGCGGAGGAGCCGAAGAGGATCTTGTGGCGTGTCCCCTGGGTTTTGGGTCTTTAGCCTTGCGAGGTTTACCCATGTTTTCGGTGCTTTTTAGCTGCTTTTAGCTGTGTACAGACGGATCTGGTCAGGAGCTCTAAGGAGACACGTCCGCTCCGGAAGCCATCCAAGCCACGCCCCTGGCACTTCTTTTTTAAGTTAAAATCAATATTTTTTGCTAGAAAATTACTTGGAACCCCCAAACATTATATTATATATATTTTAGCAGAGACCCTAGGGAATAAAATGGCAATTGCTGCAATATTTTATGTCACATCGTATTTGCCCAGCGGTCTTTCAAATGCAATTTTTTGGGAAAAAATACACTTCAATGAATAAAAAAAAAAAAAACGAAACCGTAAAAGTTAGCCACATTTTGTTTGTTTTATTGTGAATGATGATGTTACGCCGCGAGAATCGTGAGAGAATCGTGATCTATCTCCTAAGCAAAAAAATCATGATTCTCATTTTATCTAGAATCGTGCAGCTCTACTGTTGAGGTGGTACTGATGGGCTTCACTGGTGGCCACTGATGGACACTGATGGGCTGTATCCCACCTCTCCACCCTAAACAATAACCCCCCCGCCGCCCTGCCTCCCCACCCTAGATTTTATGAGATGAAGGGAAAAAAGAAAAAAATTGGCAACATACATCGGCCGCCCCAATTTTCTAAATATCTGCATCAGCCAGAGAAAAACCCATATCGGTCGACCTCTATTTAAAACATTTAAAATTCCTTTTAAAAATATATTGACATAATACGATTGTCTGATTGGGTTTGGATCTACTTTAAAGTGACAATAAACCCTTTTTTTTTTTTTTTTACATTTTATTATTCTAAAATATCAAGTATACTCGTTACCATGGCTCTATTTTTTTTTTCTTTCTTTTTTTCTCTGCAATTTATGGCTACTAGTGTAGAACGAGCGATGCCATTATTTCCGGTCACTTTCTCCGCTCTATGTTTACTACAGTTCCCATGGAGCTGAATGTGTCTGCAGGTAGATGTGTAGTCCACCTTGAGCGTGAGCAAGAAAGTGTGGCTACATTCACATACATAAAGGCCATGGAGAATGAACAGCCACTCTAGAACAGGAAGTCTGAGAACAGCAGAAAAAAGCTTGTGTCTGAAACAAAGACATATTGCATTAATTTTATTTAAAAAAATGAATTTCGCATCACTTTAAGCAGGTATAGTGGTATAGCTGCAATGTCTGGAGTAATCTGACCTTCAATAGATTTAGTGTTTTCCAAACCAGTCCTCAAGTCCCACCATTAGTTCATGTTTTGCAGATGTCCACATAAGTAGCTAAATTGCATTGCTGAGCACAGATTTTTACCACCTCTGCATACTAGAGGTTACCTGAAATCAGTGACGGCTGATGCGCAAACATTTTGGGGGGGCGCAAAAAAAAAGAAAAAGAAAAATTCAACTGTTAGTAATGAGGGACTGTAAATAGCCTCACTGTGCCAATCATATGCGGCCTCACTGTGCCCATAATATACAGCTTCACCGTGCCAATCAGCCAATCATATGCAGCCTCACTGTGCCCGTAATATGCAGCAGCCTGTACAGTATGGAGGGACAGACCATGTATACCTGCAGTCGGTGATGATGGAGGAAGATCTCTATATACAGGACGGAAGGTGGGTGTATACAGCTATATATACACCAACCATCTTCCTTCCTTTATATGGAGGACTTCCTCCATCATCACTGACTGCAGGTATATATCATCTGTCCTGTTACTATGTATATAGCTGTATACAGGACAAATGATGTATATCTGCATGATGGAGGAAGGTCTCCATATACAGTTAGGAAGGAAGATATGAGTGTGTATATAGCTGTATACAGTTTGACTACAGGACAGAAAGGATCATGTGCGAGCAATGCGGAGCAAACCCATCCAACAATCCTGAAAGTGCGACTTGTAGGAGCATAACATCCACTAGATGGTGCTGCTTCATTGTAGGTCTATATGCTGTGTGGGTTAGGGCAGTGTGCGAGTTTATGGTCTGATTCTACATCATTATATTTAATTACAGACATGAATAAAAATAATAGTGTTAGTCACGCACTTCGAAAACCTGAAATATTTGTATGTAAAAAGATGTTACTCAATATATTCTGTAGAAATATTTTCAGACTCTTCTACATTAATTAAAAAAAAAAATGATCTCTTCAGTAAGGAGCATAAAATAACATGAAAAAGGGACCAATAAAGGAAAAACATAAGTAGCAGAGATAGATGTATACAATAATGCATACAGCTATTCACAGCCCTATTCATATACATCTTATCTGTATGGCTGTGTAATTCTTAGGAAAAAACTGTAAACGTTAAGAGTCTTGCTTAAGTAATAAAACATTTATGTGAAGATGTTCAAAGCTCAATAACCCAACTTGGAGTCATTATGATGAAAAGTAATTTCTGATTGGTTACTATATGTGATTGCACTTTGCACATCACTGCTCCCCATGTGTCATAAAACGCGTCTATTTGTTCCTCTGGCTTATGTCTGTTGCTGATTTATCTGTTTTATCTTATGGCAAGTTTAAAAATTAAATCAATGGTTTGGCAAGAGTGACAGGCTCCCCACTATACACACTGTTCAGTTGTCAGACTGCTGGATGTGTGAGTACAAGCTGTCCAACCATCCCTACATCTCATGTCAAAGTGGATTCTGCACTGCTAACAAAAAAGAAAACCTCATTGTCTGTTTATTTCTATTGGAAAACAATGGCCATTGGTGAAATGAGATTGAGGATGTACAGTGTATGGTCTACACACTAACATTGATGAATGGATGGCAAATGAAATGCATTCATCTCTCCAGCAAGCAAGATATGTATTCTTCTTATAGAAAGCAAAGGATCATAGGAATAAATCATATCCACAGTCAATGGACAAAACAATCCAATGCTATATCGTATAAAGCCATTTTACTGCTACTTGTATATACACGTAAAGAGTCAAATAAAGGGATTGGTAAAGAGTTTTCTCTTTTATTCTTACCTTACAGGCAGCTCCGCTTGCACCGTGCGTTCTACGGAGCTGCCTACGTCACTTCCGGGTTCCCTGGATCAGGGAAACCGAATGTAACATTGTCACTTGAGCAAAGCAGCTCCCGCCCGTAGTAATACTACGGGTGGAAGCTGCTCGGCGCTTTGGATTGCGCCGCAGAGCAAGTCAAAAGCCTGCAAATGCAGCGCCTCGTCTGCGATCTTGTGATTGCATTGAAGTGGTGCTTCCCATAGTGCACTGTGTCCGGCGCCCGAACACAGTGCACTTAAAGAACATTTTTTTTTATGGGACCTTTTTTTAAAAAAATTTTTTTTTTTTAATTTATTTTTTTGTGACTGGGGGGGGGGGGGGTGGCGCCCCTGTGCCCCTGCGCCCCCTATGGACGGGCCACCACTGCCTGACATATGAATTGTCTGAGACTAGAGAACAGGTTTGGGAAAAGTAGACTATTCCATGGGACTGTTAATTAAACTGGAGTTTCTACAGAGGCCTGGACAGCGGTGCTCTGAATTATATCTGGGTGGTCCTTGTATCCTTCATTTCATATACGCTTATGAAATGCTGAGCACAAAGTCTGTTTTGTCAGGTTTTTATAATGTACTATATTTAAAATTGTATATTATGTTCTATATTTAGGCATTTTTCTGGGTTACAGCAAACTTATATTTACCGTATTTATCGGCGTATAACACGCACTTTTTTCCCCTTAAAATCAGGGAAAATTGTGGGTGCGTGTTTATATGCCGATCCCCCGCTGACTGTGAGCGGAAGAGCGAGCGCCGCCGAAATACATACATAGCAGAGTGTACTCGGCTAGCTCCGCTCACAGGCGCGCCCAGTCCCGCCCTATGATGGACATAACACAGGGACTGGGCGTGACTGTGAGCGGAGCTAGCCGAGTACAATCGGCTATGTTCTCCGCGGTGTTCTGACGAGAAGTGTCCCCCCATTGTATAGTGTCCGCCAAAGGACAAGACAAAGGAGATGCCGAAAGTCTCCGAAGACACGACGCCTGTGCAATACAATATTACACGGCGCCATATTTAAACTGCGATGTCACTGGGCAAAGCTGCAAATTGCACTGACAGGGCTGGAGATGGACACTGACAGGGCTGGAGATGGACACTGACAGGGCTGGAGATGGACACTGACAGGGCTGGAGATGGACACTGACAGGGCTGGAGATGGACACTGACAAGGCTGCATTGATGGGCATTTAAATGTAAGTTTTTTGTTTTTTTTTTCTTAAAATTCCCTCCTAAACTTGGGGTGCGTGTTGTTATGCGCCGATAAATACGGTAGGTGTGTTTTTACCATCATTGACCATTGGAGCAGTGAGTCACTGGGCATAAGTGTATGTTAGTGAAGATCAAAAGAAATTGGCAGGTGATAATGTTGTCCCTTAACTTAGGCACAACAAACACAACAGGTTGGTTTGTAAAATGTAATCATGTTAGCATTCGTGCATTTTCAAGGTTGTACAGGTTATAAAAGGGTATGACAACCCAAAAAAGAATATGTTGCAGCTTACTAGTCTTTAGTTGAGGGGCCTGCATACTTTTTTTTTTTTTTTTTTTTCCTTCAGGCTTTATTTTTTCACCTGTAATCCTGCAAAGTGAAATGTTTATCAGGCCGGGTTCACACTAGCTGCAGCCATTCCTCGGTACATCCGTTTGAATTTGCCGCCTAGCGGGCGCGCGTGCTGCCGGCGGCAAGCGGAGTGTGCCCCGCGAACTCTATGTTTACCGGCAGCCCGCGATTGTGGTGAGGAGAGGCAGAATGGGGAGATGCCCATGTAAAAAAGGCATTTCCCTGTTCTGCCTAGCAACATGTTAGGGATCTACTGCTCCATGTCATTGGGAGCAGTGATCTCTGTCATGTTCTATTGAGCCCATCCCCTCCACAGTTAGAACACATCCAGGGAACACACTTAATCCCTTGATCGCTCCCTAGTGTTTAACCCCTTCCTTGCCAGTGTCATTTATACAGTAATCAGTGGCTATTTGTAGCTCTGATCGCTGTATAAATGTCAATGGTCCCAAAATAGTGTCAGAAGTATCCGATCTGACCGCCATAATCTTGCAGTCCCAAATTAAAAATTGCACATCGCCGCCATTACTAGTAAAAAAAATAAATAAATAAAAATCCCATAAAACTATTCCCTAATTTGTAGACGCTATAACGTTTGGACAAACCAATCAATATACACTTGCGATTTTTACCAAAAATATGTAGAAGAATACATATCGGCCTAAACTGGAAAAAATTAGTTTTTTTATATTTTTTGGGGGGATATTTATTATAGGCCATAAATAAAAAATATTGCTTATTTTTTAAAAATTGTCTGTCTTTTTTTGTTTATAGCGCAAAAAATAAAAACTGCAGAGGTGATCAAATACCACCAAAAGAAAGCTCTATTTTTAGGAAAAAAAGGACATAAATTTTGTTTGGGTACAATGTCACATGTCCGCGCAATTGTCAGCTAAAGCAACGCAGTGCCGAATCTCAAAAAATACTCTGGTCAGGAAGGGGGTAAATCCTTCCGGGGCTGATGTGGTTAAAGAACACCTCCAGGCAATAGGTCACTACAAAAAATACTCAAGAGGATCCTTTAAAACATCAAACGTTATTTAATTTATGTTAAACATAAAATACTCATTAAAAATTGCAATCCAGCAGGGTCCTAGGTACATAGGCTATAATAATTAAAGTGGTTGTAAAGGCAGAAGGTTTTTTATCTTGATGCATTAGAAAAAAAAAAACTGTGTGCAGCAGCCCCCCTAAACCGCGGCTCCATGTCTGAATGGACACACGGAGCAGGGGCTCAGCTTGGGTGCCCCATAGCAAGCTGCTTGCTGTGTGGGCACTCGGCAAGAGGGAGGGGGCAGGAGCGCCGACGAGGGACCCAAGAAGAGGAGGATCTGGGCTGCTCTGTGCAAAACCACTGCACAGAGCAGGTAAGTATAACATAACATGTTTATTCTTTTTAAAAAGAAAAATGAGACTTTAGGATCACTTTAATGCAGTAGTAAATGTTTTTTTTAATGAAAATATCTACAACCTGTATTCATATTCTGTTTTACATGCTCTCTGCAGCTTGCTTCTTAGGTTCACCTTTATAGTGCCAAGTAGGACCCCTTCTACCATCAGCATGGCCATCATTATTCATGGAATGAATTCAGCAAGGTTCCAGAAATATAGGATGTTGGTCCCTGCTTGTTTGACAGTATCATTATTATAACAGCAGTTAGCTCATTCTGTTGACTCAAGACAGGAAGGATTTATGTTGTGTGTTCTAAATGTTTAACTTGCCATTTACATGTTGGAGCAGAGATTGAGACTTATTAAAGCTCAACTCTGGGCTCAGGAGGCACCCCTGACCCATTAAAAAGCACATTCAAACATACCTTTTATGGCCATCATTCAACCCAGAAGAGCACCACACTGGATTGCTGAACAGATGGACAGCCGAAAAGGTAGTGAATGAGTCATTTAATTCTACCTTTTATTTTGAATTGCTGTTGGAAGATATATTTTATATTTTGCCCAAGCTGATTTTTAGCGTTAACTCAGATGACATTTTGAATCTTCAGTCTACAAGGTCCAAGTAGCCTAATTTTTCTGCTCTTAGTTAATAGGAATAAATCCAACATTGCTTCTGTAGCCCATCCACTTCAAGGTTCAATATTTGAAGACCTCCTGAACACAAGTACAGTATCTCACAAAAGTGAGTAATCCCCTCACATTTTTCTAAATTTTTTATTATATCTTTTCATGTGACGACACTGAAGAAATAACACTTTCCTACAATATAAAGTAGTGAGTGTACAGCTTGTATAACAGAGTGTAAATTTGCTGTCCCCTCAAAATAACTCATCACACAGCCATTAATGTCTAAACCGCTGGAAACAAAAGTGAGTAAACCCCTAAGTGAAAATGTCCAAATTTGGCCCAATTAGCCATTTTCCCTCCCCGGTGTCATGTGACTCGTTACAAGGTCTCAGGTGTGAATGAGGAGCAGGCGTGTTAAATTTGGTGTTATCTCTCTCACTCTCTCTCATACTGGTCACTGGAAGTTCAACATGGCACCTCATGGCAAAGAACTCTCTGAGGATCTGAGAAAAAGATTTGTTGCTCTGCATAAAGATGGCCTAGGCTATAAGAAGATTGCCAAGACCCTGAAACTGAGCTGCAGCATGGTGGCCAAGACCATACAGCGGTTTAACAGGACAGGTTCCACTCAGAATAGGCTTCGCCATGGTCGACCAAAGAAGTTGAGTGCACGTGCTCAGCGTCCTATCCAGAGGTTGTCTTTGGGAAATAGACTTATGAGTGCTGCCAGCATTGCTGCAGGGGTTGAAGGGGTGAGGGGTCACCCTGTCAGTGCTCAGACCATACACCGCACTCTGCATCATATTGGTCTGCATGGCTGTCGTCCCAAAAGGAAGCCTCTTCTAAAGATGATGCAAAAAAGCCCACAAACAGTTTGCTGAAGACAAACAGACTAAGGATATGGATTACTGGAACCATGTCCTGTGGTCTGAGACCAAGATAAACTTATTTGGTTCAGATGGTGTCAAGCGTGTGTGGCGGCAACCAGGTGAGGAGTACAAAGAAAATTGTGTCTTGCCTACAGTCAAGCATGGTGGTGGGAGTGTCATGGTCGGGCAGCATGAGTGCTGCCGGCACTGAGGAGCTACAGTTCATTGAGGGAATCATGAATGCCAACATGTACTGTGACATACTGAAGCAGAGCATGATTCCCTCTCTTCAGAGACTGGGCCGCAGGGCAGTATTCCAACATAATAATGACCCCAAACACCCCTCCAAGACGACCACTGCCTTGCTAAAGAATCTGAGGGTAAAGGTGATGGACTGGCCAAGCATGTCTCCAGACCTAAACCCTATTGAGCATCTGTGGGGCATCCTCAAACAGAAGGTGGAGGAGCACAAGGTCTCTAACGTCCACCAGCTCCGTGATGTCATCATGGAAGAGGACTCCAGTGGCAACCTGTGAAGCTCTGGTGAACTCCATGCCCAAGAGGGTTAAGGCAGTGCTGGAAAATAATAGCGGCCACACAAAATATTGGCACTTTGGGCCCAATTTAGACATTTTCACATAGAGGTGTACTCACTTTTCTTGCCAGCAGTTTAAAAATTTATGGCTGTGTGTTGAGTTATTTTGAGGGGGCAGCAAATATACACTGTTATACAAACTGTACACTTATTACTTACATTGTAGCAAAGTGTCATTTCTTCAGTGTTGTCACATGAAAAGATATAATAAAAAAATGTACAAAAATGTGAGGGGTGTACTCATTTATGTGAAATACTGTATTGTAAAAAATGAAATAAATTTGATATCTAAGAATAGGAGGTCTTATCAAATGTACCACCTCCCTGTAGTGACAATAGAACAAATGAAAAGCTAGAATGGGAGTTTTAAGATGCAGAAAAAATGAATTTAAGAAACGGTGACAGTTTAATCAATTTTATTTATACAAAACATGGTTTAAAAAGTTCAATTAACCACTTCAGCCCCGGAAGGATTTACCCCCTTCCTGACCAGAGCACTTTTTACAATTTGGCACTGCGTCGCTTTAACTGCTAATTGCGCGGTCATGCAATGCTGTACCCAAACAAAATTTGCGTCCTTTTCTTCCCACAAATAGAGCTTTCTTTTGATGGCATTTGATCACCTCTGCCGTTTTTTATTTTTTGCGCTATACACGGAAAAAATTTTGAAAAAAAATGATATTTTCTACTTTTTGTTCTAAAAAAAATCCAATAAACTCAATTTTAGTCATACATTTGGGCCAAAATGTATTCGGCCACATGTCTTTGGTAAAAACAATGTCAATAAGTGTATATTTATTGGTTTGCGCAAAAGTTATAGCGCCTACAAACTAGGGTACATTTTCTGGAATTTACACAGCCTTTAATTTATGACTGCCTATGTCGTTTCTTGAGGTGCTAAAATGGCAGGGCAGTACAAAACCCCCACAAATGACCCCATTTTGGAAAGTAGACACCCCAAGGAAATTGCTGAGAGGCATGTTGAGCCCATTGAATATTCATTTTTTTTTTGTCCCAAGTGATTGAATAATGACAAAAAAAATTACAAAAAGTTGTCACTAAATGATATATTGCTCACACAGGCCATGGGCATATGTGGAATTGCACCCCAAAATACATATAGCTACTTCTCCTGAGTACGGGGATACCACATGTGTGGGACTTTTTGGGAGCCTAACCGCGTACGGGACCCCGAAAACAAATCACCGCCTTCAGGTTTTCTAAGGGTGTAAATTTCTGATTTCACTCTTCACTGCCTATCACAGTTTCGGAGGCCATGGAATGCTCAGGTGGCAACAAACCCCCCCCAAATGACCCCATTTTGGAAAGTAGACACCCCAAGCTATTTGCTGAGAGGCATGGTGAGTATTTTGCAGCTCTCATTTGTTTTTGAAAATAAAGAAACACAAGAAAAATTTTTTTTTTTCTTTTTTCAATTTTCAAAACTTTGTGACAAAAAGTGAGGTCTGCAAAATACTCACTATACCTCTCAGCAAATAGCTTGGGGTGTCTACTTTCCAAAATGGGGTCATTTGGAGGGGGGTTTGAACTGTCCTGGCATTTTATGAACAACATTTAGAAGCTTATGTCACACATCACCCACTCTTCTAACCACTTGAAGACAAAGCCCTTTCTGCCACTTTTTGATTACATGAAAAAATTTTTTTTTTTTTGCAAGAAAATTACTTTGAACCCCCAAACATTATATATTTTTTTTAAAGCAAATGCCCTACAGATTAAAATGGTGGGTGTTTCATTTTTTTTTTTCACACAGTATTTGCGCAGAGATTTTTCAAACGCATTTTTTGGGGAAAAAACACACTAAATTTTACATTTTAATTCACTAAAACACACTATATTGCCCAAATGTTTGATGAAATAAAAAAGATGATCTTAGGCCGAGTACATGGATACCAAACATGACATGCTTTAAAATTGCGCACAAACGTGCAGTGGCGACAAACTAAATACATTTTTAAAAGTTACCACTTTAGATTTACAGAGGAGGTCTGCTAAAATTACTGCCCTCGATCTGACCTTCGCGGTGATACCTCTTATGCATGGTGCAATTGCTGTTTACATTTGACGCCAGACCGACGCTTGCGTTCGCCTTAGCGCGAGAGCAGGGGGGACAGGGGTGCTTTTATTTTTTTTTATTTTTTTTTTTTATCTTATTTTTAAACTGTTCCTTTCATTTTTTTTTTTTTTTTTAAATCATTTTTATTGTTATCTCAGGGAATGTAAATATCCCCTATCAGAGCAATAGGTAGTGACAGGTACTCTTTTTTTTTTGAAAAAATTGGGGTCTATTAGACCCTAGATTTCTCCTCTGCCCTCAAAGCATCTGACCACACCAAGATCGGTGTGATAAAATGCTTTCCCAATTTCCCAATGGCGCTGTTTACATCCGGCGAAATCTAAGTCATAAAATGCTCGTAGCTTCCGGTTTCTTAGGCCATAGAGATGTTTGGAGCCACTCTGGCCTCTGATCAGCTCTATGGTCAGCTGGCTGAAGCACCGGCTGCATTCTCAGGTTCCCTGTTGAGACAGGAGAGCCAGAGAAAAACACGGAAGATGGTGGGTGGGGGGGCATTCCCTCCCACTGCTTGTAAAAGCAGTCTAGAGGCTAATTAGCCGCTAGGATTGCTTTTACATGAAAGCCGACCGCTGGCTGAAAAGAATGATACCAAGATGATACCTAAACCTGCAGGCATCATTCTGGTATAACCATTCAAAGTCGTGAATTGCGTACCTGAAGACAAAAAAATGGTTAACAATAAAGCACAGTAAACGGTAAAGTATAAAAAATTGCATGCCTGAAAAGCAAACATGATAAAACATAATAACAATAAAACATTGCAGAATAGAATACAGTAAAAAAGAGCAGAACACTAGAGAGAGAATAGAGAGAGAGAGAGAACAATAAAACGACAACTATTTTTTTTTTTTTTTTATATATTTTTGTATGTGTTGTTTTTTTTGTTTGTTTTTTTTTACACTATTTTTTGTAACTGTAACTTTTATAACTGTAACCGGTTCCAGGTTCGGGTCTCTCAAAATGCGATGGCATCTTGGGGACCCTGTGAAAGTGTGCCTAGTCTGTGCAATGCTGTACCATACGCTAATACTCAACTAGTGTATGGTAGCGTTCAAAACATTCACCAATGCAAAGACCAGAATTGTCAGGACAGGAGGGACAATAATAGCGGGTGTCACGCCTATATCCGCGCTTGCTGCAGACACGACATCTTTTTTGGGGGGGTTCGTTGGGTAGGGGTACTCGGGAGATCATAAAGAAAATGCCTCTCATGCAGCCGACTGCATTTGGTTGGGGATGTGAATGGGGGAAGTACGGGCGCTGCAGAAGCGGTGGGTTCCCAATTAGGATTGGCAAATGCAGCAGGAAGGGCATTATGGGCACGATGGGCCTGTGTTTGTCTTTTTGGTGGCAGCGGGACACTACTTGTGCTTGCCACCTCACCAGCTTGAACTGCACTTATGGGACTCGCCACGTCACCAAGTGTTACTGCAGTGCTGGTTTGACTACGACCGGGGTGTACTAGGCCGCTGGTGCTTGCCAGTTCACCAAAACGATACCAAAAAAACTGTTAGCGATCGCAGGGATCAGGCCTGACTCTGCGAACGCTGCAGTTATGCGTTTAGTGTTTTGTAAGTGACAGCGATCGATCGATACTGCACTTGGGTGGGCTGGGCTGGGCCGGGCGGAGGGGCAAAACGCAGGTGCTAGCAGGTATCTGGGCTGATCCCGATAACACTGCGTTTGTGGGAACCCTAAACTGCTGGGGACGCTAGTATAGATCTGATCGGATCAGATACTATACCACTAAGGGAGGTGTACGGTGCGTGCGTGGGTGTTAGCGGTACTGGCGCTAATCTGACGCTGCCTGGGGCTGGTGCTTGCCAGTTCACCAAAACGCTACCAAGAAAACTGTTAGCGATCGCAGGGATCAGGCCTGACTCTGCGAACGCTGCAGTTATGCGTTTAGTGTTTTGTAAGTGACAGCGATCGATCGATACTGCACTTGGGTGGGCTAGGCTGGGCCGGGCGGAGGGGCAAAACGCAGGTGCTAGCAGGTATCTGGGCTGATCCCGCTAACACTGCGTTTTTGGGAACCCTAAACTGCTGGGGACGCTAGTATAGATCTGATCGGATCAGATATTGATCCGTTCAGATACTATACCACTAAGGGAGGGGGCTAACACTCACTGCCCTACCACTTCTAACTGTCACAAACTGACACCATGCAGTAATCAGAAAAAAAAAAATACTGCTTGGTGTCAGTGTGACAGGGAGGGGGGAGGGGTGATTGGGGGGGATCGGGGGGCGATCAGGGGTGTAATGTATGCCTGGCATGTTCTACTGAAGGTGTATGTGTTGTGTAACTCACAGTGAAGTCTTCTCTCCACGGCGCCGGAACGGAAACTGCCGAGCCGAGGAGAGATGACATCACATCCTCTGCCTGTGTGTACTACACACAGGCAGGGGAGGATTCCCATTGGCTGGGAGCGATCACGAGGGGGGGGGCCACGATCGGATGGCCTCCCCCTCGCCTCTCAACGCTCCCAGACAAATGCCGACCGCCGCTGGCACCGGGGGGGGTCCGATCGGACCCCCAGCCCGCGGGAGGCAGATCACGTATGGGTACGTGATTCTGCCTGCCCGTGCCATTCTGCCGACGTATATCGTCATTAGGCGGTCGGCAAGTGGTTAAAACCAACACATAAAGGTTAGTCAAAAGTAAGTTACCACTACATGTTTCGCCATAACCATGGCTTCTTCCGGAGCTTTTGTAAAACCCTATGTACAATATCACAAAAAACAAAAAACAAAAATCATCTTAACCACTTACCGCCCGGCCTATAGCAGAATGACGGCCGGGCGGTGGTTCAGTTATCCTGACTGGGTGTCATATGACGTCCTTCAGAATAACAGCTGCCATGCGCCCATGGGGGCACGCATCGCGGCGATCGGGGGTGTGTCAGTCTGACACACCGCTACACCGATCTCGGTAAAGAGCCTCCAACGGATCAGCAGTGTCCAATCACGGCTGATCACAGTGTAAAGACGAAGAGCCGGTGATCGGCTTTTCCTTACTCGCGTCTGACAGACGCGAGTAGAGGAGAGCCGATCGGCGGCTCTCCTGACGGGGGGGGGGGATCTACGCTGATTGTTTATCAGCGCAGCCCACTCCACAGATGCCCACCCAGGACCACCATCATGCCGCCCCCAAATGGGCACTGACTGGCAACATTATGGTCTAGCTAAAAAAAAAGTCATGCCCAGCAATGCCACCCATCAGTGTCATCAGTGCCACCTCTCAGTGCCCACCTATCAGTGACCATTTGTGCCACCCATAAGTACCCATCAGTGCAGCCATATCAGTGCCCGTCATTGAAGAAGAAAACTTACTTATTTACAAAAAAATTTAACAGAAACAAAGAAAAACTTAATTTTTTTCGAAATTTTCGGTCTTTTTTTATTTGTTGCGCAAAAAGTAAAAATTGCAGAGGTGATCAAATGCCACCAAAATAAAGCTCTATTTGTGGGAACAAAATGATAAAAAATTGTTTGGGTACAGTGTAGCATGACCACACAATTGTCATTCAAATTGCGACAGTGCTGAAAGCTCAATATTGGCTTGGGCAAGAAGGTGTGTAAGTGCCTGGTATTGAAGTGGTTAATAAACAAGAAGATGAAATAAACAAAATACAGTGGAACCTTGGATTATGAGCATAATCCGTTCCAGGAGAATGCTTGTAATCCAAAGCACCCATATATCAAAGCGAGTTTCCCCACAGAAGTCAATGGAAACGAAGATAATTCGTTCCGCGTTGACTTCTATCGCATGCAATACCGCATGTGGCCAGAGGTGGGGGGTGCCAGAGAGCCTCGGAAATACTCGGGGACAGCTCGGCTGAACTTGGAAAGGCTCGCAAACACTCGGGAACGGAGTATTTCCAAGTGATTCTGAGTATTTCCGAACGGCTCTGAACCGTTCCGAGTGTCACCGGCGCCCCCGCACCTCTAGCCAAATGTGGTACTGCACACCCCATTAGCTTGAATTCTGCTCGTTTTGCAAGACAACTCTCAAAAAAAAAAAAAGTTGCTCGTCTTTCAAAACGCTCGGTAACCGCGTTGCTCGTTAAACAAAGTTCCTGTGTGTGTGTGTGTGTGTGTGTGTGTGTGTGTGTGTGTGTATATATATATATATATATATATATATATATGTGTGTGTGTGTGTGTGTGTGTGTGTGTGTGTGTGTGTGTGTGTGTGTGTGTGTATATATATATATATATATATATATATATATATATATATATATATATGTGTGTGTGTGTGTGTGTGTGTGTGTGTGTGTGTGTGTGTTTTATTTTTTTTTCTAATGAGACTAATTGGTCTAAAAATCTACAATTCATATATTTACATCAATACAATAATACATAGATCATCCGATAAATGCACCCTCACCCCGAAACAGAGATAGGAACTCCAGAGGACCATCAAGGCCTTCCCAGCAAATCAGCAGAGTATCGATGTGCCATAGAGGGAGTAAATCCCTTCAAAACAAACCTACAGGAACACAGAGTTATTTGTTTTGGGACATAATTAAATAGGACCAGAGCAGATTAGGGTGACACAACAAGACCTACCCTGTTTTAAATGTAGGATCAAGGTGTTTCTGTGTTTCTGTAAATGTTGATTTTAATTTGAGATGTACAAAAGAAGTAAATAAAATTATTGTGAAGTTCATCTGATGGTTGTTATCATGCCCCTGGATGGAAATTGGGGTTCTGGGGGGGTTCCTCTTGGCCTATGGTAATTGTGGTGAAGTGGGTGGCCATACGGACGCCCGGGGAGTCATGTGTGCGTAGGCTTCCCAATTCTTTGGGATTAGCCTTGCACCTGGGTGGTGTCAAGGCTGTTCCCTTTCCCCCTAGTTTCTTTTGCCCTATACATGGCCTTTATATGTATATTGATTGCTGCTCTTTTTCTTTTATATTATTATTATTATACGAGATTTATATAGCGCCAACAGTTTCGCAGCGCTTTACAATGTATAAGTGGGACAACACAATTACAGTACAGTTCAATACAAAAGGTACAAGAGGGTCCTGCTCGTAGAGCTTACATTCTAAAGGGAGGCTGTGGTGGTACAAAAGGTAATAGGTATATTATGTCCCTATATGGTCAGTGTGATTGTGGTTATCATCAAAACATTGTTTGGTGGATAACCAATTGAACACTGACTAAGGTGATCTTATTGGCAGCAATGATTTAGATAATTGCTAATTTGAGCTTAAAGTGAAAGTCCAGTCAAAAATGAAAAAATTTCTATTAATTATATGTTAAATATTTTTGACATTACTCATTTTCTGTATAGCTGATTGCCAAGCCTAGAAAGTCTAATCAAAGCTAGACAATCAGCTACTTCCTGTTCTTCAGGGACAGCCTTATTTTCTTATGTCTGAATTCTGCATTGGGGGGCCTCTCGCTTCCTGAAAACGATTTTCTTCTCTCCTCTACACAGACATGCCTCCTGTTCATTCTAACCACCCCTGTCTTGCCCAGTCCAGCCCCGCCCCCATCCCCCCTCTCTTTTTAGACAGACATGCCTAGACCTGCCCAGCCCCACCCCCATCCTTTATACATCCTATATATACAGACAGATATATTTTGTTTCATCCTCTTGTTTATTATGGCAAAACATGTAGAGGCAACCTACTTTTGTACTATGACCGTCTAACCTCTTTATGTGTTGGTTTTTAATTGAACTTTTTAAACCATGTTTTGTATGAATAAAATTTGAATAAAATTGGTGAAACTGTCATTGTTTCTTAAATTAATTTTTTCTGCACCTTTAAAATTCCCATTCTCGCTTTTCATTTGTTCTATTGTAAAGAATGGTTATTGGAGCTGTTCCCCCCTGACCACCCTTATTAATGTGTTTTTGCACATAGAATTACTACTGCTGGATGTTTTTGGTCCCATAACTCTTCACACTAGAGACTCCTGTTGGTTGAAAATCAGCCTCTTATTAGATGCATCCACCACATCTGGAATCAAATGCATATTCCATAGTCAAAGCCACTAAAATGTGCTCCTCCCCACGTGAGCTGAGATGTCCTGCCCCCTGCAGCTCATTGGCGTGCAGAAACGTTTGCAGTTTGGGTTAGAGAAGACTTTGGCGGATGCCTGAGCTCATATCTAGCTGGTAGAAGACTTTGGCGGATGCCTGAGCTCATATCTAGCTGGTTGGCATGTTAAATGTATTTTTTAAAATGTTGCTGAAATAACAAAACGCACAGAACCATTAGATGTTAGTATGTATATTGACCTATGTATGTAAGCTCACCCCCATGGCAAAGATCTTTTAGGGCTTCCAGCACTAAACTTTTTTTTGTATGCCACAAAAAGGGCTCTTTTTTTATGTTATCTAAGCTTGGCTCCGGATCATAAATGGGACCAATGGGGAAAAAAATAAACAGATTTAGTAAAGTGCTGACAACCTAAGCATGTAGCTTTTGTTTTACCGTGTATCACAACCCACCCAGTATAATTCTTTAAAAAAAAAAATCCACTACTTCCCCTTTAGAGGGGAAATCTTCCAATGGGAAATTCCCCAGGGGATTCCTGTAATTTTGTAGGGATTTCCTCTCACTACCTGCTTTGGCTGTGGGACAGGAAGTAAAGAGAAATCTTCCCCAATGACCACGTCTCTTCTTCCCTTTTTTTTTTTTTTTTTTTTTTTTTTTGGTGAAAGAAGGATATTTGTATATATGTGTGATTTTTTTTTTTCTTTTTTTTTCTGATACTATTTTCATTAAATATTTGACATTTATAAAGATATTTTGCATTTTCTTAATTTAACTTGGTTGTTTTTGATACGCCACATGTGTCCAGTGAAAGCAGCTTCCCTTTGACTGGTATTCCAGTCACCTTTTTTCTTTGTATTAATACATATGCCGCAGGGACAGCAGTGACTTAATGAGTTGGCAAATTTCTACTGTTTAACCACTTCCTGCCCACTGTAAGTTTATAAATGTCCTTGGATAGGAAGGGTGATATCTCGGTCATTGCTGCAGCAATGGTTGAGAGATCATTCTTTAGCCCCAACAATTCTGCATAAAATAAAAGTAATCTATGCAGCTAAAAAGCCGCTGAATTCTTTTTACTGTGCGATTGGAGAGCAGGGTAAGGATGCGACCAGCGGCATCCAGTGAGAGGAACAGATGTTCCTCCCACTGTGTGACATGAGAAACAGTGCGCAATGATTTTGGCACTTCCTGTTTCGGTTCTTTGTTTACCTGGTTGTTACTGGCTGCATTGGAGGCCAGAGGAGAAATTTGGGGTTCAAAAGACCTTAGATCTCTCCATAAAGATGACCTGTCATGGCCTATACCATTACAAGAGATGTTTTTCATCCCTTGTAATTAGGGGTGCACCAAATGGGATTTTTAGTGCCGAAACCAATACTGAAAATGAAAAATACACTAGGCTGAAACCGATACCGAAAATTATTTATGGTCAGATACTGGGGACATGGTGCAGGATATGGTCAGATACTGGGGACATGGTGCAGGAGATGGTCAGAGACTGGGGACATGGTGCAGGAGATGGTCAGAGACTGGGGACATGGTGCAGGAGATGGTCAGAGACTGCGGACATGGTGCAGGAGATGGTCAGAGACTGCGGACATGGTGCAGGAGATGGTCAGAGACTGCGGACATGGTGCAGGAGATGGTCAGAGACTGCGGACATGGTGCAGGAGATGGTCAGACACTGCGGACATGGTGCAGGAGATGGTCAGACACTGCGGACATGGTGCAGGAGATCAATGCAGCCTTACCAGTGCCCGTCAGATGTAGCCAGTTAGCCAGCCTGTGTCCCCAGTGCAGCCAGTTAGCCAGCCTGTGTCCCCAGTGCAGCCAGTTAGCCAGCCTGTGTCCCCAGTGCAGCCAGTTAGCCAGCCTGTGTCCCCAGTGCAGCCAGTTAGCCAGCCTGTGTCCCCAGTGCAGCCAGCCAGCCAGCCTGTGTCCCCAGTGCAGCTAGCCTGTGCAGAGGGATGAGAGAGGAGATCTGCCGCCTGGTTAAGTAGAGCCCTGGGAACATAACAGCTTTCATTTCAATAGCTGTGTGTTCCCCACCGCACGCCATCACATACAGCCCCTCTTCTTTGTCCGGGCACTTAGATGGCCGACCCATCCCTCGGCTCTCGGGTCCCGGCACCGCCATCCTAACTAAGGGAAACAGGCAGCGGAGCCTTGCAGCTTCACTGCCAGTTTCCTACTGCGCACGAGCGAGCGGCGCTCTGTGAATGGCCCCGTGGTTTTCTGGGAACACACACAGTTCCCAGAAGGCAACGGGGCTGCTCACCGAGGAGCAGGACACGCCGTGGAATAGGAATAGGCAGATTAGGAAGACTGCCTAGCAACAAGGGTTCAGGTAAGTTTAAAAAACATTTTTTTTAAAAAGATTTTTCATGCTATTTTTTATTTTAGGGTAGACCTCCACTTTAAATTATAGCCTGTTCTTATCTTTATTAGCTGTCCTCTTGTTTGTCTGTTTCTGAAGTGAGAATTTTGCTCTGTTTAGCCAGCCATCTTCTTTTTTTTTTTAAATGCTTTTTATTGAACTTTTTCACAAGAACATAAAAAAAAAAATGCAGTGAAACAAAGTCCGTCATACAATGAAACATGGTGAAGGTAAACATTTGAGCAAGGGCGTGTGACATAGCAAGGTCACAGGTATGGGTGTACCTTGTAAACCATACTGGGTGGTAAGCGTAGTGTGAGGTGTTTTGTCCCAGACCCCCCATCCAGGAGCATTTCCTGCCCCTTGTGTCGGGGGCAGGAAACAACACACCTCATTGTCATTATGCAAAGTTTTTTATGAGAATAAGAGATATAAACAGGTAAGTGCATGAATGCGGACATAGCCGTCATGTTAAACATATGGGGGGAGTATCATATCCCTTGGGGACAGAGCAAGAACTAACGAAGAAAAAAAAAAAAATCTACAAATAGTAACATAACTGTTATAACTGTATTAATCAAGGTGGTATAGGCAATCGGTCCCATAGAGTTCAGATGGGCATGTCATATCGACAAGTGTTTTGAAGTATGGGTGATGTTTATAACGGGTCATGTGTCGATTTTCTGATGTGGGGACCCGAGATACTGGGATTAGGGGTGTGGGCATGGGAGTAAAGGGGGGGGAGTATATCAGAAAGGGAGAGTAGGGGGTGTCGAGCTGTGTTTATTGAAAAGCTGGATGGGGTTGTGGGAAAGGGGGCGAGGGGGAGTGTAATCCGGCTCATTCCTCCGCCACCGCGCCCGAGGTTTCCTCATGCCATCGTTTGTAGTCAGCTGTAGTGGTAAAGTGTAAGCAGCAAGACCAGAGATTCCTAAATTTGGAGGGGGTGTCATTCGCTTGGTGGATCAGTTCCTCCACGTCTGCTGTCTTTTGGATGGGTCTGAACCAGTCTGCTCTGGTCGGTGGTTCTGGGGAGCGCCATTTAGCTGGGATACACATCTTTGCTACGTTTATCATTATGCATAGCGAGCGATGGTAAGCTGTTTTTGAGGATGGAGAGTGGTGTAGTAGGGACTGCGCTGGAGAATATTCAAGTGTGTGAGTGGTTATCCGACTAATCAGTTGGTGAACCTTTTTCCAGAAGGTTTGTATTTTGGGACACGTCTACCAAGTATGCAGTAGGGTTCCCAGCTCCTCCTCGCATCTCCAACAGTGTGGTGAAAGTGAGAGATACATTTTATGCAATCATTGGGGGGGTCCTGTACCATCTGGAGAAGCGTTTGAATGCATTCTCTTGTGTGTAAACGTTGACCATTCTCTTGTGTATACATGTGTATATTTTATCACTCTCGTTAACAACTTATCATCCCGTCCCCGTCAACTTTTCTCTACCTTCAACTCTCAACTCTCTACTTCGTCCTCCATTGCCTTCACCCACTAACTCGCTCACTGCCCAGGAGACCGCCAGTCACTTCAAACAAGATTGATACAATTTGTGAGGAGATCTCTGCTGTTCAGATAACCTTCATGCTTTACACTTGGTGCCCACAGGTACAATCATTACTTCCCTCATTCAACCCCACCACAATAGACGAGGTTGCTAAACTACTTGCTAATGTCCATCTAAACACCATCTTGTTCCCTCACAAATGCTACGTTCACCCTCTGGCTCTATTCTACACTCCCTAACTCCCTAACCCACATCTTCAATCTCTCCCTCTCTTCTGGCATCTTCCCCAACTCTCTAAAACTTGCACTAGTCATCCCCATACTTAAAAAAGCCCTCACTGGACCCAACCAATCTTTACAAAATACACATACCCCATCTCCTTGCTCCCCTTTTTATCCAAAGTTCTTGAACGTCTGGTCTACAACCGACTGAGCGACCACCTTGCCGAGAATAGCCTTCTTGATCCCCTTCAGTCTGGATTTCGTCCTCAACACTCCATAGAAACTGCTCTCCTAAAACTAACAAACGTTCTAATCACAGCCAAAACCAATAGACGCTATTCTGTAATCCTACTCTTATGCCGCGTACACACGAGCAGCAAATCCCGGCGGACGGGATTTCGTCGGACAATTCGATCGTGTGTGGGCTCCAGCGGACTTTGTTTGCTCAAAAGTTCGACGGACTTAGATTTGAAACATGTTTTGAATCTATCCGTCGAACTCGAGTCTGGTCGAAAAGTCTGCTCGTCTGTATGCTAGTTCGACGGACAAAAAGGCATGCTAGGGCAGCTATTGGCTACTGGCTATGAACTTCCTTGTTTTAGTCCGGTCGTACGTCATCACGTACGAATTCAACGGACTTTGGTGGATTGTGTGTAGGCAAGTCCATTCATTCAGAAAGTCCGTCATAAAGTCGGTCAAAGTCCACCGGGCAAAGTCTGATGTAAAGTCCGCTCATGTGTACGCGGCATTAGACTTTTCTGCTACCTTTGATACGGTAGACCACCCTCTCCTCCTCCAAAAATTCCACGCCATTGGTCTCCATGACTGTACTCTTTGCTGGTTCTCTTCCTACTTATCCAACCGCACCTTTAGCGTTTACTTACAATTCTACTTCCTTCTCCCCTGTCCCTTTCTCTGTTGAGATCCCCCAAAGGTTCTGTTCTTGGGTCTCTCCTATTTTCAATCTACACCTCCTCCCTGGGTCACCTGGTAGCCTCCCATGGCTTCAAATACTATCTCTACGCTGGAGACACCCAAATCTATTTCTCTCCCCTCAACTCACTCCCTCAGTCTCCTCTTGTATCACTAATTAACCAACAGATATATCGGTCTGGATGTCGCACTACTTCCTCAAACTTAATCTATCCGAAACCGAACTTATAGTTTTTCCTCCACCACGTGCCCCTTGCCCTGATCTCTCTGGCAATATCGATAGCACAACTATCAGCCCATCCCCGCATGCCAAGGTCCTAAGGTGTAGTCCTGGGCTCTGAACTCTCCTTTAAGCCCCACGTCCAATCGCTGCCCAAATCTTGCCGCCTCAACCTCCGCAACATCTCCAAAATACACCCCTTTCTAACCAATGACACAACAAAGCTATTAATTCACTCCCTAGTCATATCTCGCCTCAGCTACTGCAACTCCCTTCTCATTTGCTTACCTCTACATAGGCTATCCCCCCTTCAATCCATCATGAATGCTGATGGTAGACTCATCCACCTTACCAATCGCTCTGTGTCTTCAACTCCACTGGCTTCCGCTCACCCAACAAATTAAATTCAAAATACTAACAACAACTTACAAAGCCATTCACAATTTAGCCCCAGCTACATCACTAGCCTGGTCTAAAAATACCAACCTAATCATTCTCTTCATTCCTCTGAAGACCTCTTGCTCTCTAGCTCCCTCGCCACCTCCTCCTATGCTCGCCTCCAGGACTTTTCCAGAGCCTCTCCAATCCTTTGGAACTCCTTACCCCAATCTGTCCAATTATCTCCTACTCTTAGCTTTTAGACAATCCCTGAAAACCCTCCCCTTCAGAGGAGCCTATCCTACCCACACCTAACCGTATTTTTATTTTCTCCATCAGTTCATCCCCCACAGTTATTAACTTTTGTTTCACTTGACCCTCCCTCCTAGATTGTAAGCTCTAACGAGCAGGGCCCTCTGCTTCCTCCTATTGTATTGTAACTGTACTGCATGCCCTCATGTTGTATAGCGCTGTGCAAACTGTTGACGCTATATAAAACCTGTATAATAATAATGTGATTACCAATCTTCTGACACTCAATCCTTAAGTTGCTAAACTCTGCTTCCCAAGAATATTATCAGTTCATTTTAGAATATATTTGTTATGCAAAGAGTTCACCACTTGGGTGTGTCTTTTTGTTCATCTACCCTTCAGCCTCTGTTCACATCCTGCCGATTTTGACATGTAATTCACATGTCAAATCGCCACCTATTGCCAACGGCACCGTCCGCATCAGTGCGTCGCCAACTTTGTGGCGCCACATCGATTCCCAAAAGTAGTTCCTGCACTACTTTTGGCTACTTCAGGGGCGATTTCAATAGACATCTGTGCAGGAACCCGCACAGATGTCTTTGAAATCGCTCCTGAAGTCGGCCTGAAATGCAGGTTTAAAACTCGCACCATTTCAAACCTTCAGTGTGAACCCATACTCAACAACGGACGGTGCTTTCCAGCATGCCAAAAATATAATTGCTTTGTATGGCATTTCATAGATGTTAGCCTCCTTTTCAGTCCTGCACTCTAGAAATTAAAGCATGTCTAGTAGAAGCTAAATGACATTCCATAAATGTGTGCCTAATATGCCTCCCCCTTTTACTGAGTTGTCAAAGCCAGTGAAAGCAATGCAGTGCCACAACTTACTGTATATATGGTAGCAATTTGCAAACTTCCTTAAATAAATACTCAGTTGTTCCTACAGTTTTTAACAGTTAATACAAGTTCTCAAAGTTGCGTTATACGTTAACTTCTATAGTCGGGAAGATACTGGAGAGTTTAATAAAAGACCACATAGATGAGTTCTTGCTGGAAAAAATATTTTAAGCGACAGACCGCATGGGTTCACGAAAGACAGAAGTTGTCAAACAAATCTGATTTCTTTTTATGGAGAGGTAAGTAAAACCATGGACAGAGGGGTGGCTGAGGACATGGTATACTTGGATTTTGCAAAATCATTTGACACAGTTCCCCACACACAGCTAATGTGTATGGTAAAGTCTACAGGCTTGGAAATATCAGTTTATATGGATAGAAAACTGGTTAAAAGACAGAATTCAGAGAGTAGTGGTTAATGATTGTTACTCTGAATGGTCTAAGGTTATCAGTGGTGTACCCCAAGGTTCACTGTTGGGACCCTTACTTTTTAATATCTTTATAAATTATATAGAGTCTGGGATTAAAAGTACCATTTCAGTCTTTTCAGATGACGCCAAACTATGCAGTGGAGTAACGTCCTTACAGGATGTCTCCAATTTACAAGCCAACCTCAGTGCACTGTCTAATTGGGCGACTATGTGGCAGACGAGGTTCAATGTTGATAAATGTAAAGTTATGCACGTGGGGGCTAAGAATATGCATGAATCATACATACTAGGGGGAGTACAACTGGGGGATCTGTAGTGAAGGATCTGGGGGTTTTGGTAGATCATAAGCTCAATAATAACAAGCAATGCCAAGCTGCGATTTCCAAAGCAAGCAAGTCCTTTCTTGTATTAAGAGAGGTATGGACTCCAGAAAGCGATATAATTTTGCCCCTGTACAAATCATTAGTAAGACCTCATCTGGAATATGCAGTTCAGTTTTGGGCACCAGTTCTAAAAAAGAAGATCGGGGAACTGGAAAACGTGCAGAGAAGGGCAACCAAACTGATAAGAGGCAAGGAGAAACTCGGCTATGAGGAAAGATTAGAAGAACTGGATTTATTCTCTCTTGAGAAGAGGAGATTAAGGGGGGATATGATCAACATGTACAAATATATAAGGGGTCCATATGGTGAACTTGGTGTTGAGTTATTCACTTTACGGTCAACACAGAGGACAAGGGGATACTCTTTATGCCTAGAGGAAAAGAGATTGTGGGGTTGATTTACTATAACTGGAGAGTGCAAAATCTGGTGCACCTCTGCATTGAAACCAATCAGCTTCCAGGTTTTATTGTCAAAGCTTATTAGAACAAGCTGAAGTTAGAAGCTGATTGGCTATCATGCACAGCTTCACCAGATTTTGCATGCGCCACTTTTAGTAAATCAACTCCTTCATCTCCAAATACGGAAAGGTTACTTCACAGTGAGAGCTGTGAAAATGTGGAATAGACTCCCTCCAGGGGTGGTTTTGGTCAGCTCAGTAGATTACTTTAAGAAAGGCCTGGATTAGTTCCTAAGTGCACACAATATAACTGGGTACTGACATTTTATAGAAAAAGTTGATCCAGGGAAAATCTGATTGCCTCTTGGGGGTCAGGAAGGATTTTCTTTCCCTGCTGTAGCAAATTGGATCATGCTTTGCTGGGGTTTTTCGCCTTCCTCTGGATCAACTGTGGGTATAGGATTGGGTATATGGGTTTGTTTGATATTATTTTTTATTTATTTTTATGGTTGAACTAGATCACTGGTTCTCAACCTGGGGACGGGACCCCCTCTGGGGTCAAATGATGATTTACCAGGGGTCACTGAATCCTGGCCTGTTCCTGAAGCCTGTCCCGCTCTCCCAGCCTTTTTGCGGCCGCCCAGCTGGGCTGTTCCTGGAGCCCACGGCCGCCCACTCAGCCTCTTTGCAGCCACCCATTCAGTTCATGGCATGGGGCAGAGACCAGAGGTCAGCTGATTGGTGAGGAATGTGAAGTAGTAGGGGCTGGAGGAGACCCTATCAACTCATTTTGGCATAGGTGTCACTGCTAAAAGACACCACAAAGTCGGAGACACAGTGAGTAACACTACCTGTGAATATAGTTGCCATTAAAGGTCCCCACTACAGTTCTCAGATCAGAGATGACTTTGATCAAGAGCACCTAAGTTGGCTGATCAGAACTCCCCCAGTAAAGCCACTCATCCCATTCCCCCCACCAAGGAGTAAGAGAGAATAAAAATAGAGAGGGAGGAACAAAGGGAGAGGAAAAGAGGGGGAGGAACAAAGAAAAAGGGAGAGAAAGAATAAGAGAAAGAACAAGAAAGATGGCTAGAGAGAGGCATGGGGGAAAAAAAACAAGAAATTAGGATAGAGAGGGATAAAAGGGAAAGAAAGGAGAAGAAAAAGAAAGGAGTGGTACATCCTAAAATGTACCATAAGGGGTTTTAATAGTGTACGTGTGGAAGGGACTCAGGGAGTGCTAAATATCTGTGGGTTAGGGGTAAAAATTACTTGTCTTGCCTTGGGTGCTGACAACCTATAAAAATAATTTTACTCTTAGGGGTCCCCGCAACTTGGGAAATTTTATCAAGGGGTCACGACACTAGAAAGGTTGAGAACCAGTGAACTAGATGGACTTTTTTCAACCTGACTAACTATGTAACTATATTTAAATCACTAAAGTCTGTTTATGTGCCTAGAAGGATTGATACATTAGTTACTGTTTACCTTGAACACCTTCCTGTAAACCAATGCAGATCAAATATTTGTTTGAAATAAGTAGCATTTTTGTCAGTCTCTTGTATTCTTATTGTGTTTATTTTATTTTTCAGTGAAACGTTTAAGAGAACCTAAGCATGAGCGACGTCCTTGGAAAATATGGTAAGTTCTGTAAGTTTTACATATACAGGAGCTTTTTGCTGCATTTATTAAAGTGGGGTTCCACCCAAAAAAAATGAAAAATCATAAAAAAACACCAAAAAACATTTGGATATATATATTTTTTTAACTTACCTCTAAATGCCTGTTGCTAGGGGGTCCCTCGTAGTCTGCCCCTTCCAGTGCCTGGGCTGGTGACAGCACTTCCCCCTCGGCACAGGAAGGGCTCCGCTCTGCTCCCTCCCTCCTGTCAATCATCTGGGACCCATTACAGGTCCCAGGTGACTGAGCGGCCAATCACGGCGCACGGCGCCGCTTGCGCATGTGCAGTGGGTGCCAGACTGTGAAGCCACAGCCGGCGCCCACAGTTGCAATGCTGGCGCCGCTGAACGGAGGGGGAGACGAGCGGGGCTTCGATCCCCCGCATCGCTGGACCCAGGGACAGGTAAGTGTCCAATTTAAAAGTCAGCAGCTGCAGTTTTTGTAGCTGCTGACTTTTAATTTTTGTTTTTTTTTTTTTTTTTTTTTTAATGGACCCCCTGGGTGGAACACCTCTTTAAAGTAAAGCACAGACTGACAACCTGTTCTTTTCTACACTTTAAAAAAAAAAATACACAGATAAGGATGAGCTCAATCGTGTTAGAATCCTAGTCCAAACTCATCTGAGCGATCCCATCTGGAAGCTATAGTCTCCACCAGGCTAATTATAAGCAGCCAAGGCATTCCCCACCCTGCAGCCACACGTATACAAGGGACGTATACATGTGCAGCTGTGAGGCGGTAATGTCACGGCTGCTTATGATTGGCACAGGAAGCTGTCACTGTACTGTACTCCTCCATAGTTACAATACACTGAATAAGTATTGTTGACTTAGGACAGAAAGTGTTACTGGCAGAATTACCAGGTATAAATAGAGGAGAAAAATGCCAAAAAAAAAAAAAGAAAACTAGTGTAGGCTGTTTAAATCCTTCCTGCCAGCCTTACATATACATATCTCTCAAACGTGAGTACACCCCTCACATTTTTGTAAATATTTTTTTATATCTTTTCATGTGACTACACTGAAGAAATTACTTTGCTACAATGTAAAGTAGTGAGTGTACAGCTTGTATAACAGTGTAAATTTGCTGTCCCCTCAAAATAACTCAACACACAGCCATAAATGTCTAAACCGCTGGCAACAAAAGTGAGTACACCCCTAAGTGAAAATGTCCAAATTGGGTCCAAAGTGTCTATTTTGTGTGTCCACCATTTATTTTCCAGCACTGCCTTAACCCACTTAGGCATGGAGTTCACCAGAGCTTCACAGGTTAATAAATTGCATAAAATCTTTTGCACTGAATGTGTCGAAAGATAGGTTGCAATTGCTGAGAAAGCTTCCCTTTTCATTGGAAGTCATACAGGATAACTTACTTGAGAATACAAATATCCGCAAACCTCACTGAACTATATTTCAGAAATGTTCTCTTAGATCTGACTACGCTCCAGCATGACCTCAAATCATGGAATAAACCAACCTTTTTTTGTGGTTTCGTAGGGTGTCTATTCTAAAAATGTCCTATCACAGATAGTCTACAAATTGTTCCAATACACTTGCCCCCAGCATTATTTTTTTCCTATAAAATGATGCGTACAAAGTTCTTCTGGAGGGGATCTCAGCACCTTGGATCAGTTGGGAGTGGCTTATCCTACCTAAGTTCAAAGGGGTAATTGGTTTGCCAGATCTGAAAAAGGGTGACCGTAGAGCAGTCTTTTGTCAAACTGGCCTTGAACTCTCTCCCATGGATTTCAAAGAAACATCTTGAGGGGACTCTACTATCCCACCTGACAATAGCCTCTACTATGCATAGCTTTGATAGAGCATGCAAAGCGTTTTCTCTGTCATCACTACATGGCCCCCTGATGCCTATTCGGTTTAATCTGGACTTCCCACCCAGGATGTCAGCCTCTTCCCTGGCTGCAGTGTCCTCACGAGGAAGTGATAGTCAAACAGTTCTTCCGCAGAGGACATTTTCTGCGCTTGAAGGAGCTCTCAGCTATGTCCAATGCAGCTTTCTTTTTCTTTTTTGGGTCATACATTCAGATTAAGTATTTTTTAGGGGCCTGTGATGGAACCGCCCATTGACACCCTTTGAGTCCATATGTACAAGGAGAACACCACAGAGGCATTTGAGTTTTTTTCAATTTACCTTTTCAGTTTGATAACCATCTAGCCAAATGGGGCATAGATTGCTTGTCCTGGGAGAGAGATCTAGGTCTGGGTTTGACGGAGGAGGACTGGGAGACTATCAACAACCATATCCACGAAGGCTCCCGGAATGTATAAGTACAGGACACTGCTCTAGGATCAAGTCCTGCTGGTGCAAGACGCCTAAGCTTTTGCACAAGATATCCCCGCCAATATCAGATTGATGGCAGTGTGGCATGAAAGAGGGCACACTACTCCTCTTTTGGTGGTTCTGCCCTGCGATACAAAGGTTTTGGAAAACTGTGCACTCTACAACTGTAGAGGTCTCTTCCCTGCCTTTTGGAGTTTGCACCAGCACAATTGTCTTTTTATTTTTCTGTAGCGCCGTAAATTTACACAGCACTTTACATCTGTATATTGTACATTCACATCAGTCCCTGCCCTCAATGAGCTTACAATCTGAGGTCCCTAACTCACATTCATATATACACATACTAGGACCAATTTAGACGGGTGCCAATTAACCTACCAGCGTGTCTTTGAAGTGTGGGAAGAAACTGGAGTACCCGGAGGAAACCCATGCAGGTAAAGGGAGAATATGCAAACTCCGTGCAGGTAGTGCCGTAGTTGGGATTCAAACTGACAACCCTAGTGCTGCTATGCAGAAGTACTAGCCACTTAGGCACTGTGCTGCTTTTACATTTTTTTTTCTCAATATTCACCCATCTTTATTATAAATTTGTGGCATTGCTCGTGATTACCGTAGCTAGACTTTGTTTTCCGGTTCATTGGAGATCAAAGCAAGTTCCTTCTATGAGTGAGTGGCTTTTGAGGGTTGCTCACATTGCAGAAATGGAGGAGTTGATCCATATCTTACAGGACAGAATGTCTAAATTTACACAAATTGGGCCTTCTGGATGCATTTTGTGTACTTTGGCCAATAATGCCCGGTGAATTATTTAGACCAGGACAGGACTCAAGGATGAGACAAAACCATGGTATGCTTGAGAGACGAATAAGTCCCCATTAGGGCCAAAACACTGAATCGATTATGAAAATAGTTGTCCACTAGTATCATAATCGATTACTCAGTCAGCCGATTAGTTGGTCTGCATACAGAATGCATTATTTGTTTACATGTCAGGAAATACAGTGAAGCATACATACAGCTAGCTCCGTACACCATCTATACATGTCACTATACACAGTGCAGCACACATGCAGCTCAGAGCTCAATACAACGTCCATTCATGTCAGTAAGGGCCTGAGAACTTGAATGTGTGAGGAGCAATAGGGGTACTTCATACTATAGCTTGCTATTGGGGCACTCTGAAGGCAGGAAGAGCCAGAAGCGTCGGCGGGGGGACCCCAGATAAGGAGAATCAAGACTGCTCTGCGCAAAACCATTGCAGAGAGCAGGTAAGTATGACAAGTGTGTTGCTTAAAAAAAAAAAATCACTTTAAAGAAAGACTGTGCAGGGAAGATCAGCATCTGAACCCAGAGAAGGTGGAGGCTGATAAACTGGAGGTATTATAAGGCATTACAATTACATTTAAAGTAAACTTTTACTAGTATTGTGCATTTATATTTAAAATGATCATATCCATGAAAAAAATAGTCTCAGCTTTTTTAGCTTTTCAGCTTTTTTTTAGATGGACTTGTCTTTTTTCAACCTGACTAACTACGTAACTATGTTTAGAAGTACTTTAATATAAAAGATTTATATCTCCCTTCCTCCCTTCACATAGCTTCATGTTCTGACTCCTAGTTAAAATGCCCATATATCCTACTTCTGGGTGTAATTATATATATATATATATATATATATATATATATATATATATATTTTATTACTTATTACTTATTACTTTCACTGTTTCACAGTATAAATGAACCCCTTATAGTAGCGATTTTCTACTCTTTTTTTTTTTTTTTGTACTATAAAGTGGGGATGCACTAAAATTTCAGCCTCCGAAAATTATCAGCCAAAAACTGTGTCGGCTGAAAGAAAAAATAAAGCTGATACCGAAAGGGGGCAGGGTCTGCCCCAGGTGCCACCCATTGTGGGAGTGTCATCCTGGCCCAGTCCTCCACTCCTCCACCTCTCCTCGCCACGATCTCCGTGTCATGAAACTGAATTGCAGGGGCTGCAGTAACAATGTCCTGCCTCCTGTGATGGACGGCACACTAATCCAATGGCGGGACAATGAATCAGTGTGATGTTGTCACAGGAGGCGGACATTGTTACTGCGGCCTGGGCAATTCATATCCACTCCGTGACACACGGAGATCGCTGTTCTGATTAGGGCACTGGCGAGGCTGCATGGCGGGCACTGGCGAGGCTGCATGGCGGGCACTGGCGAGGCTGCATGAATCTGAGTGGCACTGGCGAGGCTGCATGGATCTGAGTGGCACTGGCGAGGCTGCATGGATCTGAGTGGCACTGGCGAGGCTGCATGGATCTCTTGTATCATGTCTGCAGTCTTTGACCATCTCCTGTATCATGTCTGCTAGAGGTGCACCGAATGGAAATTTTGCTAATACTATTAGCAGAGTGTTTAAGTTTAAGTAAGAGATTGCAGACACGATACAAGAGATGGTTAGAGACTGCATTTTTCTTGACCTTTCTTGCACTAAAGGTGATATTAATTAAACAGCTAAATATAATACAATTACCGTATATACTCGAGTATAAGTCGAGGCCCTAATTTACCACAAAAAAATGGGAAAAACTTAGTGACGAGGGTGAGAAATGCACAGCTACTGTAAGTGGAAAAGAGGGTCAACAATGCCCATTTGCAGCCTCACTGTGCCCATTTGCAGCCATAGGTCCCCCGAACTTCAAACTCGGTAGTTAAGGGTTCCTAGATGCCCCCTAGCTGCAGCCAAAATTTGGGGTCTCTGAACCCAAAGGGTCCCGAAATGACATTGCTGCAGATGGACACAGTTGACTGACTTTGGGGCCCCGTATCTTGGGGCCACTTAGGGTTAGGAACCCCAAATTTGGTGTGCATACCCAGTGGAACTAGCACCATAAAATAACCAGCTGGGGATTCTAGCACCAAGTGTCCCCGAGATACAGGGCCCCAAAAATCGGTTCAGAAAATGTCAAGCACTTTTCTGCAGCAGAGAATGACATTTTCCAAACCGATTTTGGGGCTCCCTATCTCAGGGCCACTTAGTGCTAGGAACCCCAGCTTTGGATATATTGTGGTATCAGTTCCACTGGGTTTGCACCAAATTTGGGGTTCCTATCACAAAGTGGCCCTGAGATACGGGGCCCCAAAGTCGGTTCAGAAAATGAAATTTTTTGCTGCAGAAAAGTGCTAGACTCGAGTATAAGTCGGGGGGGGCGCACTTTCAGCACAAAAAAATGTGCTGAAAAACTCGACTTATACGGTATATATAAAAATATTAAATTTTTTTTTAAAGACTGTCATTTTCGGAGGCTTATGCCTACAACCACCTTTTTTTTATATCAGGAAACCTCTTACCTTCTTGCCCTCCTTACCACGGGAACGGAAAACTATGATGCCCTATCCAACTTAAAGGTTAGCCTCCAAAAATCAGAGGCTCTTAATGTCTCTCTCCCGGACCCTACTCTGACAAGCCTACGGCCTAATTTTCCCTATAGATGGGCGACTCACAGTATCCAATACCTAGGGACAGAAATCACAGCAAATCCAAACTCCATATTTAAACTCAATTTTCAGCCCCTATTGTCCTCCTTGTCCACCGATTTGGCAAGATGGATCAGTTTAGCGTTATCATGGTTCGGCCGATGTAACGTACTCAAAATGAATGCGATGCCCAGACTTTTATATTTATTACAAGCCCTGCCTATTAGGATCTCCCAAATGTACTTCCCCTCGGTAAGATCCACCGTTTGTTAACTTTGTCTGGAGGGTTAAACCCCCGACTTGCTAGAGCACTCCTGCTCCAACCTAAACTTAAGGGAGGAATAGGGTTCCCAGATCCAGCTCTTTACTATATAGTGGTCCACATCTATAGGGTAGGGGACTGGTGTAGGCATAGTGCCACTAAACTATGGGTCTTTTTGGAACAAGACCTTGCACTCATCCAGGACCTTCACACTTCTCACCTCTCCCACCACCCCTTAATTGGACCCACTCTGCATCCGAAAGGTTCTACAAACTTTCTACGCTCAACAGTTTCCCATCCCCTATGTCACTGATAATGGGACATCCCAAGTTTGGTCCTTGTCAGACCCAGCATTTACTGCACACTCGCAACGGAAGGTCTTACGTGTGTTCTATTTTCTTTGCACAAATTGGTGGATTCCTTGTAGAACCCTGATTACAGGCTGTCCGCTTTCTCTCCCCCCTCTCTACTATTTCCTGTTTTCTATGCATTAAGGTGAAAAAACTTCTCTCATGCTGCAGCCCCCCAGAGCCCCCATTTTACTTACCTGAACCCTGTCTTTTTCTCCCCGGGGACGAGCACACCAGCTCTAGCTGGTGTCTTGTGTCCTGATTGGATAGATTGATAGCAGCGCAGCCATTGGCTCCCGCTGCTGTCAATTCAATGACGTGGGGCCGAGTCCAGCATTCGTGTCTGTGGATGCAAATGCTGGGCTCGGGATAGCGCTTCTCCTAGGGGGTTATTTGATGCGGGTAGGAGCCGCCAGGGGGGACCTCAGAAGAGGATGTTTGGGGCCACTCTGTGCAAAAGGAGCTGCACAGTGTAAGGGCTTACCTTGGTTGGAGTCCATAGTGCAGAGATGTATGCTCACCCTTGCAGATACACACAACACACGGTAAGAAGCTACCTGGGCTGTGAATCTGTGCACGGGGGCTTGACAGGAATTTGTCAAAGGATAGTCAAGGTAAAGCCGTAGTCAGGGAATCCAGAAGTCAGAATTAACGAAGAACGAAGCCAGGGTCAGAAGCCGAGGTCAGAAGCCGAGGTCAGTCTTGGAACACTGTAACTTGAACACAGGAACCTTTGGCAGTGATAGAGACAATTAACTGAAAAAGCCCTCAAGAGTGAGGCACTGTTTTATACTCAGCTGATTAGGTAAACAACCTCAGCTGAACCAGGAGTGACAGGTACTAATCTGAGTATAGCCCTCAGTACTTCATACAGAACTAGGCAAAGCTGGAAAGCAGACTGAATAAAGAACTGAAGAGTGGCTCAGAGGCGAAGCAACAGGAGCAGCAAATGGAAGGTTATCGGTTCAAAACCACCTTGAGCCACTTGGGGCGTGACTACGCCTGGCCGTCTGCTTGGCACGGTAGGGACCTTGACAGTCCCCCCCCCCCCCCTTAGAAATGCCCTCTGGGCGTGGACAGGTGGCTCCTCACTGGCATAGTTCTCAAGGTCCAAACCACCCTCCTCACCAGAGCAGCCAAGCACTTCGTCGCCTGACAGGAGGAATGTTCTGCTATAGCCAACCATGCCATACCTATAGTCCTCATCAAACCCACGGGGAAGCAAAGCACCAACAGCAGTGTCAGAAGTTCTTTTTGGTCCTTGTTTTTGAAGTTCTTGTAGGGGGTGCATTTGCCGCTTGCAAAGCTTTTTCAAACCAGATCCTGCTTATGGATAATGGCGCCATTTGAGGCATACGTACAGTCAGGCATCCGAACTTCAAGCGGGGACACAGGCACGAAACTTCGAGCGGGGACGCAGGCACCGGAACTTCGAGCGGGGACGCAGGCACCGGAACTTCGAGCGGGGCCGCAGGCACCGGAACGTCGAGCGGGGCCGCAGGCACCGGAACGTCGAGCGGGGCCGCAGGCACCGGAACGTCGAGCGGGGCCGCAGGCACCGGAACGTCGAGCGGGGCCGCAGGCACTGGGCCACCAGACTGGGGCACAGGAACTTCAAGCTGGATAGCAGGCAGAGATTCAGGGGTGGCAGGAAGGATCCTAATAGTACCCACTTGAAAAATCTTTGGCCGAGGTGGGCGAGTTGGGCAGAGAGTGATAAAGTGCCCTCTTTCTCCACAGTAGAAACAAAGACCACAGTCTCTCCTCCGCTCTTTCACATTTTAGACAGCTTGGACCGGATAGCCCCGATCTCCAGGCCATGTGAACAGAGAGCAAACTTGGAAACATTGGTTTTCTTAGAAACTGGAATGTGAGAGTCCAGAGCAAACATGAATATTTCCCAGCTGTCCAAGACTGGACTCCTTTCCTGTAAAAGCTGATGAGCCCATGTTTTCATTTGCCCAGTGAGCAGGTTGATGGAAGCGCAAACCTTTAGATAGTCGGTGGCATAGGTCCTAGGCTTAAGAGCAAACAATGGCTCACAATCCATCCTAAAGTACAAGAAAGATGCACCGCTACTATCAAACCTCTCTGGCTTCACCACGAATGGCTCAAAACATGCTGGTTCCGGGGCTGGGCGTACTGTGCCTTTTAAATAATGGAACTTCTTGCTGCAGCTCCAAAACTGTCTGGCCCAGAATGGAGACTTGCAAAGCAAGGAAGGTGAGCATCTTGTACATCTCTGCGGACTCCATGTAGGTCAGTTCAGTATGTAAGGGCTTACCCTGGTTGGAGTCCATAGTGCAGAGATGTATGCTCGCTTGCAAATACACACTGCCCACAGAAACAAGGTAAGAAGCTACCTGGGCTGTGAATCTGTGCACTGGGGCTTGACAGGAATTTGCCAAAGGATAGTCGAGGTAAAGCCATAGTCAGGGAATCCAGAAGTCAGAATTAACTAAGAACAAAGCCAAGGTCAGAAGCCGGGGTCAGTCTTGGAACACTGTAACTTGAACACAGGAACCTTTGGCAATGATAGAGACAATGAACTGAAAAAGCCCTCAGAGTGAGGCAGTGTTTTATACCCAGCTGATTAGGTAAACTGCCTCTGAACCAGGAGTGACAGGTACTAATTTGAGTATAGCCCTCAGTACTTCATACAGAACTAGGCAAAGCTAGAAAGCAGATTGAATAGAGAACTAAGGAGTGCCTCACTGGCAAAGCAACAGGAGCAGCAAATGGAAGGTTATAGGTTCAATACCAACTTGAGCCACTTGGGGCACGACCACACCTGGTCTTCTGCTTGGCACAGTAGGGACCGTGACACACATTGGAGGTTATATGTTTGTTATTTTAAAAAAAAAACCGATCCTTTACAATCACTTTAATTGCAGATACTGTTGGATTGTGGTATTTACATTGAATGTTATTACCCTGTTGACTGTAATGTTTCATGGCACACCAGATGCTTGCCGTTTTATCTATCTTTAGTTCTCTTTTGTGCATCTTTCAATAAAAAAAAAAAAGCTGTCATTTTTAGTTTGCGGCCTAGTGCATCCTTCATTTTCGGTACAAAAATTTCCATTCGGTGCACCCTTACTATAAAGGGCTACTTTGAGTTTTTTTTTTACCCCATTATGACAGGTGATACATAAAAAAAGCATGCTGCTGCTATTAAACGTCTTAGACCTGGTTCACACCTATGTGTTTTTTGGTGCTTTTTGCAGAAACGCACTACAGTTCATTTAACATAGTTTCCTATGAGACATGTTCACATCTATGCTTTTTTCAGCCGCTGTGTATTTAGAAAGGGTCAAGGACTTTTTTTCAATGCAAAACTGTGTTTTTTGGTTCAATAGATTTCAATGGAGAAGCGGCAGAAAAGCATGTAGTGCGTTTTTGCCTGGTATTTGCATTTTTTAATCTGTCCAACAACAAATTGGCCGAAAAAAAGCATAAAAAAATGCAAATTGCAGCAAAATCGGGGATGCAAAAAAGCACAGCAAAAAAGCACTGCAGAAAAGGATCAAAAGCAAACTGCATAGGTGTGAACCGAGCCTCATACTGGCCATACATGTATCGATTCGCTGAATAAAGAATGTTATTTGAAAATTTAATTTGCTTTTAACATTCCAGTTTTAAAATTAATGTCATTTCTGAATGAAAACCACATACACTGTCTGAAAATTCCTTTGACCAAGAAGTTTTTTATTCTGCTCCTTCAAATTTTACGTCTCTGTGGTCGAAAACGAACGTAGATTTGACCCCACTAATTATTAGAAAATCAAACGATCGTTCTTAAAATTTTACTTTTTTTTTTTTTTTTGACGGAAGACAATGTTTTTGTATGGCCAGCATAAGTGACAGCAGGTGCAGGTAGCTTTTATCACCAGCCTATGACAAGGGAGTCTGTCATACATAATATATTTACAGTTCTGTCTGAAAATTGGCAAGACAGTCTTTTTTATTTAACCACTTCAGCCCCTGAAGAATTTACCCCCTTAATGACCAGAGCGTTTTTTGAGATATGGCACTGTGTCGCTTTAACTGACAATTGCGCGGTTGTGTGACGCTGTACCCAAACAAAATTAACATCCTTTTTTTCCCACGAATAGAGCTTTATTTTGGTGGTATTTTATCACCTCTTCGGTTTTTATTTTTTGTGCTATAAACAAAAGAAGAGCGACAATTTTGAAAAAAAAAAACAATATCTTTAACTTTTTGCTATAATAAATATCCCATATTTTTTTAAAAAAAAACTATTTTTTTCCTCAGTTTAGGCCGAAATGTATTCTACATATTTTTGGTTAAAAAAAACCCCGCAATAAGCGTATATTGATTGGTTTGCGTAAAAGTTATAGCTTTTACAAAATAGGGAATAGATTTATGGCATTTTTATTATTTTTTTTGTACTAGTAATGGTGACGATCTGCGATTTTTATCGGGACTGTGATAAGGTGGCGGACAAATTGGACACTTTTGACACATTTTTGGGACCATTAACAATTATACAGTGATCAGTGCTATAAAAATGCACTGATTACTGTATAAATGTCACTGGCAGGGAAGGGGTTAACACTAGGAGGCGATCAAGGGGTTAACTGTGTTCCCTAGGTGTGTTCTAACTGTAGGCGGGATAGGACTGTCTAGGGGGAGAGAGAGATCAGTGTTTATAAATAGTATGAACACACAATCTGTCTGTTTACACACAGATCCCGGCGGTCATTGCGCCCGCTGGGCACTCGCATCGGCTCCGGGCACACTCTGCGTGCGCGCACACACCTCCGGCGGCTGGGGCGTGTGCCCCTAGTGGCCAGAAGGTGGAGCGACGTAAGGCAACATCGTTTCGCCCAGCCGTGCCATTCTGCCACAGTAAAACTGTGGCGGCTGGTCGGCAACCAGTTCAAGAAAAAAGAATAGAAAAAAAAAATGTGATCCCTGAGTATGATGATATTTACCAGATTCAACCTCTAATGGTATATACAGTATATCTCTTCTGTTAAAAAAAGGAGAAAAAAAGAAAAGACAAGCATTAATCTCATCCAATGGGTGCCAAAAAAAAAAAATAAAAAACAAAAAAAACAAAAAAAAAAAAAAAATATATATATATATATATATATCACATTACAATAATATATAAAACATAAAACACAGATATACCAACACACTGAAGGGGTCTCTGAGAAGAGAAAAAAAAAATCATAAACAAACAAGGGAGAGAGAACCCCTGATCATACTACAGACCCGTGATGGCGGACCCCGGAACCACAGACACTCCCCTACCCTCCCCACACTCAAGGGAGGCATGGTCCCAAAACATCCCCTGCACCAAGTTCCGCCACCACCGCCCAAGACCATATATCCCTAAACCCTAATAGGGATATCCCTGCCTTATTTTCTTTCATCCATTTAGATAAAATAAAATATATAATTTCCTACTCCCTTTCTTCAACTCCCACAGTAATATTAGCTATAATCACACAAAACACACACACAGACACAACATAAAAAAAGTAAATGAAGAGAAAAAAAAAAAAAAGAGACCGTAATGTTCTGATTAAATACACTACCCGAAGTAGTTACTCAAACCAGGATCGCCTCACTCAAACCGCCTCTCCACCAGTTTCACCACCTACCTCCAAACCACATACAGATTCCGTAGTTCAGGGGATTTCCTTAGCACTTTCCAAGGAAGCCAAGTTTGGCGACATTGTTCATACGTGTCCAATTCCTGTGATAGAAGAGTCTCCATCCTCTCAACATGGTCCATCTCTAGAATCCAATCAGTCAACGATGGAGCATGTGCTGACCGCCAGTGGCGCGGTATTACTGCCCTTGCAACTGTCAACCAGTTTCTTAAAAGGCCTTTTTTAATGCTTTTGTATGAGCCAGGTAAGATGGATAACAATGTAATTTGAGGTATGTTGGGAATAGTCACCCCAGTTGCACGGGTATGAAGCTGCAGTATCATGTCCCAAAAATTATGTACCGAAGGACATTCCCACCAAATATGTAATAAAGAACCTTTGGCAGAATAACAGCGCCAACACAGGTCTGAAACATTTGGATATATCCGGTGAAGCAACAACGGACATCTATACCACCGAGAGAGAAGCTTAAAATTCGTCTTGTGGGCCTTGATTGCTAACGACATGCTATGTGTAAGAATAAATGCTTTTTCCCATTCCTCTGGCTTAATTTCAACATTCAAGTCCATTTTCCACTTATTTGTGAACTCCGGGAGACATGTATGGAGTCCAAGAATAAGAACCCCATACACTGCAGACAGAATATGTTCTGGTGT